>CM072516.1:73698087-73720587 GCA_036898135.1 Oncomelania hupensis
ATATTACATATACACAAACCCCCGGCACTCCCATGGGGGTTCTTTTCAAACCAGGATGCCTAATTACCCACCTCATTAGAGGGGAAAATAAATTGTATCTTGTAAAGGGGTATTCGTTTTTTGAGAGTACACAAGATTTGGGTTCCACCACAGACTGTGCTACTACTGGTCTACTGCAACCAGCAACTTAGAATATAGGCCAACAATTTAGCGCAGTACTAAGCCCCCCAAAAAGGACACGGGTCGAATGACCAGGCTGGGAAAAGGAGTGTCGCGTCATGCATAGAGTGTTCTGGAACCCGCCCATGAATCCCAAAAGCTGGATTCCGCCAATGGTCAGACTGAACCCCCCCTCCCCCGCCCAAAAGAATAAGAAAAGAAAAGATCGCCACTTTCCTTTGCAGCCTTCAGGGAGACAATCTTTTACTCCTTCTTGTTAATCGCAATTTTAGTATTTCAGTTTGCAAGCGGGCCTTCTTCTTCTTCTTCTTCTTCTTCTTCTTCTTCTTCTTCTTCTTCTTCTTCTTCTTCTTCTTCTCTTCTTCTTCTTCTTCGTATTATTATTATTATTATTATTATTATTATTATTATTATTATTATTATTATTATTATTATTATTATTATTATTATTATTATTATTATTATTATTATTATTATTGTTATTATTGTTATTATTATTATTATTATTATTATTATTATTATTATTATTATTATAAATTACTGTCAAGTCTTTTCAACCCCGCCCGATCAATATAATATACTGTATTCTTTCCTCGGTGATTCGAAATGAGTTTGGACCACAATGTTTAAAGTGGTAGCGAGAAGAGTTCCAAACGATGAGCTCTTTATTTGTGTTCACGTGCGACAGAGCCAGGATCTCAGTTTAGATGTGAAGGTTGCGGACGAAGTCGCTTGTAAAAAATATCAATGGACAGGTGCTCCATTACCTTGGGGGGTATCATTTAGTTTTCATGATGGTTTGTTCAGCGATACGATTTATTTTCAATTCATTGGGTAATAAAGTTAAGTGGGTTCAGTCTTAGTAGATATGAGCTACTGTAGTAGTGGCGCTTAAAAACGGTAGTCCGTCGTCCCCTTGAACCTCCGTCCTTGCTCTCGTGTGTGTGTGCCTGTGTATACGTGTATGTGTGTGAGCGCGCGTTGGTGCGTGCGCGAACGTGAAAGTGAATACCTGAATGTGTCCGCCAATAAGTAGGTGTGTTTATAGTCAGATTTATGTGTAAGCTTACTATGATATTGAGAGTGCACATGTGTGTGCGCGGGTATCAGACGTGCGTCTGTACGCACGTGTTTGCGCGCGCGCACTACTAACACCGCTTGCACGCCTGCAGATCATTCACCTGCTGCTCTTCCATTCTTCAACACAAACCGGAAGCAGTGCCGTAAGACACGTGACACACCGGCTTCCGGTTTCCAAACGAGGCGGAGGCCAGTGGGTTCGTTGTGTGGTGACCAGATGACTTAGGGGATGGTACGCACCTTTCACCTGCATGACCTCTGGGTCAACTTGAGCCTAGAGGGATGGGGAGTTGGGGTTTTGGCTGGGATGGTAGTAGTGGTCATGAGGTATAAAGTTATACGAGAGAGAGAAAGAGAGAGAGAGGGAGAGAGAGAGAAAGGGAGAGAGAGAGAGAGAGAGCAGGATAATACTCATGGAGTTATATTAATTTCAGCTTCATCTCTCCTTCAGCAGATAGGCCAAGGATTTTGTGGGATCAGGGTGTACTTTTCTCGTTACTGTAGGTTTGATTACAGTCTTCTTTGCAAAGGAAGGAGCGTTGGCCTGGTAACGCAGTTGATAGGGCGCTGGCTTCCTATGCCAGAATTCCACGGGTTCGGACCCCGCAAGGGACGAACTTAGGTGACTTAAGTACGAACTTAGGTGACTTAGATACGAACCTACGTGTCTTAGATACGAGACTTTTCAGATCACCGGGTTTGGGGTTTCTCTGGGTACTGCGGTTTCTTCCCAATAAAGGTATTGGATGCAATCAATCTAAATAAAAATAAAAACTAAACAAAACAAAAAAAACTACAAATCAATTTTTCTTCCGCCTTCCGCAAATGCGATTTCTTCATCAGATCGCCGCGATTTGAGTCCGATTGAAGAGAAAGGCGCGTGATAGCATCCTGTATCCGTGGACTAGTAGAGGAATGACAATGGTGTAAAATGGTAATCCACGGCGCCAAATATGAACAGTCCTTCGTTATCATCATCATCATCATCATCATCATCATCATCATCATCATCATCATCATCATCATCATCATCAACAACAACAACATAATCATCATTATCATCATCAACATCATCATTATCATCATCATTATCGAGGTAATACACAATGCTGCGATCGGTAGAAAGTATCGCCAAAACTCCCGCTAGCAGCAGGTGAAAGTATTCCCTCCATCCCTTCAAAGTATACTTTGGGCTCGCTGCTAGCCGCGGATGCGAACCGCAGTACTGTTTAAAAGTGACGGAAAGAGCGGAATATTGCTACAAGGGTTCGGGTAAGGGTTAGTTGTAGATTTATCCCTAGCCCTTGCCCTAACCTTTTTCTCTACAAAAATACTCTTTTACCGTCCCAAAAAACCCACTTGCCTTCTTCGATTCTTAAATTGTATGAAACCAAGTGAGGACATTATCCGGCGTCAATAAACGGTTCGAAAAGATTCTTAAACGGTTCGTAAAAGAGAATTGACCTAGAAACAAATACAGCGTGACCTAATTCGTCGCCTAGAGCAGACGAAACTTACTTTTCCGTTTCTAGTCTTTGAGCGACACTGTGACTGAGCAGGCTGCTAACCTCGCCAAAGTATCCCTTCCAGGGACAAGGGACATACTTTGGCCTGCTGCGCAGCGCGTGCCTGGAGTATACTTTCTTTCGATCGTAGCTATGTGCAATGGGTGCATCATCATCATCATCATCATCATCATCATCATCATCATCATCATCATCATCATCATCATCATCATCATCATCATCATCATCATCATCATTATCATGCAGTTTCATTTATAAATCATTGTTGTTTATTTATAATAATCATTTGATGTTCATTCATAATTATTATTGTCTGCAAGCCACATTCTTGAGCATTATTTTAACTATAGAAGGCATGTTCAGCTCTTCATTATGTTATTATTCACACGCTGGCACGGACTTTTAGCATTTTATACATGGCAACGTGGCTTATTTGTTCCGTGTAGTTTAATATTGTTAAAAGACTCCATTTTTTCTGTACTGTTTGGATGACGGACGCCAAGATTATTCTCTTCAGATTGTATTTACTTCGTGGAAACAAAGTTGCGTTATGAAAAAAAAACTCGAATCATAGTAAGTTACATACCTTTAGAAGGTGGTGAAGTGGAAACACGGCTTGCAGAAATTGTAGATACAACCTGGTCTTCGGAGAAAACACTTTCAGAGGGCTAAAAGATGTTGACAGGTGAAAGGTTTGCAGTTAATATCATGTTTTTATCGTATGTTATTGTGTTGTCTTTTTTTTTTTTTTTTTTTTTTTACAGCTGACGTCACGACATTCCCTGCACAGTCGTTGTAACAAAAGAGAGTATCATTGTTGCTATCGACACAAACGTGTTGCGCCACCCTGTTGCTCCTTTCTTTATTTATTTAATTTAACGTCTATTCACATCTGTGATATTAGACAACATATTAAATTAGAAACAGATTAACTTAAAATTAAAATAAAGGAGTTAATATGAACAACAATTAAGATAACGACATAATGATATAAAAGAAATCTATTGTTATTGCTTGTTTATGATGTACGAATGAATAAGAAAGCAATATGACAACATATATGCCTATTGCAATCATCGCGGAGAATGCATTTTAAAATATATTAATTGCGAAATACTTACAGATTAATCTATGAATAAAACATAAGTAATGAAAATTATAACTATTTAACCTATGTCTATGAGCATAAACTTTTTGATGAAACCTCTGTTAAAACTTAAATTTGAACTCTACGGATCGTTTTAAATAATCAGTATATTTTATAAATTTAATTTTAATGATAAATGGAAAACATGTGAATGATTACCATCTTGAAAATGACATCTTCATTATAACTTATGCCTTTTTTAAATTGACGTATAAGGTGTCCTTTGTAATCAAATCTTTTTTGACCTCATACTTTGCATACAATTGACAATCATGCCTTTTAAGCGTTTGGTGATGATAGGCGCATAATTTTATTAGTATTATTATTATTACTATTATTATTATTATTATTATTATTATTATTATTATTATTATTATTATTATTATTATTATTATTATTATTATTATTATTATTGTAGTAGTTGTTGTTGTTGTTGTTATTATTATTATTATTATTATTATTATTATTATTATTATTATTATTATTATTATTATTATAAGAATTGACCAATTGGAGAATATATTAGTGCTTTAGATATATTTACATATGATTTTAAGTCTAAGTCTTGAGTGCTATTTAATTTATCATAACTGCTAGGTAAATATTTCTTTATATCTTTACAATGTAATATTAAGTGTGGGATGGTTATATTTTCATTACAAATGCAAGTAATATTTTTACAAAATTTTGTTTTCCAAGAATTTAAATATAATCTAAATGCTAAACTAGATATATGTCTAGGGACTCCTGATATACTAATTAAACAGGAATCTGAAATTTCTTTTTTAGTAATATTATTAATTATGCAGTACATTTCTTTAACTGATAATCTAATATGAATTCTCATAGCATTAATATTTTGTGCTCCCTGTTTTGCTGCTCTATCTGCTACATCATTATGTATTATTCCGCAATGTGATGGCAGCCAACAAAAATTTATATTTATTCCTATGCTTTTCAAAGAGTGAATGAGATGTTTTATTTCAAATATTATATCATATCTGTCATGATTTTTATTAGAATTTAATGCATATAATACCGATTGTGAATCAACACATATGAGAATACCATACAAAGCAAGTGGTGTATTAATTAATGTATGAAGAGACATTAATATAGCCACCAGCTCTGCAGTGAATACTGAATGATTTTTACCCAAGTAAAAAGATTTTATAATTTTAAGGTCTGGAATTACAAATCCTGCTCCTACATCTCCTGAAGAAATTACAGACCCATCTGTATAAACTTTTAAGTGTCTATAATAATGTTCATTTATATGTTCTCGGGCCTCTGTAGCTATTAAATAAGGGTGTTCATGTTTCTTAAAATTAGTATAATTAATATCATATTGTGCGCTTTCCATTTCCCATATGGGATATGGAGCATTAATGATTTTTGGCGCAACTTGTTGTGGTAAAATATTTGCATCATTAAAAATATCCTGCGTATATGTTGAAATTGTTTGTAATGAAATTACATCTTTTGTTCTCTTTGGAAAATCAATATCAGATCTAGTATTTAGATCCTCTTGCATATTATTTTCTACTGCATGACTTCTAATTAAATATTTTGCGCATGCAAGTTTTCTATAATCTCCTAAAGATAAAACACCCCGCTGCTGCATACGCATCTGTAGTTTTAGTATGAATCGGTACACCAAGTGCTATTTTTATAATCTTACTATCTAAACTTTGTAATTTGTTCAAGTACGTTTTATGTGCAGAAAAGAATGCTTCTTGACCAAAGGATAGTTGAGATCTCACAAGAGTACACGCTAAATTAATTAACATTTTTGTATCTTGACCCCATGATTTTTTACTTATTACTCTAATAAGATAAAAACTTTTCATCGCCTTTTGTATTAAATAATTGATGTGTCTTTTCCAATTTAATTTGCGTGTGAAATATACACCTAAAAATTTTATTTCTTCTACATATTTAAGTTCTTGTGTTTCAATATAAAATTTAGGAAATATTTTTGGATTTTGACCATTATTAAAAAGTAACATGTTTGTCTTTTCACTGGATAGTTCAAGGCCATTATTATTCATAAAAAGGCAAATGTTATTTAGTTCTAATTGATATACATTTTGTATGTGTTTAATTTCATATAAAGAAGATCTTTTCCTCAAAGATACGTTAGTCCATATTGCGATATCATCTGCATACTGAACAATGTGTATATTTTTACTTAAATTTTTTGGTAAATCATGAATAAGCAGATTAAATAATATAGGTGATATAATCGAGCCTTGTGGAATTCCCATATTTATAAAATGTTTGTTTGAATAAGAATTTCCAACTTTTACAATCATGTTTCTTCCTGTAAGGAATGTTTTAATATATTGATATATGTGGCCTGATAATCCTATGTTTTTAAGCTTATACAATAATCGTTTGTGCCATACTCGATCGTATGCTTTTCGTATATCAAAAAAGGTTGCTAGTAAACTCTTTCTTTTAGCAAATTGCTTCTTAATATGTGTAGAGAGTTTAACAATGTGATCTACTACAGATCTGCCTTTCTGAAAACCTGCCTGATTAATAGGTATGACATTGTGTTTATTGCAGTAATATGACAGCCTATTGAGAATAATCTTTTCCATTAATTTACTAACATGCGAAGTAAGAGCTATTGGTCTATAATTTGCTGAGTCTCTCCGTGATTTTCCACTTTTTTTTTCCTTTCTTCACTCATTGAAAGCATTGCACTACACACCTCCCACGCAAACGACCAACGAAACGACGACAACATCTAAAACAACAACAACGACAAGTCAAATCTGTGAAATTTAAGCCTAAAATATTTCAAATTCTTCTCTTTTTTAAACTTGCTCGTTAGATTGTTTGTTTTGTTTATTTGATTTAACATCTTTTTCAAATGTAGGAAATTCTTCAGATAACAGCCATAGGGTATTTAAGGAAAGTCTGGTGCAAATGCGACTCAGTGGGGCCGGGTAGCTCAGTTGGTAAGAGCGTCTTGCTAGTAACCGAAAGGTCGCTGGTTCGAATCCCGGATTGGTCAACGTGTGATCATATTATTTTCCCCTTTACCAACAACTGGCCCGCTGGTGTCAGTATAAATCGGTTTAGTAGTCACCTATATGCGAAAGTATCGTGTGACTATAATCTACAAACAACAAATGCGACTCAGTTCAGATAGATGAATAGATACTCGGTTTAGTTGGGATCCAAAATGAATTCAAGCACGATCATTTTTTGTCAAAGAAATGTGATTGTGTTTTCAGACAGAAGTTTGTGTTTTCTGACAGAAGTGTGATTGTATTTTCTGACAGATGTGTGCTTGTAATTTTCTGACAGAAGTGTGATTGTGATTTCTGAGGTAAGTGCGTTTGTGTTTTCTGACAGAAGTGTGAATGTGTTTTTTGACAGAAGTGTGAAAGTGTTTTCTTGTGTGTTTTCTGGCAGAAGTGTGATTGTGTTTTCTGACAGAAGTGTGTTTGTGATTTCTGACAGAAGTATGATTGTATTTTTTGACAGAAGTTTGATTGTGTTTCCTGTTGTGTTTTCTGACTTAAGTGTGATTGTGTTTTCTCACAGAAGTGTGATTGTGTTTTCTCACAGAAGTGTGTGTTTGTTTTTTCTGACGGACGTGTTTTTCTGTTTTCTGACAGACGTATGTTTGTGTTTTCTGACAGAAGTGTGAGGTGTTTTCTGACAGAACATTAATAGTGTTTTCTCAAAACATTTAATATTTGTCAAAAATATGTACTTTAATGAAGTAGGACATCGCTCTTTTAGAATTGTGTACAATAGTGTCTCGTTACTTTCCAATAACTGAACTATTATTATTATTATTATTATTATTATTATTATTATTATTATTATTATCATCATCATCATCATCATCATCATCATCATCATCATCATCATCATCATCATCATCATCATCATCATCATCATTATCATGATCGTCGTCGTCATCCTCATTACCATTATTATTATTATTATTATTATTATTATTATTATTATTATTATTATTATTATTATTATTATTATTATTATTATTATTATTATTATTTAGCATTCATCATTTAGTTGCTTTGGTGTTGTGTGCTTTTTTCTCTGATGATACTATACAAATTGTGTATGTGCGTGCGTGTGTTTGTGTGTTGTGGAGAAGGTTGGGTAGAGGGATGAATGGGGGAGAAGGGAGAGGGGATGTTAACTTACATTTAAGCCAGTACCATTAACGTCAAGATATATGGAATATGGTGGAGCAGGGGTGGTGTATGCGTAGAAAGGAGTTTCAACTAACGATGCAAACCATGACTGATTCACACTCAAATTGTAATTCACTTTAAATTAAATTCCTTTCTTTTTCCTTTCTTTCTTTCTTTCTTTCTTTCTTTCTTTCTTTCTTTCTTTCTTTCTTTCTTTCTTTCTTTCTTTCTTTCTTTCTTTCTTTCTTTCCAATTTCTGTTTTATATTTCTCTATGTATTTATGTCTCCAGATTAACGCGTCACTCATGAGGAAGCAACGGTGACGCGCCGTGTACCGCTACGCGGCAGACTGAGGGACGTCATCGCGCGACCTCATCGTGGTGGTGTGACGTCATCGTGGCGAGGTGACGTCACGGGAAGGGATGTTGGCTGCTAGGGAGAATCGCACCGGCAGTTGATGACAAGGAGAGCGCGCGCACGTGGCGGTTCAGGGCGAGGCACTCAAGGGAGAGAATTACAGGGGTGAGTGTCGTCTGAAGTTCACAAGTTTGGTTCGGACAAACTTATTTCCAACACATTTTGGCTTTATGCTGTCCAAAGGCGACATATTAACATTGTAATATATGATACCGTCGTCATAGTTCTTTTATCAGTAATAGACTGAATTTACATGAAATATTTTTTCTATTAACCTAATATTTTAAAAAAATTATACTACTACTACTACTTGTACTACTAATACTACTACTAAGCCTACTACTACTACTACTACTACTCTACTACTACTAAATAGTAGACATTATTTAACTGTCAGTTAGAATTTCCAGCTACTGTGGGGGCTGAAAAACAATTTCAGTCATTTTGAAAGTTTTTTTTTTATATATATATTGAAAGTTAAAGAAATGACCCAGAATTGTTAGTTTCCGAGCGAAGCGAATGAACCATAAAGTGAATTACAAGTGGTTTGTGAATAAGTCCTTGTTGGCATCTATTAGTTGGAACTCCTTTCCGCTCGCCCACTACACTACTCCTACTGCTATATGAGGTGTAATGTCATCGTGTTTTTTTTTTTTTTTTTTTTTTTTTTTTTGTGACGTAGTATTTCAAGAAAACAGTTTTGGGTGCAATAAGGTTAAAAAAATGTACACACTGTGCTTACGGGATTCGAACCTAGAACACTTACAGATGAACCCCGCAAATGACCCCAGACCCCTAAGTGCACGCGAAGGAACTTTGCACCAGTTAGGGTCCAGCACTTGTAATTTGGTTTTGAACTGTCTTTATTTGTTTATCAATTATGTTGTATCCAATTTGCACAGGAAATGTACACATGGTTGGTTTTGCCGACCGGCATTTGGTCAAATGGAGAGCGCCTGTAATAATAATGAAACTAATACTGAATGCTGTACGGACCTAAATCCTAAATCAGACTAAAAGCGCGGCGATCTGTAACCAAAATACACGCTCACATGCTACAGAAACACCTACATACAGAACAGACACCCAGTCATCACTGCAATATGTGGTGTAAAGGCAGGTCGCTATTAGAAGGCAGAAAAAAAATTGAGTTTTTTTTTTTTGAAATTGTAGTCGGATTGCCTCCAATACCATTATTGAAGAAAGGAAACCGGAGTACCCGGAGAAAAGCAATATCCTGAAAAGTTTCGTACCTAAAGTCATCCTATAAGTTCCTTCCCACCTCTAGCATAGGACACCAGCTTAATATCAACTGAGCTAGCAGGGCACCCATAAAGGCCACCGTGGGGCTCTTTCTATCAGCTGACTTTTGAAGAGTCTAAGACTTTACGCACTGGACCCTTGTCTATACCACCTTCCACGATGTTTACATTATTTCATATTTGTTTTGTGTGATTTCAGGAGCCATGCGTCGTCCCTTGCTTGCCACATTCCTTATAGGAGTATTATTGTTCTACTGTCGCCCAGCTTACACGCGTGAGTCCAGTTCAATTTAATTCTTTCTGTCTCGAGGTCCTGCTTCGGCTACTTGTAGTAGTCCGCTCGACCCTTCAAGCAATGATTAACTAACTAACTTTCTGTCTTGTTTTTTTTTGTTTGTCTGTAGTTTTTTTTTCTTCCCCTGACCTTGTCTGTTTCCTTGTGTCCCTGTCTGTTGGCCAGTTAGTCTGTCAGACTGTCTTTGAAAATGTTGTTATTGATATATGAATGAGACTGTTGGGGTGTCTTGTAGCAGCATTGCAATTGGCTATGAACACCAGCCAGAAGTACTTTTGTTTAATATCGGATTCTCCGAACATTTCTCTGTTTCTTCTCTGTTAGTCAGTCAATCAGTCGGCGGCAGGGACAGCTCAGTGGTCAGAGCGCACGACTTGTGTGAGTGCGTCTTTGGCGACGTGGGTTCGAATCCTGACTTCAGCAAACTATTTTGTGATTGCTGGATAGTAGTGGCCAGCGCTTTGAGAAACTCTCTGGGCTTGTAAGTGCGCTATGTAAGAGAAATCTCTTTCTTTTTTTCTTTTTTTCAGTTAGTCAGTCTCTCTGTCTGTCTCTTCTCCTCCCCCCCCTTCCTCCCCTCTCTCTATCTCTCTCTCTGTTCCCTCTCTCTCTTCACTTTCTTTGTCTGTGTATTTCCGTGTGTGTGTGTCGTTTGTCTGTTTGTCTCTCTCGGTGTATCTCGCCAGTCCTCGTTCTCCTCTCACTGTCTGTTTCTCTCTCTTTCTCTCTCTCTCTCTTTTTCTCCCTCTCTCTCAGCCTCTCTCTGTCTGCCTGTCCCTCTCTGTCTCTGTCTGTCTGTCTCTCTCTCTCAAAACAGAACGAAAGACAAATATTGTAAAGTTACTATAAATAGCCCTCTGTTGACCCTCCATACTAAACCCCTGTCACTCTTTCACAGCAACTCACAAAAGGGCGACAATCCACTTTATTTTTCGGGCAGATAATCTCACACTAGTGTTACAGAATCTTATCAACGATTCAACTTGATCAGGTCAGGTTCGCTAACATTAAAAAGTACCGCTTATAATTCACCTTTGTTAGAATGATCGGCTACAGTCAAAGATCGGATTTATTCAAATGTATCCCATGCAGGGCCTCAACTACTTGACGTTAACCTATTTTTTTTTCACCCAGACTTCTCTGGAATACTTTGATATAGTCGGAAATCACAACGAACCAACTATCGGATTGTCGGTCTGGCTGTAGGTGCGCTGTCTGCCGTATCTCAAGGACCGCTAAATAGATTTTGACCCAACATTTATAGGAACATTACTTTATGTAGTGGCCAGCCGTGCCATCGTATTTGCTCGATTTCAAAGGTGCGTGGTCGCTGGGGTCAATTATTTACTAAACATGTTTGGCCGTTTTTCTAAAAAAAAATGGTTGCGCCAATTTGTGAGAGTGTGGGTATACACGTACTTTAACCCATGGCCAATTTGTGAGATTGTGGGTATACAGGTACTTTAGCCCATGGCCAATTTGTGAGATTGTAGGTACTTTTATCCATGGCCAATTTGTGAGATTGTAGGTATACAGGTACTTTTATCCATGGCCAATTTGTGTGATTGTGGGTATACAGGTACTTTAACCCATGGCCAATTTGTGAGATTGTGGGTATACAGGTACTTTAACCCATGGCCAATTTGTGAGATTGTAGGTATACAGGTACTTTAACCCATGGCCAATTTGTGAGATTGTAGGTATACATGTACTTTTATCCATGGCCAATTTGTGTGATTGTAGGTATACAAGTACTTTAACCCATGGCCAATTTGTGAGATTGTGGGTATACAGGTACTTTTATCCATGGCCAATTTGTGAGATTGTAGGTATACAGATACTTTTATCCATGGCCAATTTCTGAGATTGCAAGTATACAAGTACTTTTACCCATGGCCAATTTGGGTGATTGTGGGTATACAGGTACTTTAACCCATGGCCAATTTGTGAGATTGTGGGTATACAGGTACTTTAACCCATGGCCAATTTGTGAGATTGCGGGTATACAGGTACTTTAACCCATGGTCAATTTGTGAGATTGTGGGTATACAGATACTTTAACCCATGGCCAATTTGTGAGATTGTGGGTATACAGGTACTTTAACCCATGGCCAATCCTTGTGGTCGGTCAATCGTTTGGTCGTTCAGTATTTAACGTTTCCGTTCAAAATACCTTCTTTTTTTCTCTGAAATTATGTGGCCTAATTTTGTTATTTTTACTGTGCAATTAACTGAAACTACTGCTCATCATTTTAATGTTGATAAACCATTATTCCTACTTCCACTTTTTGCAAAGGTCAGGGTCGATAAGGGCCGTCATGACCCCTTTTTACAATGTATCTTGAAATTGCCAAAACAGATTTTGACAAATATTAGCTAATAGATCTAATTTACATAGTGGCCACTCGTTCTATGGTATCATTTTTGCTTCATTATTATTTTTTAAAGACTAAATCCGAAACCACAGCATCACGAACAATAAACACTTTTGAAAATGGCGGCTTTCAATATGGGTTTGAGTTTCTTTAAATACATTGGAATGGCTTGCCGTCCTGCTTTGTTTTGAAATTATAACACAACGGGATGTGTAGGTGGTCGAGTGTTTGAGGGGGCGGAATGAGGTAGAATAGAGAATGATGGGGAGTGTGTGTGTGTGTGTGTGTGTGTGTGTGTTTGTGTGTGTGGGTGTGCGTATGTGCGTGTGTGCTGTGTATGCAGTTATAGAGATGTTATCAACATTCTTCACAGTCCTGTTATCCTAATTCCGCTCTTTTCATAGTAACCTTTTCATCACCAAGCTTACAGAGGAATTTCTTCATCGAAACTTGCGAAGTAACCGCACGTCCGAAGTTCGTTCATAATTCACACTAAAACTAATGCCGCCATGATTTTTTTTTCTTCTTTCTAATTTCAAGTTTTCCTCTACGCAGGAGTTTCTTGAATTCTGTTGCATGGAGGAGCTGGTCCTAGACAAATTGTCCTAGACTATTACAGTTAATTGTTCTAGTTCAAGAGATGGTTGAGTTTCAGACGTCTTGCTGTCTCTATCCATGAATCGCAGTAAAGAAAGGACAGAGTGGTGGAAAAGTAACTCCTTATTAAAAATGGCTGTAATAACTTTTTGTAAACTGTACTGCGTTTACCTAAAAACAAAAGAGTATTATAACTCTTACAATAGTCGCATTTAAATACTTTATCACTGATTTTACCCCACGGAGACAACAGCAGTTCATACTGGCCCGTCGCTTGACGCTATACGTAGAAACGATCTGAGCTGACATAAAACATATGACGACAGACAATGATGGCTGCTCTTGCTTGTTACGGTGAACTGAAATCAGATATGAGCTTTTTACATTCTACCATTTCAAGTATTACTATATGCAATCGTTTCATGCAATTGTAGCACTATTATGTAGACTGATATGCAATGTTTTAATAGGGAGTGTTATTTTCGAACGCCTTGAACACAATGTGATCATTCCGACTGAATCGACATTTACCGTGTTACAATCGGCCAGCGCCTTGAGCAGCTCTTGAGCTGGAAAAGCGCTATATAAGAACGATAAAATAAAATTTAAAAATAAATAAAAAGATGCTTACATAGTTCATATTTTTTTTAAAAATTGTGTCGCAATGTTTACACTCCAGAGGAAGAGAGTTCCATGCAGCAGCTCCATTAAATGATAGGCTATTTTTGTATAAATTAATGCGAATGAGGGGTAATTTATTATTATACAGTATATACCCACCAACTGGTTGAGTAAAAAATATATAAAGATATGCTGGTGTTTCTCCGTGTGTGATTTTGAATATAGGAATAGCTGTATTAAATATGCATTGTTTTTGAAGTGGTAGTATTCGGAGTTCCTTGTATTTCTCACTTGTTTTACTATCTGTACGAGTATTTCTATTATATGACTTTTAGAGTATCTTGGTTGCTCTTTTTTGAAAACTATTTAGATGTTTAATTTGCGCGTCACTTGCATTACACCAAATAGCTGATGCATAATTAAAATCAGACATACAGTTGGTATAGGTAAAAGATTTTAATGCGTCAACTGTAACAAAATATGAAAGTTTATTTAGAAGGAAAAGGTTTTTAGACATTTTTACCGGTATGGTTAATGTCTGACCGCCAGCTAAAATAATCATCAGTGATTATGCCTAGCACTTTATGTTCACGAACTTGGTCAATATTAAACGATCCTAAGTTTAAATTAAGGCGACAAGATCCATTTTGACCTTTTTGTCGTATTGTGAGAAGCATACTTTCGCTTAAAAAAAAAAGGATTTAATTTCATTCTATTGATATCACACCAGTGATCAATTTCATTTATGCTTATTTGAAGACTTTGGTCTACCTGGTGTAGATTTTTATTATTATGAGTATGCGCAACATGCGAACAGGCAAACCAAAGGTGTTTCCTTTCGTATTCCCGAGAGTCAAGGATGCCTACTCTCTCCAACACTCTTCAACATCTTCCTAGAGCGCATCATGTTAGATGACCTTGCAGATCATGAAGGCACAGTCAGCATAGTGGGTAGAGCAATCTTCAACCTCCGTTTTGCGGATGACATTGATGGATTGCCTAAAGAGGACCAAGAACTTGAACAGCTGGTACAGAGGCTTGACATCACCTTAAGAGCCTATGGAATGGAAACAAGTGCAGAGAAGACCAAAATGATGACCAACAACACCGATGGCATCAACATTGTGACGGTGCGTCTATTGTTACTGGGCTCTGCACAATGGAATGCTATTACCCACTCGTCTTTGTCTGCGGGGATCGGCTAGTGCAATCACCCTGTGACTAATCTTAATACATTTATAAGTTTAGCTCGGTCTGTGTGCGGATAGGGTTACAGAGATAGGGAGAAAAGTGTATTAGCTTCACTGACACACTAGCTCTCACTCGGTTATGAAACATAGGCAGTCCGGCCACTTGTTAACAGTAAATATCACATTTATTTCCTCTACTCTATCCATAATTCTCTAAACACTCTACACTAATTTAAATGTCCAAATTCACTTCGAATAGTTCGTTCCTTGATAGGTATATGCTGCTACTGTTCTTGATATTTGCTACAGTCTCATCATTGGGATATTTGTTCTGGTTGGCCTATTGTTGGTTTCAGGAGAGTGGACTACCGCACAGTCCTTCTATCAGTGTGGGTGCACGCTTTCGGTGTCACTTAACTGCAGTTTGAGGTGTGGTGAAGGTGTCTCCTCCTTGGTGGTAGACTATTGGGCTATCGTAGCTTAGTGCTAGATGCTCTACTGCAGGCCAAATGTCAGGGTTGACGCTTAGTGGTCTTCCTCCTGCCTCGGGCCAACTATGCCTGTTCGTCTGCAAAATATGAGACGAATTTCTGCAACTCCGTGTTTACTAAGGGTGTGCAGAGCGTCTCACTGATGGCAGAACCAGCCCTCAGTGATAGCTCCACTTATATATACATGTATATGTCTGTGGTCCACTGGAATCTCCACTCTAATTCCTATACATATATACATCATGGCTAAACTAAACACATGTCGAAGTAATTAACAATATACATATTCTCCGGTACAGCTACTGGTCTGCAATAATACACATAGGAGAAACAACCGTGGGTCCGTAGGGGATACCTCATGGTGGCGAAACCGGTCGCGTGTCCGCCACGTGGTCAAGCAAAGTTTGACTAACATTTATAATTCTAAACATGGCAAAACTTCACAAACATAATACAGCAATAATATCAATAAAGCGCGATGAAACAAAAGATAGATCATTTACCTTTTTGACAATGTCAAGCTGTGGCTATACTAGGTTGAATTGAATTTCACCAGTCCATGCTTTAGTCTTCTGCTAGTGATCTTTCAGAGCGTTGCTCCGTCTCGTGTGAGAGTTAGGCACAGAATGACTACCTATTGTAGTGGTCAGCAAAAGTCCGCGAAAACTAGTACTACAAGTGGCGCCTCTAGCGGGTGTCTCTGGCCATACGTCAGCTGAATGAGGTCACTGCCTAGCGTACACATGCTTAGCACACAACTGACTTGCGTCGTCTGCTTGGCATCGACTTTAATTTACAAAGGCTACAGCAGGCTGAACTATTTAAGGCGAGAAGTCTTAGTGCAGGGTCTAAAACTAGCCTTCTGTGACAAACATGGACATCAAAATCCAAGGCCAATCCCTCAACACATTGCATATCTTAAGATATTTAGGAGCCATTGTATCAGACAATGGGTCCCGAAAGGAAATCCTTTCCAGGATCGCACAAACAACTGCGGCCTTGACAAGGTTGAAGCCCATTTGGACAGACAAGACCATTAGTCTACATTCCTAGATAAGGCTGCTTCGTTCCCTTGTCATCTCCATTTCTCTATACACTTGCGAAACATGGACCTTCACAGCAAATCTACAACGAAGAATACAAAGCATGGAGATGAGGTGCTACAGTAGACTTCTGAGAATTTCCTATACCCAGCACATCACCAACGACGAAGTCCGACAGACCATCTTGGACAACACGATGACCTGCTCACAGTGGTGAAGAAACGGAAACTCCGATGGTATGGCCACGTCACCCGATCATCAGGCCTTGCAAAGACCATCCTGCAAGGCACGGTGCAAGGAGGCAGAAGGACAGGGAGACCGAAAAAGAGGTGAGACAACAACATTCGAGAATGTACAGGCTTGACACTGAGCTACGCCATGAGGGTTGCTGAGGACAGAGAAGAATGGAGTACGCTGGTTAAACGATCATCTGTGATGCCCCAACGACCTTCGAATTACGGGACATGGTCTTTTATACCCCGCACCGCGGTAAACTCTGGCATCATTTGGGGGGTTAATAGTCTCCGCTACAATGTCTATGGGGTGTCGGATAGCGCAGTGGTTAAAGCACTCGCTATTGTGTCGCAAAGTTAAGCATTGTCCAGTGCGGTTAGCACTTGGATGGGTGACCGCAAAACGTGACGCGACAAATAACAACGCCCTCAGTTGACTCAACTGTGACTGAGTACCTACTCTCTTAAGGGTGGGGAAGGTAAAGCAGCGAGGGAGAGAGATGGGCATCACCCTCATTACTCTGGCCCAAGATAAGTGTGATCTCCAACATCACGCTCCCCTACGGCCACAAGGATATGGGACTACCTTTACCTTTACCTTTACCTTTTACAATGTCTATTGCTTCTGGCGACGTCATGAGAGTGACGTAATTATTTTTGTTTGCGTGCGTGGTTATTTTGCTAAAAAAAACTAAAGACAATACACGGAAGAGGGTTGGAAAAAGATGCGTTTGCACCCCTCTGTCTCCCCACCCTCACCCCACTACCCACATATATGACGGCCCACTAGATCCAAAACCTGATAGTTACAAATAATGATCATGGGATAATTACAAATATCAATGATATACAGTAAAACCTCCGTTTTGAGACCCTCTCTTAAACGACTTCCTCCAACATACGACCGGAAAAAAATTCACCGATGGTTTGTACTATATAAACGACCTCTCTTAAACGACTACCTCTAAAACGCGAATTGCGACCTTCAAATAATTAAATTTTACGACCTAGCATCTGAAAAATTCAGATCCCAAAGCAATACTATATTTGTACGCTTGAAGAAAACAGTTTCGTTTACAACTTTTAACAGCAGACGATGCATTAAAACAGCTTGAAATACTCTAAGGAGCTGACCAGATTTGCCCTGACCAGGGGCCTGTCAGATCTTGCCGATACCATGTCTGGTGTTCAAAGTGGCACACTAAGAGAACATGCACGGGTGTGTGTGTTGGGGGGGGAGGGGTATCATGCAAACAAACAGAAATAACCGCTTTCTGTAAAAAAAAAAAACAAACTGTTCAATGATTGAGTAAAAATAATTACAACATTATTAATGGGGTTATCTTATAAATAGTTGTAACTCCAAACATGCACTCAGCACTTACATACACTTTTAAACAACTATCATACCAACATTGATTTTTTATTTTGTAAATTATGAGGAACAGGAAGATATTGACTGTATTGGTTGTGAGACAGAGTTTAATCTATATTTCTTAAAGATGGTAGATGTTCCCTATACCTAATGGTAAGCCCTATGTATACTTTTTGTGCATGTATTTATTTTACCTAATTAATTTTCTAATTGTCTTTTAGGAAAATGTTCTACCTCCTTTTTAAGACCCCTCCAATTTAAGACCTCGTTTTAATGGCAATTTAAAGGTCGTAAAACGGAGGTTTTACTGTATTTACAATTAACACGTACACATTGTAATTATCAAGTGAAAATTAAAATTGTCGGGTTTGACGCATTTTCAGACGCGTTGCTAGAGCCCAAACTGAAAATTAAACATGATCACGCGAAGATATTTGTAATTTTTCAATGATAATTGTACTTATCCTTTGATAATTGTAATTAACCTACGATGTTTGTAACTATCTCGTGATATTTGTATTTACCAAGTTATGACGCTAGAAAGGCGTGGCAAAAATTGAAAATAATTATTAATTAACACTGTGGATTACCGGTATCTTACATAGAACACATTTTGATTTCAATTATCTCGTGATACTGGTAACTCTCTGTTTTGGCGTTTGTAGGCCGTAATAATTCTCCTTCTTCTTTTTATTCTACCTGTCTTTTTTTTTTAAAATCTCTCAGAAAGGTAAGTTGTCGTGTTTCCTTGTCAAAGGCAAGCTCCAAACAACTTCATCAGGGACGTCATGTTTAATTCGCGAGGAATGCTGGGATTTGTCTGTTGACGCAATAATGATGATGGGAGCATGAACCCGCTTCAAGAAACACAAACGCGCAGTCTTTTTTTTTTTTTTTTTTTTTTTTTAATGCTTCACTAATTTGGCAGATCTTCCACACACGCGTCACAGCCACAGGCGCTCGCTTGTCCAGACACGAGCACCCGTTCCTTCACTTTATGCCATCATTTTGTTTTCCTCTTCGTTTTCCAGCCAAAACAACCACCACCACTACAACAAAAGCAACAACAACTGGTGAAAGTAAATAGACCCCTACGTATTGTAGTATTATGATGAAGCTTAGTTTGTTTTTAAATCATCATGCTCACCACCCACCAATATCTCCCCCACCCACCTACCCACCTTTCTCGTCCACCCCACACTGCCTCACCAAATTATTTGTTTGTTTACGTAGATATAAAACGTCTTTGTAGAATGTCTCCGTGTCGCATTTCTAAGCCGCCGCATTTTTCCGCTGGAAACAAATGAGATGGCTTTAAAAGGGTTTGATGTGGGTGAGCGCTGTGCCCAAATTGTATTGATTTAGTTGTTGATTTATTTACTTCCTTACAACTTCCTTGGGGTGTCGGATAGCGCAGCGGTTGGAGCACTCGCTACTGTGTCGCAAGTTAAGCACCGTCCAGTCCAGTGCGGTTAGCACTTGGATGGGTGATCGCACAACCTGAAGCGACAAATAACAACGCCCCCAGTTGACTCAACTGTGACTGAGTACCTACTCTCTTAAGGGTGGGGAAGGTAAAGCAGCGAGGGAGAGAGATGGGCATCACCCTCATTACGCTGGCCCAAGATAAGTGTGATCTCCAACATCACGCTCCCCTACGGCCACAAGGCTATGGGACTACCTTTACCTTTCTTTTTTACAACTTCCTTGCCCTCTAATTCGGCGTCCTACATGAACTGAGTTCCCAACATAGCGTAGTAGATAAAGGGCACTGGCTGTATCCTATCCTATCCTATTATATCCTATCATATCCTATCCTGTTCCGTAACTCGAAGGTCGTAGGGGCGCCACAGATGATCGTTTAACCAGCGTAATCCATCTTGCCCTGTCCTCAGCAACCCTGATTGTTTCGCTCAGTGTCAAACCAGTCCATTCTGGAATGTTGTCCTCCCACCTCTTTTTCGGTCTCCCTCTTCTTCTACCTCCTTGCACTGTGCCTTGCAGGATGGTCTTTGCAAGACCTGATGATCTCGTGGCGTGGCCATCGGAGTTTCCGTTTTTTCACTGGCTGTAATGTGCAGCATTAAGGGTAGACTAGGGGCTCAGTGGATTGTGAGGTGGTTTCCTATTCCGAAGGTCGCGGGTTTCTAACCCGCGCGTGGGACGAACGTACGTGACTTAGGTATGAGACTTTTCAGGAAACCGAGGGTTTTCTACGGGTACTCCGGATTTCTCCCTCACTTCAATAATTGTATTGGATGCAGTCAGTCGGACATTTTTACCCCCCCCCCCCCCCCCCCCCCAACAAAAAAAAAAAATTCTGGTCGGACTAATCTCTAATAGCGGTCTCTTCCGATGGCCGCGCTTGGAGTTTGATTGATGAAAAAATCCGTGATCCGGTATTTAGTAGTAGTAGTAGTAGTAGTAGTAGTAGTAGTAGTAGTAGTAGTAGTAGTAGTAGTAGTAGTAGTAGTAGTATTTGTACGGGAGATAATCGTGCCAAAGTTCGACGCTTTTGTAGTTTTAAAGGGAAATAACTGCCGCTGTGTTGACCAATGTTGAGCGACATTTTAAAGGAAGATAATCCTGTCAGTTTGTAGCGAGCAGTTAAATCAACCATTGTTTCGCTAAACCCTGTTATCGACTAGGATGGGAAGATTTGGGCAACCGCAGAACGACGCAGCACACTTCAATCCACTCCCTCCGTGGATCATAGATATATCCTGGCTCCTTTTAAAACTAAGGACGGATCCCATCCGAGTGAAACTGGCCCTGAAAAAAGGAAAGTCCTCTCTCACTCTCCCGGCAGTCATAGCGTTAGCAGAGCGCCAACCAGGACAAGGGTGAGATGAGACTTATCTACTAATTGTAACCGACACCTCCGCCACCACACACGAGTGTGATCTTGTAATTCTGTCTGTACAGCCTTTGTGTGTGTGTGTGTGTGTGTGTGTGTGTGTGTGTGTGTGTGTGTGTGTGTGTGTGTGTGTGTGTGTTTTAAGAGAATACCTGCGCTGAAAAAGAACTCCATTCTTCAGAACTACCATGTTTTGCACACATCGAAGCACACGAGAGCCCGCTAGCGCGCGCACACATGTACACACACACACACACACACATACACACACAGACGCAAACTATGCAAAAAACAATGTGCTACGCTAAATAACAGGAGGGAATGAGCCCGGATCTTATTCCGTTCTGGCCCGGTCACACACGCACACACACACATACGCTCACCCACACAAGCACACACACAAACATACAAACAAACACACACACACACACACACACACACACACGCGCCAGCAAACTAAGCAAAACAAAAAAAGGGGGGTGCTACGCTAAATAAAACAAGAGAATGAATCGGGATCTTATTCCGATCTGGGTCAGTCGACATACGGGGCGAATTTGGACCGGAAGGGGTGCATCTTGCTAAGCAGAACCGCGTGGGAACAATGCCGTTTGTTACATTTTTTCACTGGTGGTAACAGTTACGGATGAATGAGAGCGACCTGGTACCGCCTGAATCTCATCCCCAATACACAAACCATTAACACCGGTCTGGAGCCAGCCTCCCCCCCCTCTCTTCCCCACACCTCCCTCCCTTCTCAAAAAATGTGAACGTCCTTTGGCCATTATTGAACCGAATTTAGAAATTAGGGTACAGAAAAAGAAAAAAGAAGAGTAGGATGAAAGATCTTGGGAAAAAAAGAAAGATTGAAGATAATGATGATGAAATAAAATTCACAAACTTGTAATAGCAGATTTGAATATAGAAGAGAAGAAGAAGAAGAAGAAGAAGAAGAAGAAGAAGAAGAAGAAGAAGAAGAAGAAGAAGAAGAAGTAAGTAAGTATGATTGCCCTGGTGGTTCAGTGCTGTGTTAGGCTATTATTCCATTTTTCCCTGGGTTGGTTTTCCCCGTCTGGCCATATCGCCAATATTGTAGCACAGGTAAAAAGGTAAATGTAGTCCCATAGCCTTGTGGCCGTAGGGGAGCGGGATGTTGGAGATCACACTTATCTTGGGCCAGCGTATTGAAGGTGATGCCCATCTCTCTCCCTCGCTGCTTTACCTTCCCCACCCTTAAGAGAGTAGGTGCTCAGTCACAGTTGAGTCAACTGGGGAGCGTTGTTATTTGTCGCTTCACGTTTTGCGGTCACCCATCCAAGTGCTAACCGCACTGGACGGTGCTTAACTTGCGACACATTAGCGAGTGCTCCAACCACTGAGCTATCCGACACCCCTGAGCATGGGTAGACGTTAAACATCAATTATCATCGGTGTCTCATAAGCTCACGGTGTGCATTGAAATTAATTGTTCTATATGGTATAGCGAACGTATCATTTAGCGAACTGATCAAAGCGATGTCCGAAACATGCACAGGATGGAATACGAAAGTATCTAAGTCACTAATTTGCAGTTTGAATCGCACAGCCCAACGCCCTAGTACAACTGAGTCGCCCTGAACGACCTAAATG
>CM072516.1:73723087-73728087 GCA_036898135.1 Oncomelania hupensis
GGCAGGTCAGCATAGCAAAAGAACTGTCCGCCTGCCCATCAATGGACATGGTACAGTTTATTTAGAGGGATCCGCTTCCACCATGCCCACTCCACAGATCGTGTTTCACATTCACAGTGAGTGTTGCGCCACTGAAAAAAACCAGCTTAACAACCAAACAATATCTCTTTCTACAGTATAGTTATTCTTAAAATCAATACATTCCGTGAGTTTTTGTTGTGTGCCTATTAATAGCCAAAAGGGGTGTCGGATAGCGCAGTGGATGGAGCACTCGCTACTGTGTCGCAAGTTAAGCACCGTCCAGTGCGGTTAGCACTTAGATGGGTGTCCGCAAAACGTGACGCGACAAATAACAACGCCCCCAGTTGACTCAACTGTGACTGAGTACCTACTCTCTTAAGGGTGGGGAAGGTAAAGCAGCGAGGGAGAGAGATGGGCATCACCCTCATTACGCTGGCCCAAGATAAGTGTGATCTCCAACATCACGCTCCCCTACGGCCACAAGGCTATGGGACCACCTTTACCTTTACCACCTAAATAGCCAAAGCCGTTGGCTAGCCAGCCGATATTCTGGAGCTAAATATAGCAGCAACCAAAGCCGGTACGAGACAGAACCTGTAAAAATAATTGCTCGTAAGGTTTTTTTGTGTGTTGTTGTTTGTTTTAGGTTGATACAATGGACCCTTCCCTATCCCTGACACTCAAGAGGCTCTCTTCCAGCCGTGTGGTGCACTCACAAAATAATAGGGTTAAAAGTCACACGGTCGGCACCGTAAAAAGAAAACCAAAAGGGGAAATAACTCCCTTGTCAGAACGGAAATTGAAAATTCAAACTTCAGCGGTTGGTTCGAGCAACGAAAGCCCACTTTATCATCGTTCAATATAAATAACAATGCGAATTTTAGGGTCAAACCCGTTTTTGGCAAAAGTAAACAAAGCCTTCGACTTGGGCCATTTAAAAAAAAAAGAGCACTATGATGGTGTAGAGAAGAAGGAGATGCAACATTTCAGATAGGCGTAATTATTTCTAATATGAACCTGCTGATATTACATTACATTACATTACATTACATTACATTACATTACATTACATTACATGATTATTGCTTTAGGTCCAGCGGACTCTTCTGAGCCAAATCAGGACCGGACAACCCCTGATCCGCATAAAAGATCTGCTGAAACAACCCTACTGGTAAAACTGAAAGCTCTCCATCAGCCAGTCACTTACAATAAAGACATCCCACGCAGGGGACGCTGAGGCTATACTCTAATTTATCGAACTCCCGTTTACAAAAACAAAATAGAATACAAACATTATAAATTATCAACAAAACATACATATAAAATGCCTACATTGCTCAATAATAACATAGGAAGCCCTAGTGACCACCTGGCAGAAAGCGTCCAATATTCCCAAGATGATCCAACAGACCTCATACACAAATTAGGAGTCTTGTCCCGGAAGAGTTTTCAAGAAAAAAGGTAGGAGACTGGTCTAGCGAAGAAGAAGATAGTATAGCAGATTGATAGAACAGAGCAGGAATGAGAAAGAACAAATGAGAAAGACAGCGACAGTGGGGATTTAAATCACTAAATTTCCAGAAAGTGGGGATACTATTCACACTGAAAACCCCGGCATCCCAACGAGGGTAACCTGCTGACATAACCGCATGCTGAAACAAACATTTGAAGAACATGGGGGGGGGGGGGAGTGGAGGGGAGAGGAAAAGGGAAAAGAGGGAGGGGGCGACAAGAGGCAGGTGTAATTACTATACACCCACTTCACCTGTTTAAAAAAAATCTATATCTGCATTCATAACAATGAGCAATGCATTGTGCGAGTTTCACTTTTATAGGGTCGAGTCGCGTGTCTTTCGATATCCATGCACGTCTGGTGAACTTTTCAAAGAATTTATTCTCTCTCTCTCTCTCTCTCTCTCTCTCTCTCTCTCTCTCTCTCTCTCTCTCTCTCTCTCTCTCTCTCTCTCTCTCTCTCGTATTGTTTGGCTTTGCTGGTATTAGTGTAATCATCATTTTACACCCACGCACCTCTGCTGACAGCTATCATACAGCACGCATGCAAGGCCGCGGCAGCATTAGGAAATGCCTTAAGTCATCAGCTGTGGCGGTGAGTGAATCACAGAGCAGAAATGCACCACCCAATTTCAGTGCCAGGCGAAACATGTGTATGACGGCCTACTAGCGCCAAAACCGAGAGTTACCATTATTACGAGATAATTGAAATTATCACGTGTTCTGTGTACTTTACAGAGATATCGGTAATCCACAGTGTTAATTAATAATTAGTAGTATTTGCCACGGTTTCCTAGCGCCATAGCCTCATAATTACAAGTATCATGAGATAATTACAATTATCAAGGGATAATTACAATTATCATTGAAAATTATAAATATCTGTGGGTGTCAGTATCTCTGTGAATTACACAGAACATGTGTTAATTACAATTATCACTGATACATGTAAATGCAGGTTTTGGTGCTAGTAAGCCGCCTTACCAGAATTAAGAATGATCACGTGAAAATTATAATTATCAAGTGAAAATTGTAATTATTATGTATTAATTACAATTTTCGGTTTTGGCGCATTTCCAGGCGGATTGCT
The DNA here is from genome assembly GCA_036898135.1 of Oncomelania hupensis. Classification (NCBI taxonomy): domain Eukaryota; kingdom Metazoa; phylum Mollusca; class Gastropoda; order Littorinimorpha; family Pomatiopsidae; genus Oncomelania; species Oncomelania hupensis. Next base: position 73,725,711 of record CM072516.1, read on the forward strand.
AGAGCCAAAACTGAAAATAAAACATGATCACACGAACATAACTGTAATTTTTCAATAATAATTGTAATTATCTCATGATATTTGTAATTATCGCCTGATAATTGTAATTATCAGGTTTTGGAGCTAGTAGGTAGCCATACATGTGACTCGCTTCAAGACTTGTACAATCTGGGCTACTTCTTCGTGCTTGCAGAATATGTCCACCCACAATGAAAACGTTCAGACATTCTTGATCTTTTTGGTTAGCCGTCTAATTTCTTTCTCTCTCCCTCTCTCCCCCCCCCTCTCTCTCTCTCTCCCCAATGTTCCAATTCCAAGAATTGATCTCTACAAAACTAGTCTAGCTTATTCCGGTTCCATTTTGTGAAATAACTTTCCTGAAGATCTTCGCACTTCAGCATCTAAATTTACATCATTTAGAACACGTCTCCTAAAACACATTAAAAATTAAATACACATTAATTGTTAATGTTGTTGATTGAGATTAACAACATTAATTTGATTTCAATTGTTTGAAAAGGATTTTATCTAATGATGACTTTGTTTATTTGTTATTGTTCCATGATGTGAATGTTATAACCTTGAGTTGTATTTAATAGTTATTGTTAAAGTCCCAAGGGCAAGATGTAAAACTGCGCATCCAGCGCTTATTCTTTTACCCTTTCAAAATAAGATTGTTTATCTTATTTTCTCTCTCTCTCTCTCTCTCTCTCTCTCTCTCTCTCTCTCTCTCTCTCTCTCTCTCTCTCTCTCTCTCTCTCTCTCTCTCTCTCTCTTACCAAGATGACAAAGACCATACACAAGCATTCAGACTTTTGCACGTATACATATACACGCCTTCCACTTCCTTCTCTGCCGCTTCTATCTTAACAGTATGATTGCTGTGGTGGCCCAGTGTTGATTTACCTTTCCCACCCGGCCTTTCTTCCATGGGATGGCTATCCCCGTCTGCCGTATCGTCGATGGCGGATGTTAGACGTTAACACTAATGTTGGTAACTATTTTCCACCTCCTCCTCGTATTCTTTATTAAAAAAAAGTGTTGTTGTTGTTGTTGTTGTTGTTGTTGTTGTTGTTGTTGTTGTTGTAATTCTTCTTCTTCTTCTTCTTCTTCTTCTTCTTCTTCTTCTTCTTCTTCTTCTTCTTCTTCTTCTTCTTCATCGTCGGTTCTTCTTCTTCTTCTTCTTCTTCTTCTTCTTCTTCTTCTTCTTCTTCTTCTTCTTCTTCTTCTTCTTCTTCTTCTTCTTCTTCTTCTTCTGCACCCGATACACATTGGTCGAAGGCTACTAGAAGCATGTTGTTGTAGTCGCCTCAACAGGCCATAAAGCATGCTCTCATGCTTCAGAGCACTGCTTCCTATACGCTTCAAGCCCTAAGAGCATTGACCGATGAACTCATGAAAATAGAAAATGTAAGTTTCGTCTCCTCTAGGGGACGAATTAGGTCAAACTGTATTTGTTTCTAGGTCAACTGTCTTTTACGAACCGTTTGAGAATGTTTTTGAACCGTTTGTTGACGCCGGATAGTGTCCTCACTTGGTTTCATACAATTTAAGAATCCAACAAGGCAAATGGGTTTTTGAGACGGAAAGGGCGGAATGTTGTAGAAGAGCAACATTCTGTATATATATTTTACAGTGAAATTGCGCTTTTTCCGTCACTATAGAGCTTGAAGCGTATAGGAAGCAGTGCTCTGAAGCATGAGAGCATGCTTTATCGCCTGTTGAGGCGACTACTAAAGCATGCTTCTGGCAGACCTTTCACCTGACAAGTGTGGTTGACTTCTTCTTCTTCTTCTTCTTCTTCTTCTTCTTCTTCTTCTTCTTCTTCTTCTTCTTCTTCTTCTTCTTCTTCTTCTTCTTCATCGTCGGTCCTTCTTCTTCTTCTTTTTCTTCTTCATCGTCGGTCCTTCTTCTTCTTCTTCTTCTTCTCTTCTTCTTCTTCTTCTTCTTCTTCTTCTTCTTCTTCTTCTTCTTCTTCTTCTTCTTCTTCTTCTTCTTCTTCTTCTTCGTTGGTCCTTCTTCTTCTTCTTTTTCTTCTTCATCGTCGGTCCTTCTTCTTCTTCTTCTTCTTCTTCTTCTTCTTCTTCTTCTTCTTCTTCTTCTTTGGTCCTCACCTTTCACCTGACATGTGAGGTTGACATTTGGTCATTACGCAAGGGCTGGCATGACTGGCACTACAATTCCAATTCCACATTGTTTGAGTTCATTACAAAATGGAGAAAGAGGGCCTGCGTTAGGTCATGTCCTCCACTAGCGCCTTGAGAAGCTCACTGAGCTGATGTAGCCCTACATGAAAACAATGTTCACCTTTGCTGTATTGATGCATGAAGAACAATATTAAGGAACAGACTCCAGCTGTAGCAATGTGGCTTGACAC
>CM072516.1:73733087-74093087 GCA_036898135.1 Oncomelania hupensis
TTAACTAGATTAAGTGATATATGGTTTAAACTGCACCAGTCAGCAACTGTTAAGGACACAACAGCAAGCGAGATAGAGAGAGAGAGAGAGAGAGAGAGAGAGAGAGAGAGAGAGAGAGAGAGAGAGAGAGAGAGAGAGAGAGACTTTTAAATGTTGATACAGTTTTATTAGACCTCCAACCAATACAGTTTGGAGAGGGGGGTTACAGTAAGGAGAAAATTAAACAAATCAACACACATGTAAAAACACACATACATAAGCCCACATATCACACACACACACACACACAACGCTGCGCGCACACACATTCACACGCACACCCATACGCTTATATCACAGCGTACACTCACACACATACACAAACACAAAGAGAGAGAGAGAGAGAGAGAGAGAGAGAGAGAGAGGCAAGGGGAGGAAAGAAATAAAAGGGGAGAGTGTAGCAGGAGGAGTGGGGTGTTGGGAGTGGGGGGGGGCATATAGGAAGCCATGTGCTTCATGCCATTGCTCTGCCATGCGCACTTTATATAAATAATGACATCACTTCCTATTCCTTCAGGCTGTTCATTTAGGAAGGAAGTATGACTATTCTGCTCGTGCTGTTGTTTTTTTATCCCAACAATTTCTGTCCATCTGCTTGTCTGTTTTTTTGTTATCATTTTCTTTTTCCCTTTTTTCTTGTCCGTTCCTCTTCTTCTTTTTCCTTCTCCTCTTCCTCCTCCTCCTCTTCTTCCTCTTCTTCTTCTTCTTCTTCTTCTTCTTCTTCTTCTTCTTCTTCTTCTTCTCTTCGGTCTTCCGTCTTCCTTCTTCTTCTTCTTCTTCTTCTTCTTCTTCTTCTTCTTCTTCTTCTTATTCTTCTTCTTCTTCTTCTTCTTCTCTTTGGTCTTCCGTCTTCCTTCTTCTTCTTCTTCTTCTTCTTCTTCTTCTTCTTCTTCTTCTTCTTCTTCTTCTTCTTCTTCTTCTTCTTCTTCTTCTTCTTCTTCTTCTTCTTCTTCTTCTTCTTCTTCTTCTTCTTCTTCTCTTCGGTCTTCCGTCTTCCTTCTTCTTCTTCTTCTTCTTCTTCTTCTTCTTCTTCTTCTTCTTCTTCTTCTTCTTCTTCTTCTTCTTCTTCTTCTTCTCTTCGGTCTTCCGTCTTCCTTCTTCTTCTTCTTCTTCTTCTTCTTCTTCTTCTTCTTCTTCTTCTCTTCGGTCTTCCGTCTTTCTTCTTCTTCTTCTTCTTCTTCTTCTTCTTCTTCTTCTTCTTCTTCTTCTTCTTCTTCTTCTTCTTCTTCTTCTTCTTCTCTTTGGTCTTCCGTCTTCCTTCTTCTTCTTCTTCTTCTTCTTCTTCTTCTTCTTCTTCTTCTTCTTCTTCTTCTTCTTCTTCTTCTTCTTCTTCTCTTCGGTCTTCCGTCTTCCTTCTTCTTCTTCTTCTTCTTCTTCTTCTTCTTCTTCTTCTTCTTCTTCTTCTTCTTCTTCTTCTTCTTCTTCTTCTTCTTCTTCTTCTTCTTCTTCTTCTTAAGTCAAGTCAACCAATCTTTATTATGCACAGTCCCCCGTGGTGTTCCGGGGGTTTCAGTCTAAATAGTATCCCCACTTTCTGGAAATTTAGTGCTTTAAATTCCCACTGTCGCTGTCTTTCTCCTTTGTTCTTTCTCATTCCTACTCTGTTCTATCAATCTACTATAGTATCTTCTTCTCTACTAGACCAGTCATCTACCTTTTTTTTCTTGAAAACTCTTCCGGGACAAAACTCCTCATTTGTGTGTGAGGTCTGTTGGATCAGCTTGGGAATATTGGACGTTTCTGCCAAAATGGTCACTGGGGCTTCCTATGATGTTATTATTTGGCAATGAAGGCATTTTATATGTATGTGTTTTGTTGATATTTTATAATGATGTTTGTATTCTATTTTGTTTTTGTAAAAGGGGGTTCGATAAATTAGAGTATAGCCTCAGCGTCCCTTGCATGGGATGTCTTTATTGTAAAGTGACCGGCTGGTGCATTACCTTCAGTGTTACCACTAGGGTTGTTTCGGCAGATCTTTTATGCGGATTAGGGGTCAGTCCTCTTTCAGCGAAGTTGTGGTCTTGATTTTGTGGTCCTGATTGGGCTTTCGCAGTCCGCTGGACCCTGTAAGCAATGAATAACTATCTAAATTATTATCCACAAGGGAGAATTCATACAGCACATTGCATTCGGATGAGAGTATAAACCGAGGTCTAGTCTGTGTGTCGCATACATTCCATCATAACGTTCTTTAAAGATCCTGACGCTCATGTCCTAGACGGGTGAGTGCCGGTGACAAGAACACACCCAGCATGCACTTGGTCCTTCTCCCCCATTCCTGGCTGGCCAGGATAGTGCTCAGTTGTCCGGGCGTCAGACCATGCGCTCAAAGGCTGCGGGTGGGCGTCTCGGGCGGTTTGAGTTAGATCCTGTATCGGCCAGTGCCTAGAGTCTGGTCAAGTACGGCGAGAGAAGTGCGCTATAAAAGATCCCCATAATAATAATAATAATAATAATAATAATAATAATAATAATAATAATAATAATAATAATAATAATAATAATATGCAGAAAATGTTGTTTTAAAAAAAACACACCCAGATTTCAAAGTAATACTTGAAATTATATTAAGTTACCTTAAATCATATTAAAGTACATTAAATCACATGAAAGTACATTAATTTACATGAAAGTACTTGAAATCACATTAAGGTACATGAAATCACATTAAGGTACATTAAATCACATTAAAGTACATTAAATCACATTAAAGTACATTAAATCACATTAAAGTACATTAAATCACATTAAAGTACATTAAATCACATTAAAGTACATTGAGTGCATCTAATACCAATATTGAAAGGAGGGAGGCATCTAAGTTTTGCTGTCGGGATTATTTTTTGGTGGGGGGTGAGTGTTGGGGTTGAGGGGGGCGCATAGGAGGAGTGGGGAGTAAGATGGGGGGTGTAAGATTGAGTGGATCAAATAACATTATTAATTAACGGGAGGGATAAAACCGGAGCACCGGGGGAAAAAATCCTTGGTGATCTGAAACGTTTTCTACGTAAGTCATCAAAGTTCGTGCAGCCCGAGGCTGGAACCTGCGAACTTTGCCATAGGAAACCGTGCAACAGACTGTGGTACCACACCACCGATCCCTCATTAAGTCCAATACAAATAATGTAATATAGCATCTTTTATTCAATTGAACGCAAATTAAACGAAAAGAAATCTCCGAAGCGTGTACATGTTTTTTATACTTTGTTGAGTTTTTGTTTTTCTTTTTGATCAGACAAGAAAGGCGAGGTAAAATAACAATGATGCAACGGATTTTGAGGCGGAGAAAAGATTTCCTCGTGACCTGGTATTTTGCCAGTCTAATGAATCATGGCACGCAGGTGTTTTTATCGCGATCATCTCTCTAGTTATGTCACAACTATGTCCGTCTTTCCTCGATGTGACTACACCTGGATATGACATACATCCTTGTGGGTGCCAATATATAGTATACGTTATCGTCATGTTTGCGTGGAATATGAGGTATGCACAACGAAATCTATTCAATGTTTCCACGAGCCGAAGGCGGGTGAAACATTAAATCGATCGAGTTGGACATATCTCATATTCCACCCCCAACATGCTAATGACATTTATGTATCGATTTCATCGAATCAAAATATAAAACTGGAAATTTGCCAAAACAATAAATACACCAAAGCTGTTCATAGGCCTATGTTAAAGACCGCTTCACACGACACATTCTAAAGAATGCGCCATAACAAAGTAGTTCACGCATTGCACACGTTTGCAGCGCAATTTACTTCTTAACAAACTTTAAGTTTTTACGCCTTCGCATTATAAACGCTGAAACATTCTTGACAGATGCAATCAATTTGACGAAAACAGCATTACACGTTTAGAGTAGGCCTATAGTGTCATTCTGATTCGAATTGACAACGTTGCTTACATCGCTATTTAAAAAAAAAATGGCGTCACTTAGGGATAACGTTTTTGTTAGCATCCAGCACTGAAGCAAGAATTTTGAAATTCCGTCGGCTCTATTATGTTCGCAGTATCTAAAGTAAATAGCAGCAATAACACAGTTCTGTCCTCTGCACTAGATTTATGAACTGAATCGAAGGCGGTAGGTTCATGAAATGCGGTTCAAACACTGTGTTCGTGCAATTTTGCTTTGGTTCGACGACAAAACATATACTTATGTTACATTTTTATGTGGCTATTATTAGCGCCTTCTAGTAATCCTTGTCGGGAATTAAAAATGCGTCTTCATCAATGGTTTCATCGGGCTGGTAGTCTAGAATCTATAAGCTCGTCTTCAATCCAAAGAGGATCGACATTTTTTGTCTTTTCTTTTGACGTGAGAAACAGTCAAGTTTTCTTACGACTTTCATATTGCAAGCCTTGCTACAAACATTGCCATCTGTGATTGGTCAGTGACCATGCGGCATCAGTTTTAGGCACACTCTATAATTTGGACAATGTAAATATAAAACACTTATGGAAATCAATACACACAGAGTTTATCCTCAAACGGTGTAAGAACGCACATGTCATCGGTTTGAGAATAAACAGTTTGTGGGGCCGATCCGTTTCGCCAAATTTCTATCTATAATACATGGGCTGTACGCTACTGCAACCGCTATCTATGATACCTGGGCTGTACGCTACTACTGTTACCGCTATCTATGATACCTGGGCTGTACGCTACTACTGTTACCGCTATTTATGATACCTGGGCTGTACGCTACTACTGTTACCGCTATTATGATACCTGGGCTGTACGCTACTACTGTTACCGCTATCTATGATACCTGGGCTGTACGCTACTACTGTTACCGCTATCTATGATACCTGGGCTGTACGCTACTACTGTTACCGCTATCTATGATACCTGGGCTGTACGCTACTACTGTTACCGCTATCTATGATACCTGGGCTGTTAACTACTACTGCTACCGCTATCTATAATACATGAGCTGTACGCTACTACTGCTACCGCTATTTATGATACCTGAGCTGTACGCTACTACTGCTACCGCTATCTATGATACATGGGCTGTACGCTATTACTGCTACCGCTATCTATGATACATGGGCTGTACGCTATTACTGCTACCGCTATCTATGATACATGGGCTGTACGCTACTACTGCTACCGCTATTTATGATACATGGGCTGTACGCTACTACTGCTACCGCTATTTATGATACATGGGCTGTTAGCTACTACTGCTACCGCTATCTATGATACCTGGGCTGTTAACTACTACTGCTACCGCTATCTATGATACATGGGCTGTACGCTACTACTGCTACCGCTATCTATGATACATGGGCTGTACGCTACTACTGCTACCGCTATCTATGATACATGGGCTGTACGCTATTACTGCTACCGCTATCTATGATACATGGGCTGTACGCTACTACTGCTACCGCTATTTATGATACATGGGCTGTACGCTACTACTGCTACCGCTATTTATGATACATGGGCTGTACGCTACTACTGCTACCGCTATCTATGATACATGGGCTGTGCGCTACTACTGCTACCGCTATCTATGATACATGGGCTGTACGCTACTACTGCTACCGCTATCTATGATACATGGGCTGTACGCTACTACTGCTACCGCTATCTATGATACATGGGCTGTACGCTACTACTGCTACCGCTATCTATGATACATGGGCTGTACGCTACTACTGCTACCGCTATCTATGATACATGGGCTGTACGCTACTACTGCTACCGCTATCTATGATACATGGGCTGTACGCTACTACTGCTACCGCTATCTATGATACATGGGCTGTACGCTACTACTGCTACCGCTATCTATGATACATGGGCTGTACGCTACTACTGCTACCGCTATCTATGATACATGGGCTGTACGCTACTACTGCTACCGCTATCTATGATACATGGGCTGTACGCTACTACTGCTACCGCTATCTATGATACATGGGCTGTACGCTACTACTGCTACCGCTATCTATGATACATGGGCTGTACGCTACTACTGCTACCGCTATCTATGATACATGGGCTGTACGCTACTACTGCTACCGCTATCTATGATACATGGGCTGTACGCTACTACTGCTACCGCTATCTATGATACCTGAGCTGTATACGCTATTACTGCTACCGCTATTTATGATGCCTGAGCTGTACGCTATTACTGCTACCGCTATCTATGATACATGGGCTGTACGCTACTACTGCTACCGCTATCTATGATACCTGAGCTGTACGCTATTACTGCTACCGCTATTTATGATGCCTGGGCTGTACGCTATTACTGCTACCGCTATTTATGATGCCTGAGCTGTACGCTACTACTGCTACCGCTATCTATGATACCTGGGCTGTACGCTATTACTGCTACCGCTATTTATGATGCCTGAGCTGTACGCTACTACTGCTACCGCTATTTATGATGCCTGAGCTGTACGCTATTACTGCTACCGCTATTTATGATGCCTGAGCTGTACGCTATTACTGCTACCGCTATTTATGATACATGGGCTGTATTTTATTTATTTTATTTTATCAACTTTATTATCACCAAGATGAATTTCGGGCACTTTCATTTTTCGAAAGTACAGCAGCCCCAAGTGAAGCGCTTAACCCAAGGTACATGCTGGGTGTGTTCTTGTCACCGGCAATCACCCGTCTAGGACATGAGCGTCAGGATCTTTAAAGTCCGTTATGATGGAATGCATGCACGCTACTGCTGCTACCGCTATCTATGATACCTGGGCTGTACGCTACTGCTGCTACCGCTATCTATGATACATGGACTGTACGCTACTACTGCTACCGCTATCTTGATTACATGGGCTGTACGCTACTGCTACCGCTATCTATGATACATGGGCTGTACGCTACTACTGCTACCGCTATCTATGATACATGGGCTGTACGCTACTGCTGCTATCGCTATCTATGGGCTGTACGCTACTACTGCTACCGCTATCTATGATACATGGGCTGTACACTACTACTGCTACCGCTATCTATGATACCTGGGCTGTACGCTACTACTGCTACCGCTATCTATGATACATGGGCTGTACGCTACTACTGCTACCGCTATCTATGATGCCTGGGCTGTACGCTACTACTGCTACCGCTATCTATGATACCTGGGCTGTACGCTACTACTGCTACCGCTATCTATGATACATGGGCTGTACGCTACTACTGCTACCGCTATCTATGATACATGGGCTGTACGCTACTACTGCTACCGCTATCTATGATACCTGGGCTGTACGCTATTACTGCTGTTACCGCTATCTATGATACCTGGGCTGTACGCTACTACTGCTACCGCTATCTATGATACATGGGCTGTACGCTATTACTGCTACCGCTATCTATGATACCTGGGCTGTACGCTATTACTGCTACCGCTATCTATGATACATGGGCTGTACGCTACTACTGCTACCGCTATCTATGATACCTGGGCTGTACGCTACTACTGCTACCGCTATCTATGATACCTGGGCTGTACGCTACTACTGCTACCGCTATCTATGATACATGGGCTGTACGCTACTACTGCTACCGCTATCTATGATACATGGGCTGTACGCTACTACTGCTACCGCTATCTATGATACATGGGCTGTACGCTACTACTGCTACCGCTATCTATGATACCTGGGCTGTACGCTATTACTGCTGTTACCGCTATCTATGATACCTGGGCTGTACGCTACTACTGCTACCGCTATCTATGATACCTGGGCTGTACGCTATTACTGCTACCGCTATCTATGATACCTGGGCTGTACGCTATTACTGCTACCGCTATCTATGATACATGGGCTGTACGCTATTACTGCTACCGCTATCTATGATACCTGGGCTGTACGCTACTACTGCTACCGCTATCTATGATACCTGGGCTGTACGCTACTACTGCTACCGCTATCTATGATACCTGGGCTGTACGCTACTACTGCTACCGCTATTTATGATACCTGGGCTGTACGCTACTACTGCTACCGCTATCTATGATACCTGGGCTGTACGCTATTACTGCTACCGCTATCTATGATACATGGGCTGTACGCTATTACTGCTACCGCTATCTATGATACCTGGGCTGTACGCTATTACTGCTACCGCTATCTATGATACCTGGGCTGTACGCTACTGCTACCGCTATCTATGATACCTGGGCTGTACGCTACTACTGCTACCGCTATCTATGATACCTGGGCTGTACGCTACTACTGCTACCGCTATCTATGATACATGGGCTGTACGCTACTACTGCTACCGCTATTTATGATACATGGGCTGTACGCTACTACTGCTACCGCTATCTATGATACATGGGCTGTACGCTATTACTGCTACCGCTATCTATGATACCTGGGCTGTACGCTACTGCTGTTACCGCTATCTATGATACCTGGGCTGTACGCTACTACTGCTACCGCTATCTATGATACCTGGGCTGTACGCTACTACTGCTACCGCTATCTATGATACCTGGGCTGTACGCTACTACTGCTACCGCTATCTATGATACATGGGCTGTACGCTACTACTGCTACCGCTATCTATGATTCCTGGGCTGTACGCTACTACTGCTACCGCTATCTATGATACCTGGGCTGTACGCTACTACTGCTACCGCTATCTATGATACATGGGCTGTACGCTACTACTGCTACCGCTATCTATGATACATGGGCTGTACGCTACTACTGCTACCGCTATCTATGATACATGGGCTGTACGCTATTACTGCTGTTACCGCTATCTATGATACCTGGGCTGTACGCTACTGCTGCTACCGCTATCTATGATACATGGGCTGTACGCTACTGCTGCTACCGCTATCTATGATACATGGGCTGTACGCTATTACTGCTACCGCTATCTATGATACATGGGCTGTACGCTATTACTGCTACCGCTATCTATGATACCTGGGCTGTACGCTACTACTGCTACCGCTATCTATGATACATGGGCTGTACGCTATTACTGCTACCGCTATTTATGATACATGGGCTGTACGCTATTACTGCTACCGCTATCTATGATACCTGGGCTGTACGCTACTACTGCTACCGCTATCTATGATACCTGGGCTGTACGCTACTACTGCTACCGCTATCTATGATACCTGGGGGCTGTATTTTATTATTTTATTTGGGCTGCTACGCTCCTACTGCCTACCGCTAACGCTGTACCTGGGCTGTACGCTACTATCTATGATACCTGTACGCTTAACTGCGCTACTATGCTCTTCTTTGTCACCGATACACTTCTGCTGCGTCCCTTCAGGCTACTGCTAACTATATGATAATGCCTGTACGCGTTACTACTTGCTACCGCTATCTATGATACCTGGGCTGTACGCTACTACTGCTACCGCTATCTATGATACATGGGCTGTACGCTACTACTGCTACCGCTATCTATGATACATGGGCTGTACGCTACTACTGCTACCGCTATCTATGATACATGGGCTGTACGCTACTACTGCTACCGCTATCTATGATACATGGGCTGTACGCTACTACTGCTACCGCTATCTATGATACCTGGGCTGTACGCTACTACTGCTACCGCTATCTATGATACTGGGCTGTACGCTACTACTGCTACCGCTATCTATGATACATGGGCTGTACGCTACTACTGCTACCGCTATCTATGATACCTGGGCTGTACGCTACTACTGCTACCGCTATCTATGATACCTGGGCTGTACGCTACTACTGCTACCGCTATCTATGATACATGGGCTGTACGCTACTACTGCTACCGCTATCTATGATACATGGGCTGTACGCTACTACTGCTACCGCTATCTATGATACATGGGCTGTACGCTACTACTGCTACCGCTATCTATGATACCTGGGCTGTACGCTACTACTGCTACCGCTATCTATGATACCTGGGCTGTACGCTACTACTGCTACCGCTATCTATGATACATGGGCTGTACGCTACTACTGCTACCGCTATCTATGATACATGGGCTGTACGCTACTACTGCTACCGCTATCTATGATACCTGGGCTGTACGCTACTACTGCTACCGCTATCTATGATACCTGGGCTGTACGCTACTACTGCTACCGCTATCTATGATACATGGGCTGTACGCTACTACTGCTACCGCTATCTATGATACCTGGGCTGTACGCTATTACTGCTACCGCTATCTATGATACCTGGGCTGTACGCTATTACTGCTACCGCTATCTATGATACATGGGCTGTACGCTACTACTGCTACCGCTATCTATGATACCTGGGCTGTACGCTACTACTGCTACCGCTATCTATGATACCTGGGCTGTACGCTACTACTGCTACCGCTATCTATGATGCCTGGGCTGTACGCTACTGCTGCTACCGCTATCTATGATACCTGGGCTGTACGCTACTGCTGCTACCGCTATCTATGATACATGGGCTGTACGCTATTACTGCTGTTACCGCTATCTATGATACATGGGCTGTACGCTATTACTGCTGTTACCGCTATCTATGATACCTGGGCTGTACGCTATTACTGCTACCGCTATCTATGATACCTGGGCTGTACGCTATTACTGCTGTTACCGCTATCTATGATACATGGGCTGTACGCTATTACTGCTGCTACCGCTATCTATGATACATGGGCTGTACGCTACTACTGCTACCGCTATCTATGATACATGGGCTGTACGCTATTACTGCTACCGCTATCTATGATACATGGGCTGTACGCTATTACTGCTGCTACCGCTATCTACGATACATGGGCTGTACGCTACTACTGCTACCGCTATCTATGATACCTGGGCTGTACGCTACTACTGCTACCGCTATCTATGATGCCTGGGCTGTACGCTACTACTGCTACCGCTATCTATGATACCTTGGCTGTACGCCACTACTGCTACCGCTATCTATGATACCTGGGCTGTACGCTACTACTGCTACCGCTATCTATGATACCTGGGCTGTACGCTACTACTGCTACCGCTATCTATGATACCTGGGCTGTACGCTACTACTGCTACCGCTATCTATGATACATTGGCTGTACGCTACTACTGCTACCGCTATCTATGATACCTGGGCTGTACGCTACTACTGCTACCGCTATCTATGATACATGGGCTGTACGCTACTACTGCTACCGCTATCTATGATACATGGGCTGTACGCTACTGCTGCTACCGCTATCTATGATACCTGGGCTGTACGCTACTACTGCTACCGCTATCTATGATACATGGGCTGTACGCTACTACTGCTACCGCTATCTATGATACATGGGCTGTACGCTACTGCTACCGCTATCTATGATACATGGGCTGTACGCTACTACTGCTACCGCTATCTATGATACCTGGGCTGTACGCTACTACTGCTACCGCTATCTATGATACCTGGGCTGTACGCTACTACTGCTACCGCTATCTATGATACATGGGCTGTACGCTACTGCTGCTACCGCTATTTATGATACCTGGGCTGTACGCTACTACTGCTACCGCTATCTATGATACATGGGCTGTACGCTACTACTGCTACCGCTATCTATGATACCTGGGCTGTACGCTACTACTGCTACCGCTATCTATGATACATGGGCTGTACGCTACTACTGCTACCGCTATCTATGATACATGGGCTGTACGCTATTACTGCTACCGCTATCTATGATACCTGGGCTGTACGCTACTACTGCTACCGCTATCTATGATACATGGGCTGTACGCTACTGCTGCTACCGCTATTTATGATACCTGGGCTGTACGCTACTACTGCTACCGCTATCTATGATACATGGGCTGTACGCTACTACTGCTACCGCTATCTATGATACCTGGGCTGTACGCTACTACTGCTACCGCTATCTATGATACATGGGCTGTACGCTACTACTGCTACCGCTATCTATGATACATGGGCTGTACGCTATTACTGCTACCGCTATCTATGATACCTGGGCTGTACGCTATTACTGCTACCGCTATCTATGATACATGGGCTGTACGCTATTACTGCTACCGCTATCTATGATACCTGGGCTGTACGCTACTACTGCTACCGCTATCTATGATACCTGGGCTGTACGCTACTACTGCTACCGCTATCTATGATACCTGGGCTGTACGCTACTGCTGCTACCGCTATTTATGATACCTGGGCTGTACGCTACTACTGCTACCGCTATCTATGATACCTGGGCTGTACGCTATTACTGCTACCGCTATCTATGATACATGGGCTGTACGCTATTACTGCTACCGCTATCTATGATACCTGGGCTGTACGCTATTACTGCTACCGCTATCTATGATACCTGGGCTGTACGCTACTGCTACCGCTATCTATGATACCTGGGCTGTACGCTACTACTGCTACCGCTATCTATGATACCTGGGCTGTACGCTACTACTGCTACCGCTATCTATGATACCTGGGCTGTACGCTACTACTGCTACCGCTATTTATGATACATGGGCTGTACGCTACTACTGCTACCGCTATCTATGATACATGGGCTGTACGCTATTACTGCTACCGCTATCTATGATACCTGGGCTGTACGCTACTGCTGTTACCGCTATCTATGATACCTGGGCTGTACGCTACTACTGCTACCGCTATCTATGATACCTGGGCTGTACGCTACTACTGCTACCGCTATCTATGATACCTGGGCTGTACGCTACTACTGCTACCGCTATCTATGATACATTGGCTGTACGCTACTACTGCTACCGCTATCTATGATGCCTGGGCTGTACGCTACTACTGCTACCGCTATCTATGATACCTGGGCTGTACGCTACTACTGCTACCGCTATCTATGATACATGGGCTGTACGCTACTACTGCTACCGCTATTTATGATACATGGGCTGTACGCTACTACTGCTACCGCTATCTATGATACCTGGGCTGTACGCTATTACTGCTGTTACCGCTATCTATGATACCTGGGCTGTACGCTACTACTGCTACCGCTATCTATGATACATGGGCTGTACGCTACTGCTGCTACCGCTATCTATGATACATGGGCTGTACGCTATTACTGCTACCGCTATTTATGATACATGGGCTGTACGCTATTACTGCTACCGCTATCTATGATACCTGGGCTGTACGCTACTGCTGCTACCGCTATCTATGATACATGGGCTGTACGCTATTACTGCTACCGCTATTTATGATACATGGGCTGTACGCTATTACTGCTACCGCTATCTATGATACCTGGGCTGTACGCTACTACTGCTACCGCTATTTATGATACATGGGCTGTACGCTATTACTGCTACCGCTATCTATGATACCTGGGCTGTACGCTACTACTGCTACCGCTATCTATGATACCTGGGCTGTACGCTACTACTGCTACCGCTATCTATGATACCTGGGCTGTACGCTACTGCTGCTACCGCTATCTATGATACCTGGGCTGTATTTTATTTATTTTATTTTATCAACTTTATTATCACCAAGATGAATTTCGGGCACTTTCATTTTTCGAAAGTACAGCAGCCCCAAGTGAAGCGCTTAACCCAAGGTACATGCTGGGTGTGTTCTTGTCACCGGCAATCACCCGTCTAGGACATGAGCGTCAGGATCTTTAAAGTCCGTTATGATGGAATGCATGCACGCTACTGCTGCTACCGCTATCTATGATACCTGGGCTGTACGCTACTACTGCTACCGCTATCTATGATACATGGGCTGTACGCTGCTACTGCTACCGCTATCTATGATACATGGGCTGTACGCTACTACTGCTACCGCTATCTATGATACATGGGCTGTACGCTACTACTGCTACCGCTATCTATGATACATGGGCTGTACGCTACTGCTGCTACCGCTATCTATGATACCTGGGCTGTACGCTACTACTGCTACCGCTATCTATGATACATGGGCTGTACGCTACTACTGCTACCGCTATCTATGATACATGGGCTGTACGCTACTACTACTACCGCTATCTATGATACATGGGCTGTACGCTACTACTGCTACCGCTATCTATGATACCTGGGCTGTACGCTACTGCTACCGCTATCTATGATACCTGGGCTGTACGCTACTACTGCTACCGCTATCTATGATACATGGGCTGTACGCTACTACTGCTACCGCTATCTATGATACATGGGCTGTACGCTACTACTGCTACCGCTATCTATGATACATGGGCTGTACGCTACTACTGCTACCGCTATCTATGATACATGGGCTGTACGCTACTACTGCTACCGCTATCTATGATACATGGGCTGTACGCTACTGCTACCGCGGTGCTGTTAAAAATCCACTTTCTTTTTGCTATCGCGGATCCATTCTACCCGGATAGTGCCCTCTTTGGTAAAAATAAAAGTGTCAAGTAAAAAAGGCAAGTGAAATTGTGTAAACGTGAGCAAAGGATAGGAACTATTAAATGTATATGTTCGAGCCTTTGAACGGGAGTTGATGGTCCAGTATTCTATCTCCGCGCATACATCTGATTATGATAAGGTTAATTGTAGAGTATAGTCACACGACACCGGAGAGTATATGCGACTATTGGTAACATTATTCTGAAACCAGCGAACCAGTTGATGGTAAGGGGAAAATAATATGGTCACACGTTGACCAATCCGGGATTTTAAAGAGGCGTTTTTCGGTTACTAGTAAGCCGCTCTACCAGTTGAGCTACCCGGCCCCACGATTATGATAAAGTTCTAAGTCCTTTATATTAAGCATAACGCTCTTTTGATGTTTCCCTGCCTGAGTCGCTGTATCAGATGTCCTGATTGGCTCGCTCCTCAGTATCTGATTTTGCGATTGGCTCAAGTGGTGACAGCGCCCCGTTTTCTGCCAAAAGACGAATTGTTCTGTTTAAGCATCAAGTCTGTTCATGTGTTCAGATATTTGTGCTATTTGTCTAACTGTCTTTATCTTGCTTTCAGTCTGCCTGCCTGTTTTTTTTCTCTGTCTGTCTCTGTCTCTGTCTCTCTCATTTATTTATTTGTTTTAATCTCTCTCTCTCTCTCTCTCTCTCTCTCTCTCTCTCTCTCTCTCTCTCTCTCTCTCTGTCCTTAATTTATTTAGTTGTATTTAAAGCCTCAAGGGCGAGATGTAAAAAAGCGCATCCAGCGCTTATTCTTTTACCCTTGCAAAATAAAATTGTTATCTTATCTTCTCTCTCTCTCTCTCTCTCTCTCTCTCTCTCTCTCTCTCTCTCTCTCTCTCTCTCTCTCTCTCTCTCTCTCTCTACTTTTGGCGCAACCTCCAACCTTTCTCTTTTTCTCCCCCACACTTCCCTCTCTCAGCACCCTCCACCTACCACTCTCTTCACAGGCAATAGGCAGTAACCTGTAGATCTGATGGTCAAAGGTGATAAATAAGGTGTAGACACAAAGGGACTGTACAAATACGTGTCATAAAAAGTCACTGTCCACTAAATGACACATTATGCTAACAACGTCCATGCCACTGTCACCAACGTCTGTGAGATGTGACTTTAGATGACCATAAATGATGCACCAAAAGGACCCATACGTAACGATATTCTTCAACTGTACAATACAGACTGAGAGACATTGAGAGAGAGAGAGAGAGAGAGAGAGGGAGGGGGGGAAGGAGAGAGATCGAGAGGGAAAGTGAGAGAGATAGAGAGAAAAAGAGAGAGAGGGAGATGGAGAGGGAAAGGGAGAAAGGGAGAGAGAGATAGAGAGAGAGAAAGAGAGAGAGGGAAAGGGAGAGAGAGAGAGAGAGAGAGAGAGAGAGAGAGAGAAAGTTAAAGTCTTTCAATATCAGATAAAGGTTTTATGCACTTCTTAATCTTACAACCTATCAATTGTTTGATGAACCATTAACAATAAACTATTAAAAGTTATTAAATTAAAACGTGTTTTAAAAATGCATACGTCAAAATCTTTACTACTATTCTCACTCACTCTGTCTCACATTCATGTTCTTAACAATCCACGCAAAAAAAGTTTCAGAAGATCGAGGAGGGGAGGGGAAGAAGGAAAGGAAGTAAGGGAGGCGAAGAGCAAATGAGGAAGACAGCGACAGTGGGAATTTAAAGCACTAAATTTCCAAAAAGTGGGGATACTATTTATACTGAAACCCCCGGCACTCCAACCAACGGGGGTACTGTTGCCGCAGTGAATCAGTCATGCCTACAAAGGCAAGACAGGTTTTCAACTGGGGCTTTCCCTTTTCCCTTTATAGGTTAGAACAATCTACAGTGGCAAGATTGCTCATGACCCCAAGGGGTAGAGAGAGAGAGAGAAAGAGAGAGAACCTGAAGTTAAAGTCTTTCAATATCAGATAAAGGTTTTATGCACTTCTTAATCTTACAACCTATCAATTATTTGATGAACATTAACAATAAAGTTATTAATTAAAACATGTTTTAAAAATGCATACGTCAAAATTACTATTCTCACTCACTCTGTCTCACATTCATGTTCTTAACAATCCACGCAAAAAAGTTCAGAGATCGAGGAGGGGGAAGAATGGAAGAAAGGGAGGCGGAGAGAAAGATTTTGCAAGTGGGTGTGGGTGTGTGCACCAACAACATCTATATCATGTGTTTGTAGACTTCAGGAAAGCGTTTGACCGAGTCTGGCATGCAACTCTGTGGGCAACCATGAGAGTGTACAACATCAGCCCTAACATTATTGAAGTCATCAAAGGACTGTTTGACAAGGCTACCAGTGCAGTCCTCCACAACAGCGCCATCGGGAGCCGGTTCAGAACAACAATCGGTGTGCGTCAAGGATGGCTGCTCTGTCCAACACTATTCAACATTTTCCTAGAGGGCATTATGTCAGATGCCCTTGCAGATCACGAAGATACAGTCAGCATAGGGGGTAGAGCAATCTACAACCTCCGTCTTGCGGATAAGTTTGATAGATTGGCTGGAGAGGAACAAGAACTTGAACAGCTAGTATAGAGGCTTGACACCACCTCCAGAGCCTATGGAATGGAAATAAGTGCAGAGAAGACCAAAATGATGACCAACAACACCAATGGCATCAACATGGACATCAAAGTCCAAGGCCAATCCCTCAACACAGTGCATAGCTTCAAATATTTAGGAGCCATTGTATCAGACAATGGGTCCCGTTAGGAAGTCCTTTCCAGGATCGCACCAATAACTGCTGCCCTGACAAGGTTGAAGCCCATTTGGAAAGACAGGACCATCAGTCTACGTTCCAAGGTAAGGCTGCTGCGCTCCCTTCTCATGTCCATCTTCCATTATGCTTGCAAAACATGGACCCTCACAGAAGATCTCCAACGAAGAATACAAAGCATGGAGATGAGGTGCAACCGAAGACTTCTGGGCATTTCCTATATCCAGCACATCACCAACAATGAAGTCCGACAGACCATCACAAAAGCTATTGGACAACACGATGACATGCTCACAGTGGTGAAGAAACGGAAACTTCGTTGGTATGGCCACGTCACCAGAGCATCAGGCCTGGCAAAAACCATCCTGCAAGGCACGGTTCAAGGAGGCAGAAGAAAGGGAGACCGAAAAAGAGGTGGGAGGACAACATTCGAGAATGGACTGGTTTGAAACTGAACGAAGCCATCATTGAAGTTTAACATCTACACCCACAATTGAAGTTTAACATCTACACCCAGCATTGAAGAATAACGCTACACCCACCATTAAAGGTTAACCTCTACACCCGCCATTGGAGTTTAAGCTCTACACCCACCATTGAAGTTTAACCTCAAAACCCACCATTGAAGTTTAACCTCTACAATTATCAATGAAGTTTAACCTCTACACCCAACATTGAAGTTTAACCTCTACACCCACCAATGAAGTCTAACCTCTACACTCACCATTGAAGTTTAACCTTTACAACCACCATTGAAATTAAACCTCTACAACCACCATTGAAATTTAACCTCTAGAACCACTATTGGCGATAAGGCAGACGGAGAATAATCATCCCAGGAAAAGACGGAATAGAGACCTAAATCCACACTGAACCATCAGAGCAATCATGCTGCAAAGGTTGACAGTCAAAAACGGCCTCTTTTATCTTGCCTACCACGGGATTCGAACCTGGTTATTCGGTGCGCCAGGCGCTGTACCACTGAGCTACGGCATCGGGCCTTACGTATACTGTAGCCTACAGTTGATGTCCTATCCTATCTTATCCTGTAACTCGAAGGTCGTTGGGGCACCACAGATGATCATTTAACTAGCATACTCCATCTTTCTCTGTCCTCAGCAACCCTCGTGGCTTCGCTCAGTGTTAAGTCAGTCTGTTACGTTTGAGACGCGCACGACAGATCCGATCGTTTTGTTTTGCAAAGCATGCCATAACAGAGTGTATTTACCTTTGATTTGGTGTTGCGTTGTTGTTATTAGAAGAAGCTTTGTAGAATGTTGATAATTTTCGTTGGTCGATATTATTGGAGAATTTTCTAAAATTACTTGTTTCAACATCTTCCTAGTGCGCATCATGTCAGATGCTCTTGCAGACCATGAAGGCACAGTCAGCATAGGGGGTAGAGCAATCTCCAATCTTCGTTTTGCAGATGACATTGATGGATTGGCTGGAGAGGAACAAGAACTTGAACAGCTGGTACAGAGGTTTGACACCACCTCCAGAGCCTATGGAATGGAAATAAGTGCAGAGAAGACCAAAATGATGACCAACAACACCAATGGCATCAATACGGACATCAAAGTCCAAGGCCAATCCCTCAACACAGTGCACAGCTTCAAATATTTAGGAGCCATTGTATCAGACAATGGGTCCCGACAGGAAGTCCTCTCCAGGATCGCACAAACAACTGCTGCCCTGACAAGGTTGAAGCCCATTTGGAAAGACAGGACCATCAGTCTACATTCCAAAGTAAGACTGCTGCGTTCCCTTGTCATCTCCATCTTCCTATATGCTTGCGAAGCATGGACTCTCACAGCAGATCTCCAACGAAGAATACAAAGCATGGAGATGAGGTGCTACAGAAGACTTCTTGGCATTTCCTATACCCAACACATCACCAACGACGAAGTCCGACAGACCATCACACAAGCCATTGGACAACACGATGACCTGCTAACAGTGGTGAAGAAACGGAAACTCCGATGGTATGGCCACGTAACCAGATCATCAGGCCTTGCAAAGACTATTCTGCAAGGCACAGTGCAAGGAGGTAGAAGAAGAGGGAGACCGAAAAAGAGGTGGGAGGACAACATTCGAGAATGGACTGGTTTGACACTGAGCGAAGCCATCAGGGCTGCTGAGGACAGAGAAAGATGGAGTATGCTAGTTAAACGATCATCTGTGGTGCCCCTACGACCTTCGGGTTACGGGACAGGATAGGATAGGACTTGTTTACTATCGATCGAAGCATCTAGATAAATCTAGTAATAGCTAAAAGATTCTTCTAACATAAATAAGGTTATATGACGTAAGACAGTGCATAATTCCGGTGACGAGTTTTATTTTGATTGGGTGTTATTGCGTCATGCTGGAATGTTCGAACTTTCTCTCGATTATAGAGAGACTATATGAGTGGTGCACTGTGACTACTTGGAAAGTGAAAGAGTGATTGATTTATGGAGATTTTTGATGATGATCTCTGAAGTGATTTTCGGAAAGCGATTTTGTTTGCAGTTGTTGATGTATGCTGAATAAAATTGGAAAACTTCATACGACGACTCCTACCTTGTTGCTGAGTGAACAGGTTGCGTGGATAAACGAATCTGAGTTACACTTATCAAGATTCAAGCCTCGGGGCTGAATCAACTATTGATAAAATAACAACCATGTAACACAGTCCATTCTGGAATGTTGTCCTCCCAGTTCTTTTTCTGTCTCCCTCTTTTTCTGCCTCCTTGCACCGTGCCTTACAGATGGTCTTTGCAAGGTCTGATGCTCTGGTGACGTGGCCATACCATCGGAATTCCCGTTTCTTCACTACAGTGAACAGGTCATCGTGTTGTCCAATGGCTTGTATGATAGTCTGTCGGATTTTGTTGTTGGTGATGTGCTGGGTATAGGAAATGTCCAGAAGTCTTCTGTTGCACCTCATCTCCATGCTTTGTATTCTTCGTTGTAAATTACATTTGACGTAATGCTGTAATATTTGAAGTGTTGAAGATACTGGTTGGCATGGCCGAGGTTTGATGTTTACTCTTGTTGCTTGCATCGCAGAATTGCATTTGTGTTTTTCTTTCTTTTTATTTTCATTGCGATCTTAACTAAAAGGCTGCATGAAATTGTTGTGATGGGCACTACAGATTTGTTGAACTAGCTTGAAAGAGGGTTAAGACAGGATTGCAAAGAACCAGATTGAAAATATAAATTTCTATTTGTAACATCGGCGACCGCTGTACATGTAGCCGAGTGGTGGAAATGACGGCTTCTTTTTGTGTGTTGACCATGGTTAATACTGGGATGGGTGACCGCCTAGTACTTAGCGTACCGATGTCCTATCCAATCCTATCCTATCCCGTAACTCGGAGGTCGTAGGGGCACCACAGATGATCGTTTAACCAGCATACTCCATCTTTCCCTGTCCTCAGCAACCCTGATTGTTTCGCTCAGTGTCAAAGCAGTCCATTTTCGAATGTTGTCCTCCCACCTCTTTTTTTGGTCTCCCTCTTCTTCTACCTCCTTGCACTGCGCCTTGCAGGATGGTCTTTGCCCCTTCTGCTTTGAATGAGAATACTAAATGAAACCAAGGTCTAGTCTGTGCATTAAAAAAAACACCCAGCATGCATCAGGTTATAGTCTTCACCCCCACCCCTCAATCCCTAACCCCCTTCCTCGTCCCGGGGTGCGTTGCTCTGCGGCTACCATGCTTTCGCTGAGAAAGCAACTCCAGTTTCTTCAAATGTTATGGCAACTCCAATGTGAATAGATAAATAAATGCATTGATAAGGCAACTCGAATTTCGTCATCAAGGGTGCAGGCGAATGTTACATGTATGCCAAATCCTAAATACATAAACAATTTGAAAAGGCAACTGGATTTTCGTCCTCATGGATGCAGGCGAATGTTATGCCAAATCCAATATAAACACATAAATAAAATATGTTTTATACGAAACAAACCACGTAAATGCGTCCCAAACACAAAACCACAACGCAGTATGGAAGACTCAATATTTATTAACATTTTATTATCTCAAACAGAGAAATTAGAACAGGCTTTGCTGTCAGTACTAAAACAATACATGTATAAACAAAATTGAATCACAGTCACTCATTAAATGGTGGACTTTAAGAGTGCATAAACTGTAACGAAGCCACAGACAGTAATAACACAAAATAAAATGCACCGAACAGTCCCGAATTCATAATACAGCTCAAGGGTTTGGGGCGGGGGTAAATGGGAGGGTGTACTCAATTTACACGACCACAAAACAATGTAGATGACATATTACTCGGACAAACGGTAGTGGTTGTTGACAATTATAGGTTGAATAAGTACTGACATTTATTGCAACCTGGGATGTTTTCGCTTGTTGGTACGGATTTTGATAAACATTAGACCGATGAGGGCACAGGCGCCCGTCGTATGACAATTATAGGTTGAAT
Source organism: Oncomelania hupensis (assembly GCA_036898135.1). NCBI lineage: Eukaryota > Metazoa > Mollusca > Gastropoda > Littorinimorpha > Pomatiopsidae > Oncomelania > Oncomelania hupensis. Next base: position 73,754,702 of record CM072516.1, read on the forward strand.
AAGTACTGACATTTATTGTAACCTGGGATGTTTTCGCTTGTTGGTACGGATTTTCATAAACATTAGACCGATGAGGGCACAGGCGCCCGTCGTATGGGGGAACGTGAGCGGAGTCTAGCAATACTGCTAGTAATGCTGTAGTAGCCTGTAGTATAGACTCCGCTACTGTAGTAGCCTGTAGTATAGACTCCGCTACTGTAGTAGCCTGTAGTATAGACTCCGCTAACGTTCCCGTACGGGCGCCTGTGGTTGGGGGTGTGTGACCTGCGTGTAGTCGTCATACAGCGAGTCTGAGACTAGAAGAGACCAACCACCTCTCTCTCTCTCTCTTTCTCTCTCTCTCTCTCTCTCTCTCTCTCTCTCTCTCTCTCTCTCTCTCTCTCTCTCTTTCTGTCTGTCTGTCTGTATCTCCCTCCCTCCCTCTTTGTCTGTCTGTCTGTCTGTCTGTCTCTGTCTGTCTGTCTGTCTCTCTCTGTCTCTCTCTCTCTCTCTCTCTCTCTCTCTCTCTCTCTCTCTCTCTCTCTCTCTCCCTGTAAGTAAGGATGAGGTCTGGTGTTGGCGGACACGTTCTCACATTTTTGTTTTCAAAATCTTTTGCGATTGTGGGGAGGGGTATTGGGTATTGGTTTGATTCGGATTGCTTTATGATGAAATATGACTTTTTCTCAGTGTGTTGTGTTCAATGTTTTTTTTTTTATATAACTGGAATTTTGTTCGTAAAGTTCGCTTATGATACCCGTTTCCGAAGCTTTTCCGCGAAATACTGGTATATTGAGATCATCTTTTAAGGTGGCGTGTTTGATCTACATTCGATCATTCTACCCGCCATCATCAATACAGCTCCCATGCGATGGCTAGCCCCGTCTACCGTAAGACCAATGGTGGGTGTAGAAGTCACACTTTGATGGTCATTGTCGTTACATGGCTCCGGTCGGAGGCTTTGTTTACTTTTATGAAAAACTGATTGACCCTAAAATCCGCATTGTTATCACATGACACAATGATAAAGCGGACTTTTATTTTCAAGCTAACCGCTACAGTTTGAATTTTCCATTTCGGTTCTGACATGGAGTGGTTTCCCCTTTTTTAACCGTACACCGATACCATGGCCATGTGACCGTTGGCCCTAGTTCTGAGTGACCCGCGCGGCTTAAGGAATGCGTCTTTGAAGTCTGGGGTAGGCGTGGTGGGCTCTATTTTGTCAACCTAAGACGAAACCCCTTACGAGCAATTGGTTTTATGGGTTCTGTCTATTGCTGGCTTTGGTAGCTGCTATTTTTAGAGTCAGAATGTTGCTGGATAGCCTACGGCCGTTGCTATTCATAGGCACCAAAACTACGGGAATTTGTTCATTAAAAAAAATAGCTATACTTTTGTTGAAAGCTTATTTTTTTCAGTGGGGGCAACACTCCCTGTGAATATTAAAAGGATATGTGGAAGGGGCGTAGCTAGAGCGTGCCCCTTTAAATGGAGAGTAACGTGTTGAGTTTTCCTGTGTTTCAGAATTTCTACCTCCACAAGAGAGATCGCCCTGTCCAGTGGTCAGGCCGGGAGATGATGACTTACCAGGTACAGTGTGGCCAACCAGCCAAACCCAAAAGCTACTCATGGTTCTCGTCCGCTTTGAACACAGCACAAGAGCATTACTACTACTACTACTACTACTACTACTACTACTACTACTACTACTACTACTACTACTACTACTACTACTACTACAACTACTAATTTACTCTATAAAGCGCCAATTCCAAACTAGTAATCTGTCTGTTCTAGTCCTATGGGTTCGGTCACAGAATAGAATAGACCCAACATTTCTCGCCGTGTCGGATGAGGCGACTAACAGGGGTGATGTCACGTCAGCATCACTGGGCGAAAGTCTTCTACACAGAAGTCACCGGCCAGGGCCGAGGAACCTCATGTTACTACAGGTTCAACGATCACGTGCTCGGGGCCAAAGCGAGCCACAATGTACTCGTGGATTTCGGCTGTGGCCAACAACCTAGAGAGGATTGGGCTCCGCCAGGTCTTTCTTGCCCAAGACACACCGCTACTATATACACCGTATGATGAAAAGAACGCTCATTCCATACCTGGTCGGTTGTCGCCCGGGTCTCCAAGGACAGCGCCTTTCGTTGGCCACCAGGACGGAGGTGATAAATGGGTTACCGTTGGACAACTTAGCAAGATCTGCACGAGAGACAACATCGTCATAGGAACCTAGAATGTCAGGACCAACACCGCGGAGGGAAAATTAGAAGAACTGGACCACTATCGATGGAACGTTTTAGGTGTCGGCGAACTGCGCTGGAAAGGCCTAGGCGAAACAACGACCGACAAAGGCCACAAGCTTTATTTCAGCGGTAGAGATGACAGGCATGAACACAGCGTTGGGTTCTTAGTCCACAAGAACATTCTAGCCACTGTCATAGGTTGCCGCCCAGTCTCCAGTAGACTCATTACCATCCGCCTGAGAGCAGCCCCTTTCAACACCACCATCATCCATGCCAACGCCCCAACATCAGACTATGACGACAGCGAAGTCGAGGAATTCTATGAACATCTGCAGGCTGCCCTTGACCAAGTGCCGAGGAAGGACATAGTCATAGTGCAAGGCGACTGGAATGCCAAGGTTGGCCAAGATGCGTACCACAACTAAGGAGACACATGTGGACCCCACTGCAACAATGAGACAAATGACAGAGGTCTGAGACTCTTGGACATTGCAATATACAACAGTCTGATACAGGAAAACACGCTTGGTCCCCACAAAAAGCAAGGCAATGGACCTGGCACAGTCCCAGTGAGGAGCATCACAACAGATTGACTACATCATGGTCAAGAAAATGCTTGAGATCAAGTGTTAACATTGGCAAGACACGCACTTTTCCAGGAGCAGACATCAGAAGCGAACACGATCTCGTGATCATGTTTTCCCGTCTCCACTTGAAGAGAGTATACAAAGCAAAGTGCACCAGGCTGAAGTTCGATCTGGACAAACTGCAAGACCCGGAGGTGACAGAAATATTCCAAGACACATTTGGAGGGATGATGATGATGATGATGATGATGATGATGATGATGATGATGAGGAGGAGGAGGAGGAGGAGGAGGAGGCCAATAATGACAATGATGATGATGATGATGACGATAACAATGGTGATGAGGATGATTACTTAATTCACAATACAACGTTTATTGTCTGTGATGTTTCAGGTTATGATTTCATCTCTCGTTACGGACTGGACGACGTGTTACGAATGCCCGGTGTATCCCGGGTCAAGGGGTCAAATGAATTTCAAGTGGCCTACAAGATAGGGCGTAGTGCCCGGCTACGAAGGAAGACTCTGTAAGGGTTCATTCGATTTAATTTAATTTGATTTAATTTAATTTAATGTCATGTCATTTTCATTTTATTTCGGGATCTTAAGTGTCACACAAGCGACAGCCGCAGTACAGCTCAACCCAGGACAATAGAGAATCTGGCATGTACTCTTTTAATTGTGACTTATTTATATGAAATTATTTGAGTTGTCGAAATAAACTACTTGATCTGCTGTCTTAAGTGAGAGCTCGAGGCGTCGGTTTTCTGTTTTTTACGTAGGAAGGGAGAGCATCCAGTAGCAAGTTGAGGGGCAATTTTATTTTAAGCAAGGTTACTTCCCTTGGAAAACTGGATTTGCGCTTCGTTTTGTTTTTGTAGCGGTAGTACTTCTCCTTGTAGCCTCAGTCTTACCGCAACAGACATTTTTGCTTGTTCAGCTCAGCGCTACCTGAGATCTGATATAATATAGTTTCTGGCGTCAAGAAGGCGAACGGAATTATTTGTAGACCAGAGCATGTTCTGGCGAGAGAACTCTCAGTGCTACCATCCGGGCGCCGTATTGATTTGATGATTGATGATATTCGAAACCTTATTTTCTTACCTTCGTGTTTTTATTTGATTTAACTGTCGGTGGTGAGTGTTCGTGATGTGTGTGTGTGTGTGTGTGTGTGTGTGTGTGTGTGCGTGTAGGTGTCACCGTGTGTGTGTGTTGTGTGTTTGGTTTATGTGTGTATGATAGGACATGTGCTTATGTGGGTGTATGTGTGTATATGTGTGTGTGTGTGTGGGGGGGGCATGTTTACACGGTGTTATTTGGACAAACCAGTGAACATCTACATAACTTGTTTTGACGTCAGAACAATGATCCGTTAGGGTTAGGGCTGGGTTAGAGTTAGGGCTAGGGTTAGTGTTCGAACACTTAAAAGTACTTAAAAAGGGGGACGAAATATGACCCATTGTCAGCACAACGTATGTGGCGTTTCCGGAAAGTCATGATAATACTGTGTACCCTCGGCTGTGTGTGTGTGTGTGTGTGTGTGGGTGTGTGTGTGTGTGTGTGTGTGTGTGTGTGTGTGTGTGTGTGTGTGTGTGTGTGTTGTGTGCTTGGTTTATGTTTGTATGGTAGGACATGTGCTTGTGAAATCGTGTGACAATGTTGTGATACCTTATTTTAGATTTCACTGTTTTTAAACTTTCTTTTTTTTAAATGTGAGCTGCTTCTAAATCTCGTAATTGCCCTATATGGATAAATAAAGTTGTATTGAATTGAATTGAATTATTCTGGAAGAGTGCAAGAACATTGTATAGTTCTCTTTTCCCGCCTCTTTACATATGCATTATGCAAGCAGATGTAGAAGTCACTGCCCGAGGTTACTCAAGGACACGTAAGCTTATACGAGAAGAAGCTGTACATGTACGTGTCACGCAAAGTTACTAAATACTACTAAATGACAAACTATTTTTGCATAGCCACGTCAATCAAACGGACATTTAGGAGACTAACTTCTTGGAAGAGAATTCTTGCACGATATTATTTTATAAATGCTAGGGTCGCAGTGTACGTAGATTTTGGAAAGCAGCTTTAGCTTTAGAAAAACAAGTTTGTTGAGTTTATTTTGTCCCTAAACATGAAGATGTCCTTCCCGATGACATCAGCCGGACAATTGTTCATTCTGTTGGAAATCAGGAACTTGATTTTCAACGAGTCTAGTCGGTACGCGAAACAGTTGAGAACATTTGTAGCAAAATAGGGACTACCCAGGGGATACTTTTTTTTTTTTTAAAATAAAATAAAACCACAGACGGCAGATTGAGGGGAGATAGCTCTTGACTTTCATTCCCCTACTTTGCAGACGACAGTCTCTAATGATTAATTCTAATTGTAAAGAAATCAAAGAAGCTTTTTTATGACTAGGACATAACGTTTGAACCGGATGATAAGGATTTATGTTCCCCATGCTATCATCTAACCCCATTTCCCTTCTTTTTTTCTTTTTTTAAGGCCGAACCTACTTCCTGTGTATTTTTTACATTAACTTTGGTTATATGTTTGCTGGTTATCTCCCTTTATCAACGTTGCCATGTAGCAAACAGCGTAGCAAAGACTATAGGAGGAATTTGTCTCTCTCTCTCTCAAAGAAGGTCGATCGTCTAGTCTCAGCTCAAGAGAGAACGAGAAAGAGAGAGAGAGAGAGAAAAGACCTATTATCAGCAGACTTTTCCCCCCAAGTGAACTGCCTTACTGGTTAGGTTAGGTTAGGTCAGGTTAGGCTGAGTTAGGTTTAGGGAGTGTTGTTGTGTTGTTCTGTGCTGTGTTGTATTTTGTTATGTTCTATTGTGTATTGTTGTGTAGTGTAATATTATGTAGCGTCATACTGTGCTGTGTGTAGTGTCTTGTAGTTTTGTTGAGTGATGTTATGTTGTGTAGCGTTGTATTGTATTGTGTATTGTCGTGTTGTGTAATGTTGTGTAGTGTTGTGTAGAGTTATTTTGTGCTGTGCTGAATAGAATTGTCGTGTGGTATTATACGATTTTGTGTCGTGTAGTGTTGTGCAGTGTTATGTTGGGTGTCTATTTTGTGGTGTTGTGTTATGTTATGTAATGCGTTGTGGTGTGGTCTGCTATGTTGTACCGCGGTGTGTACAGTTGCTGTGTTGCTCTGTTAATCTGTTGTATTGCACTCATTTCAGAGACATATTTCCCGACGGAATCCCGGACGAGTTCAGCTTCGTCAGCACGTTCCGGATGACGGGCAACACGAGGAAGGAGCGGTGGAACTTGTTCCAGATTCGGGACATTAACGGAAATCCGCAGTTCGGAATCCTGCTGGATGGTCAGGAGAAGGCGGTGGATTTCTACTTTATCAATTATCAGGGGCAGCTACAGTCAATTCGTTTTAATAATAGGCAACTTAGAAGAGTGAGTTCTAGTTTTTCATTAAAATAAGTTAATTAATCCAGTAATTGAGTTCTAGATCCAAATATCCTTGTTGGTTTTTCATAGCTGTTGTTGGGTGATGATGACGATGATGATGATGATGATGATGATGATGATGATGATGATGATGATGATGATGATGATGATGATGATGATGATGATGATGATGATGATGATGATTGTGGTGGTGGTGATTGTCACCGGCACAAACGACTGAACATTGAACATCGAATGTTTGTTGTTGCTGATGATTTATTTTGTTGAAATGGTCGGCCACTGATCGTCTGAGGGCGGTTCTACATAGGCTTCTCTCTACGGACGCCATCCTTTTTACACATGTCATGATATGACGTCCCATATGAAATAGGCCTATACAACTAGGATACGACAATGATGATGATGATGATGATGATGATGATGATGATGATGATGATGATGATGATGATAATTGATGATGATGATGATGATGATGATGATGATGATGATGATGATGATGATGATGATGATGATGATGATGATGATGATGATGATGATGACTTGTTACGCACACCACTTCATGGTCGCAGCAATGATCTATCAACCCCATGCGTTTTGTTTTAACAAGCTGTACAAAAGGGTATGTCCCCATTAAGTATGTTTCTAGCTCGGATCTGTGCGCCGTATTAGAAACCTGCATCATTACAATTACGTCAGCAGGACATGCGGATGACGTGACGTGCGCCTCGCGTTGTAGCTACAACCTGACGACACAGACCACAAGATTATATAAAACTACTTACTTGTTGTTTTCATTTGTCGGTTTTTAGAAACCGTGTTTGTTCGTTTACTTATTACATGCCTCATCAAAATCATTATAACGTGGTTTTTTTTGTGTGTGGTGAATTAATAGTCTTATGTCGTATTTCAACTTCCTTAAACGAATTGATTGAAAACGGCATGAGCTGCATCTATTAAACTATCCACCAAGACAGTCTTTCGGTTATTAAGTATTATTGCCTTGACTGTATATTGTGTTTTGATTAAAGGTGATATGGAAGATGTTCTTGGTGTTTTATGACAAAGGATCCAATCTTTTCGTATCTTGTGTTGCAGTTATTTAATAAAAAGTGGCATAAAATCCACTTGAGTGTCACGCGGGACTCTGCAGAGCTGTATCTGGACTGCCAAGCAGTGGACGCTAAAGCTATGGTGCCGAGACGTAAGCTAGACCTCAACGGAGACCTTGTTTTAGGAACAATAGATCCTGATGGCACCACAACTCCTGTAAGTGTTTATTAAAACTATATATTAGCTTGATCTATCTATCTATCTGTATATAGATAGATAGATAGATAGATAGATAGATAGATAGATAGATAGATAGATAGATAGATAGATAGATAGATAGATAGATAGATAGATAGATAGATAGATAGATAGATAGATAGATAGATAGATAGATAGATAGATAGATAGATAGATAGATAGATAGATAGATAGATAGATAGATAGATAGATAGATAGATAGATAGATAGATAGATAGATAGATAGATAGATAGATAGATAGATAGATAGATAGATAGATAGATAGATAGATAGATAGATAGATAGATAGATAGATAGATAGATAGATAGATAGATAGATAGATAGATAGATTAGATTAGATTAGATTAGATTAGATTAGATTAGATTAGATTAGATAGATAGATATTAGCCTGATTTTCAATTTAGAATACGTATTGTGCGAAATACATTAATTCTTTTAAAGTAAAGTACGTTAGTTATTTACTTACTTTTGTTCATTGTTGTTTTTAAAATTAATCGCGCTAACCATAGCATGTAGCCTTGGTGGAAACCATTATTTAAATTAAATATATTGCATAGTTCTGGTTATTATTGTCACACGCCAGCTATTCATTTGTTTGATTTAAACAACAACAACAAGAACAACAAAAAACACGACAACACGTGGCACAATGCTGTCAAATGCCTTATGACAGTCCAATTTTAATTTGCTTTTGACCTCTTGTCCATTGAGTGGCATTTGCCTTTAGCGTTGAACACAACCGCTTTCACCGTGCTGGATTACGCATTACCATAACCTTGAACTTGGGTTACAGTACGAGTTACAATGGATGCTTCTAGATTGTGATCCGTCCAAACCAGAGCGAGACAACTGTGATGAACTTCCGGACAGACCGGAAAAGGTACGTGGGCATGCGCATGAGCAATGTAACAAAACAAAAGAGGGAAAGATTATTTATATTAATGACAGCTGAGGACTTCTGTTGCGGGATTTCTGTCGCATATAACGGTTGCCCTTTTTCGTGGTTCTTTTGGTTTTATTTTCATACTGTATCCAAGATTTTAATGTTTGCAATTAATATCAGTGGACATTTTGCATTCTACATAATAAGTCATAAAATACAAGTTTTATTAAGGCTTGAGTTTTTCTTAACAGTTAAACCCATTGCTTGTAATAAGTGTTATATTCCATCTATTGAATAATCTGTTTTGTTGTTTTTAATAAGGGGTTTGGTTACATTTTACTAATCGTTACTCAGAACCATTGCTTATTGTTTTAACAATTGCAGTCAATAGAAAGTTATCGTTGTACATCGTTCATGTCACTTGGCGAGAATTAAGTATCAGTTATCTCATGATCTTTTAATTTCCTTTACCATACTTTTATAATTCGTTTTCATATAATATAAAACTGCAATGTTTATACAATCGATACATTGATAATTGAATATTGTAACTTAATGTTGATGTAACTAATCTCATTGACACTACATATGCTGGTACTGACGTGATCCAACTCATCATCATCTAAAATCATCTGGGTATGTATTCGAGGGAAATTAGCTGTAGACTCATTATTGTCGTTGTGCCTAGATCACATATACGTATTATACCGCTAGTGATATGAAGTCTAGAGCAACTGGATATATCAACATTATGTCATGTCAGGTTGTATTGCTAGTGTTTACACAAATTGTAAGAAATTGTAAATTATTTATCACGTGTTGTGAGAAATAGTTTACATTTACGATTGTGTTGTGAGAAATAGTTTTACATTTATCATTGTGTTGTGAGAAATAGTACACAATTGTCATTGTGTTGTGAGAAATAATACACATTTATCACGTGTTTTGAGAAATATTATACATGTATCATTGTCTTGTGAGAAATAATACACATGTGTCCTTGTGTCGTGAGAAATAGTACACATTTATCATTGCGTTGTGCGAAATAGATCAATGTGGTGTCAGAAATAGTACACATTTATCATTGTGTTGTGCGAAATAGATCAATATGGTGTAAGAAATAGTACACATTTATCATTGTGTTGTGAGAAATAGTGCACATCCATCCGTGAATTATGCTTCATGGTTTTGTATTCGAAATATGTAGTACTAATTGTACTTTTGTAGTCTGTAATAGCAAGGTACTGTTCTATATGAGCCATAGTATGATGCTATTGTAGCGTTTTAACATGTAGTTCTACGAATTAATGTGTACCTTTTATAGAAAGGCTTAGAAAAAAATTACTCATCGTAATAATTTATAATATTAACATTATTTTAAAGGCAAGTTTAATGCATTTATATTGCTTGGAACATGCATGTGGAGCTGGTCATCGTGTGGGTTTGCGGTACATCTATACAAAAGCCTTTTTATTATTATTATTATTATTATTATTATTATTATTATTATTATTATTATTATTATTATTATTATTATTATTATTTATTATTATTATTATTATTATTATTATTATTATTATTATTATTATTATTATTATTATTATTATTATTGGGGCTGTGGTGGCTTTTGGCAATTCAGCATATCTGAAATACGAGTGACTGGTGCAATGCATTCACGCACAACCTTCACCTCCCCCTCCTCCCCCATCATCTCCCACCCTAACTCCTCTACCTACCCCCCTTCCCCCCTTCCTTCTCCATTGCCTTAGTGTGTTTCGGGTAACCTTAACAAACTTATTTAATATAGCCCTTGTCTTTGTCCCGTCCATACCCCATCTAATTTCTCTAATCCACCGATAGCACAAGTATTTCCCTGGTATTAACACGTAGAATTGGCATTTTGACTCCGTATTACTTAGCCAATAGCTGTTTCAAATATTTAGGAGCCATTGTATCAGACAATGGCTCCTGACAGGAAGTGCTCGCCCATTTGAAAAGACAAGACCATCAGTCTACAAGGTAAGCCTGCTGCGTTCCCTTGTCATCTCCATCTTCCTATACGCTTGCGAAACATGGACCCTCACAGCAGATCTACAACGAAGAATACAAAGCATGGAGATGAGGTGCTACAGAAGATTTCTAGGCATTTCCTATACCCAGCACATCACCAACGACGAAGTCCGACAGACCATCACACAAGCCATTGGACAACAAAATGACATGCTCATGGTGGTGAAGAAACGGAAACTCCCATGGTATGGCCACTTCACCAGAGCATCAGGCCTTGCAAAGACTATCCTGCAAGGCACGGTGCAAGGCGACATAAGAAGAGACAGCAAAAGAGGTGGGAGGACAACATTCTAGAATGGACTGGCTTGACACTGAGCGAAGCCATGAGGGTTGCTGAGGACAGAGAGAGATGGAGTACGCTGCCCCAACGATCTTCGTGTTACAGGATAGGATAGGATAGGATAGGATAGGATAGGATAGGATAGGATAGGATAGGATAGGATAGGATATGATAGGATAGGATAGGATAGGATAGGATAGGATAGGATAGGATAGGATAGGATAGGATAGGATAGGATAGGATAGGATAGGATAGGATAGGATAGGATAGGATTATACTAGTTCTAACCCATAAAATGTACCCCAAAAGGTGGCCTATTCTTCGTTTCTTCCGATGTTGACCTTCCCGTCAATAATTGTTTTGAATGCAGTCAATCTAAAATGTCAACAATAACATATTGGATATCGTCTTCTAATAGCGATCTCCCTGCCTTTACACCACACGTTTGAGTGATAGATATGTGTGTGTGTTGTGTATGTGAGAGTGTGTGGTCACACATGCGAGCGTGTAGGTTGGTACAGATACCAAACAAGATAAGATAAGATAAACATTTTTTTTACCAAGGGTAAAATAGTAAGCGCTGGGTATACTTTGTTTTTTGTACATCTTGCCATTAAGGTTTGTAACTATATCAATTAGTATAATAAAATAACTGTATAACAATAGCATAATGTAACAATGCATTTAAGATCTGTGCATACAAACAGACAGACACACACACACACACGTACACACACGCATGTACACTGCGCTTTGAGCCTGATTGGTGATATGGGGAAAAGCGCGCGTATAGTATCCATATTAATTATTATTATTATTATTATTATTATTATTATTATTATTATTATTATTATTATTATTATTATTATTGTTATTGTTATTGTTATTATTATTATTATTATTATTATTATTATTATTATTATTATTATTATTATTATTATTATTATTATTATTGATTGTTGTTGTTGTTGTTGTTGTTATTATTATTATTATTATTATTATTATTATTATTATTATTATTATTATTATTATTATCATTATTAGTCTGGAGGTTAGAGGTCGCTTTTGTTTTGACATGCTACCATAGATGTGAAATTAACCAGCGAAGCATCTAGTCTATGGTTTTTAGACATGATTGAAACAGATTCACCTAGTCTTAATTCAAACCCTTCATTTGTCTACCACATACCAACCCTTCATTTATCTACCAGATACCAACCCTTCATTTATCTACCAGATACTAACCCTTCATTTATCTACCAGATACTAACCCTTCATTTATCTACCAGATACTAACCCTTCATTTATCTACCACATACCAACCCTTCATTTATCTACCAGATACTAACCCTTCATTTATCTACCACATACCAACCCTTCATTTATCTACCACATACCAACCCTTCATTTATCTACCAGATACTAACCCTTCATTTATCTACCACATACCAACCCTTCATTTATCTACCAGATGCCAACCCTTCATTTATCTACCAGATACTAACCCTTCATTTATCTACCAGATGCCAACCCTTCATTGATCTACCAGATACTAACCCTTCATTTATCTACCAGATGCCAACCCTTCATTTATCTACCAGATACTAACCCTTCATTTATCTACCAGATACTAACCCTTCATTTATGTCATGAACCGAGCAGTTTACCCTGCCCATTGACTATTTAGCCATGTGTAGTATTTGTAACAGTAGAGAGTTAGTATAGTACACAGCAGACCACACACCGCGAGCCCGACCCACATCGCAGTGACTCAGCACTTGAGCTTTGAATCGGACCGTTTTAACCAATCAGAGCAGGCTCAGTGGGTAGAGCAGTTTTGACTGTGTCAGAGCCTAACACAGTTTGAATCAGTCGTGTGTGAGACGAGGTAGAGTCAACATCTCCACAGCTAGAGAAATCTCTACACTCATAGACCAGGAAGCAGGACTTTGAAATCTTAGAATTCTCTCAAGTCATCACGGGCCTGAACTTGTCAAACAGGTAAATGAACACCCTTCTGTTTCATCGTGATATATTTATATTATTGTTGAAATTATGTTTGTGGAATTTGCTATGCATAAATGTGAATTGTTAATCCGAATTTGCCGTACCACGTGGAAGAGCCGAGCACGAGGCGAAACACGACCGGTTGCGCCGCCATGTTGTATCCCGTACGGAACCACTGTTGTTTAACTTATATGTATGTTTGCAGACCAGTGGCTGTACCACTGAATGTTTATATTATTATTAATTCTGTATGTGTATAGTTAGACACGATTTATATTTATGTATGTATAGGAATTTAGAGTGAGATTCCAGTGGAACCCGGAAGTAGCAGAATGTTCGTCGCTTATGTATAGAGATGTGGAGCTATCACTGAGGGCTACTTGGCTTTCAGTGAGACGCTCTGCACAAACCGATTATTCAGGGTTGTGCAGAATTTCGTCTCTTATATTACAGACGAGCAGGCGAGCTATCCCGAGCTATCCCGAGCTATCCTGTGTGCCCCACTCCACAGAAACGACTAGTTGGTTGAGGAGACTCTACCGCACAAGTCGGAAAGAGCTACCTTGAAAAACCACCCTACAAGACCCCACAGCGTGGCAAGGGAACCCAACTACCCAACGACAAAGGTGTACCAGAAGCTACCTCACAGAAGGACTTCGACCGCACCATCAGAAAGTTAAGTGTAATCTCCGAAAGTGCACTTAAACTGATCATAACCGGACCACAGTAGTCCAACTCTTCAGAAACTGTAAAACGGACCTCAGTAGTCCAAATCTACATGAGATATACTAGCAAAGTGCCCGAGGAAGATATAACAGCTGCCTAGACTATCAGCGATCGAACTATTAGCAGTGACTGAGACATTTTAAGTTAGATTAGTACTTATAGAATCTTGTATAGAGTAGAAGAAATAAATGTGTGATTTTAACTGTTATCAAGTGGCTGGACTACATATGATTCATAGCCGTGTGAAAGCTAGTGTGACAGTAATCTTTTACAATTTTTCTATTTCTGTACCCCAACCTTAACACAGAACGAGCTAAACAAATAAATTTATTAAAGTAATTCATAGGGTGACTTACTAGCAGTTCCCACCGAATAAACGTGAGGGTCCATAATTCCATTGTGCAGAGCCCATAAACCCCACGTGCCACTTTAATTGGCGAGCCTAGTCAGGATCTGTGTATAATAGGAATTGGGTATAACCGGACCTAAGTACAATAAAATTAGATAACAGTAGAAGTAGAATAACTTAGAATACTTGTAACTAGGACGGATCAGTTGTGGTGCACTATTCTTTAGTTAAAAACTTTTTTGCTTCAAATATTTTTGTGCCTGTATGTTGCATTGTTCTTTTGCAGGTTTTGCTTAAATAACTGTTGTATGCCATTTGACTTTTGTTTTATTCTATTATTGATTACGAATTTGATTGTCTTTGCATTGTTGTTATTGACTTGCAATATTGCTAGTGTTTTGGTATTCCACGTGATTCAGAGGTTGTTCATAGACACGTTTGGCAATGTCGGACCCAGTGGCCTTGAGATTGCGCTTCAAGGAATTAGGAGAAGCCTTACACTTAGCAGGGGGAGACCTAATTGCGTATATCAATGCAGAGGTAGAGAAACAGGAGGCTAAGGCAGAGAGAGCAGCAGAGAGAGAACAGAAGAAACTCGAAGCAGAGCAGAAGAAGCTAGAGTTAGAAGCAGCAAGAGAGCAAAAGAAACTTGAACTAGAAGCAGAGCAGAAGAAACTAGCGTTAGAAGCAGAGCAGAAGAAACTAGCATTAGAAGCAGAGCGGAAGAAACTAGAATTAGAAGTAGAACAGAAGAAGGCAGCATTAGCAGCAGAGAGAGATGCAGAAAGTAGGAGATGGGAGTATGAGAGGGCAGAAAAGGAAAAAGACAGACAGCATGAGTTAGAGCTAAGAAGATTGGAATCAGGAGCTTCAAGTTCTTCCTCAACCCCTCCCCACTCAGATCAGCTAGAGGTAGCATCCAACCCTGTACAAGGAATGTCATTTCCACTGGGAACATTCAATGAGAGAGAGGAAGGTCTAGATCTCTATCTGACTAGGTTTGAGCGTCTAGCAACAGAGTACAAACTAGATCCCACTCATTGGTCTTTTAAGCTTAGTCAAGGGCTTAGAGGAAAGGCTTATGACATCTACAGTAAGCTACCGACTGACAGAGTGACTGACTATCACAAAGTAAAAGAGGCACTCCTAACGGGATTCGAACTGACAGGAGAATGCTACCGGCAAAAGTTCCGCACCAACCGGAGAGTGAAAGGAGAGAGCTATGCGCAGTTCGCGGATCGGTTGTCCACCACGCTGGATAAGTGGATTAGCCAGTCAGCCACGGCTAAGACGTATGATGGACTGACAGAACTGTTAGTATGGGAACAGCTACGGGAAACCATGACCCCCGAGCTGAGAACATTCTCAGTAGAGCAGGGCGCGGAAAGACTGGAAGATCTGGTCAAGGTCGCAGATAGGTACGTGGCCGCACACGGAGAAGCCAAGAGCTTCAGGCGAGACCTAAAGCCTAACGGGAAAGAGGCACAGAAACGAAGCCCTAACCGGGAAGAGCGCACCGCGAATAAGCCGAATAACCCCAGACCTGGGCAAAATAAAGGACCCAACACGGAATTCGGGAAAAGAGGTCCCGCAGAACAGAGACGGTATTGTTCGTTCTGCAACAGAAACAATCACTCCACCGCAGAATGTTTCAAGTTAGCCGCACAACGTAGGGAAGAGCGCGAAAGCCGGCCAGTGCACAGAGTTCTAACTCAAAGTAGCGGTAACAAGCCACTCACAATCGGAGATCACCCATCGGTGACAGACACGGTCAAGGTCAACGGAAAAGAAGCGAACTGTCTGTATGACACAGGTCTATCATACGACGCGATAGTTAGCGAATCTCTTGTATCGCGCGCGGACTTGACAGACAAGACAGTCGACTTACAAGGAGCAGACTTGACGAAACCGACGACTACTTGCCCAATAGCTTGGATCGAAGTAGAGAGTAGGTACGTCACAGGACGAATCCAAGCAGCTGTTTTACAGAAACCCCTGTATGATCTAGTGCTAGGTTGTAGGTATGTGTTCTTAGGCACGCCCCCTAAAACTGTAGAGATAGCTGCAGTGCAAACCAGGGCCCAAGCTAAAACCCAACCACCCCAGCCCGAGTTCGCTCCGAACCCAGGACTCGAAGAGATCAAAACAGCACAGAAAGAAGACACCTCGATAGCGAAGTGCTTCCAGAAGCTACTCCAGGCGCACACACCCCCGCACAAGGGAGACTTCTACATGGAAGAGGGAGTTCTACATCGTCAAGGAGATGGAGATCACACCCAACTAGTACTACCAGCCACCCTTCGAGCCCAAGTACTAGAACTAGGCCACAGCATGCCACTCAGCGGACACATGGGAATTGGAGCCACAGTGCAGAGAATCAGCGCACACTACTATTGGCCAGGAATCACGGAGGATGTCAAGCGCTACGTGAAATCTTGCCACCAATGTCAACGATATTCCCCGCGACATCACACCGTACCAGTTACCTTAGGACCATCAGTAGTAGTCGGCGTGCCATTCCAGCAAGTCTCAGTAGACATAGTAGGACCACTGCCCATGACCAAGAAGCGGAACAGATTTCTACTCACACTCGTCGACGCATGTACGATGTGGTGCGAAGCAGTCCCGTTGCCAGCGATCGACACCAAGAAGATTGCAGATGCACTCATCGCCATCTTTACCAGAGTCGGATTCCCGGACAGCATTAGAACGGACAACGGATCTCAGTTCACCGGCCGCCTGATGCAAGACGTGTTCGAGTTGATACAAGTTCATCACATTCGCACACCACCATACCACCCAGCCAGCAACGGACAAGTAGAAAGACTGAATGGAACCCTTCTCACCATCCTCAGGAAAGTCGCCGACGACAATCCAGAAGCGTGGGACACCTACGTGAATGCGGCACTGTTCGCATACAGAGAAACGCCCCATGCAGCCACAGGCTACACCCCGTCAACATTGCTATTCGGCAGACCTCTAGCAGGACCGCTAGAAGCCCTACGCAGAAGTTGGACGGAAGCCAAGATAGACGACACACCAAGAGGTGCCACCAAGTACGTCGCAGACCTGCAGGAAACCCTCAAAGCAACGTGGAAGAAAGCTGGTGAAGCACTGAAGAAGGCAAGAGCCCCTCAGGCGAAGTACTACAACCGCCACGCGAAGGACAGAGAACTGCAAGTCGGCGATCAAGTGCTACTCTTACTTCCAAGTGGAACCAACAAGCTGGACATCGCTTGGAGAGGACCGTACCGGGTGACTGCCAAGAAATCCAAGACAGTCTACCAAGTAGAGGTGAACGGGAGAGCCCGATACCACCACATCAATCTCCTCAAGAAGTACACGGACCGACCAGCGACCCCCAGCACACACACCTGGATGGCCATCGCCATCGCGGAAGAAGTTCATCCGCAACTACAACAGCATCGCCGTACCACTGACAAATGGAACCCGGAAAATCGCCCCGGACAAAGTCGTATGGACAGCGGAATGCGAGACAGCATTCCAAACACTCAAGGACAAAATGACATCGGCGCCAGTACTCCACCTACCCGATTTGACTCAGCCATTCGTTCTTCGCACCGACGCAAGCGACTTAGGCCTCGGAGCAGTACTGCTACAGCGCGACCCCAAGAATGCAGAGACGCTATTCCCTGTCGCCTACGCCAGCAGAAAATTGAGACCCGCCGAGACCCACTCCGCCACGTCGGAGAAAGAATGTCTTGGACTAGTCTGGGCCATACAGAAGTTTCAACTCTACCTGTATGGGACCCACTTCACAGTTCAGGTGGACCACCAACCACTATCGGTCCTGGCAGCCTCCAAGTCTTTGAACTCTCGCCTGATGAGATGGGCACTCACCCTTCAAGCGTACTCATTCCAAATCGAGTACATCCCCGGCAAAGAGAACCACGGAGCCGACTACCTCAGTCGCCATCTCGTGGAGGACACAGCAGCTGTCGCCCACCCAACACAACTAAGGGCCACAGCACCAGAATTCGTCCCCGCCCAGTAAAACCCGGTCACTAGTGTCCATAGCTACCTGGCACAGCATTGCAGCTCAGGTAGAGCAACTTAATTAGTTTGTAAATATGACCCTAGGATAGTGCAGTGTTAAACTAGGCTCTGTAGTAGAAAAAGGTCGAATCCAGTAGTCATCGCCTTTTTTCAGTTGAGGGAGCCTGTCATGAACCGAGCAGTTTACCCTGCCCATTGACTATTTAGCCATGTGTAGTATTTGTAACAGTAGAGAGTTAGTATAGTACACAGCAGACCACACACCGCGAGCCCGACCCACATCGCAGTGACTCAGCACTTGAGCTTTGAATCGGACCGTTTTAACCAATCAGAGCAGGCTCAGTGGGTAGAGCAGTTTTGACTGTGTCAGAGCCTAACACAGTTTGAATCAGTCGTGTGTGAGACGAGGTAGAGTCAACATCTCCACAGCTAGAGAAATCTCTACACTCATAGACCAGGAAGCAGGACTTTGAAATCTTAGAATTCTCTCAAGTCATCACGGGCCTGAACTTGTCAAACAGGTAAATGAACACCCTTCTGTTTCATCGTGATATATTTATATTATTGTTGAAATTATGTTTGTGGAATTTGCTATGCATAAATGTGAATTGTTAATCCGAATTTGCCGTACCACGTGGAAGAGCCGAGCACGAGGCGAAACACGACCGGTTGCGCCGCCATGTTGTATCCCGTACGGAACCACTGTTGTTTAACTTATATGTATGTTTGCAGACCAGTGGCTGTACCACTGAATGTTTATATTATTATTAATTCTGTATGTGTATAGTTAGACACGATTTATATTTATGTATGTATAGGAATTTAGAGTGAGATTCCAGTGGAACCCGGAAGTAGCAGAATGTTCGTCGCTTATGTATAGAGATGTGGAGCTATCACTGAGGGCTACTTGGCTTTCAGTGAGACGCTCTGCACAAACCGATTATTCAGGGTTGTGCAGAATTTCGTCTCTTATATTACAGACGAGCAGGCGAGCTATCCCGAGCTATCCCGAGCTATCCTGTGTGCCCCACTCCACAGAAACGACTAGTTGGTTGAGGAGACTCTACCGCACAAGTCGGAAAGAGCTACCTTGAAAAACCACCCTACAAGACCCCACAGCGTGGCAAGGGAACCCAACTACCCAACGACAAAGGTGTACCAGAAGCTACCTCACAGAAGGACTTCGACCGCACCATCAGAAAGTTAAGTGTAATCTCCGAAAGTGCACTTAAACTGATCATAACCGGACCACAGTAGTCCAACTCTTCAGAAACTGTAAAACGGACCACAGTAGTCCAAATCTACATGAGATATACTAGCAAAGTGCCCGAGGAAGATATAACAGCTGCCTAGACTATCAGCGATCGAACTATTAGCAGTGACTGAGACATTTTAAGTTAGATTAGTACTTATAGAATCTTGTATAGAGTAGAAGAAATAAATGTGTGATTTTAACTGTTATCAAGTGGCTGGACTACATATGATTCATAGCCGTGTGAAAGCTAGTGTGACAGTAATCTTTTACCATTTTTCTATCTATTTCTGTACCCCAACCTTAACACAGAACGAGCTAAACAAATAAATTTATTAAAGTAATTCATAGGGTGACTTACTAGCAGTTCCCACCGAATAAACGTGAGGGTCCATAATTCCATTGTGCAGAGCCCATAAACCCCACGTGACAATTTATCTACCAGATACTAACCCTTCCTTTATCTACCACATACTAACCCTTCATTTATCTACCAGATACTAACCCTTCATTTATCTACCAGATACTAACCCTTCCTTTATCTACCACATACTAACCCTTCATTTATCTACCAGATACTAACCCTTCATTTATCTACCAGATACTAACTCAACTGTTAGTAGAATTTATAAGAAAGTAGATTTTTAACCGTTGTAGAATCGAGGCCGTCTTTTTTTTAATTTTCTTTTACTTCATCAACCCAATTCACGTAGACATCCCAAAGACCAATAATCAGTTAAACCAGGTTTGAGGTTTGTAGTGTTAAATATGTAGTGGATTTAATAATGAAACTACACTAATATGGCCAGGTTGTCGGTGAAATGTTTGTGAATATATAGGCTACTAAGTTTGCACCTTGTCAATAATAAAATTCCCCTAATACATTAGATATGTTTCAAACGCATAGCACCCATCTAACAACGAATAACAATTTTTTAATCAAATATATGCAGTCGCATGTTGGAGAGACGCATTTAAATGAGTAAATAGTTTTGTCCTCATCCATTAACAATGACTAACACGCGTAGTAGATCTTGCGGTGCAGAGGTTGATCGAAATCAGTGCAGTCACCTAAAATAGTTCGTCCTTTGCGCACCTCTAACAACATTAACACCAAAGGTTGATGCTTCCCGGAACAGTGAGTTATTTAAGGTGGTACTGGTGTCGTCTGTTCCTCAGAAGCCCAAGCCCAAGCCCAGACCTCCTCTTAACGCCACTCAAAAGGAAAAAGACAAGGAGAAGGTAGATGCTGGGAAAATGTAATGCAATAACCCCTCAGGGAGTATTGTCCAAAATCCAGGGAGTATTTTGTTTCTATACCTATTCTTCCCTCACTTCAGTACTCGATGTCTCCTCCCTTACCATACACCATGTTTGTGTTCTGGTTGCTGTACACTCTTCCACACTCTACTAATTAATTATTCCGAATATTTGGTTGTCATTGTAATTTATTAGTTCTCTCACCTGTCAGATGTATTTACTATGTTGCTGCCTTTTTTTTTAATTTTGTTTTTTTAATACTAATATCAGTAGTAGTTTGGTAACGTTCATTTGTATGTTCTCTTACGTGACAGCGTGCTACTAATTCGTACTTTTGCTGATTTTTAAAAAAAATTGTTTAATATTTGTTGTCACCTTTCTATCTTTTGACTGCATTTGTCGCTACCTTTTGATGTATAGAATTGTAGACTAAGGTTGTTGTCATTGTCGTTGTTTTCTTTTTGGTAGATCTTTTGATCTTATTTTCAATTTGTAATAGAGAATCGTATTCTTACTAAATTTGTTGCTACCCTTTGATGTATTGCAGTTTAAACTAGCATCCTTATTTTCTTTGTTTTGCCTTTGATCGTATTTTTATTTGCAATTTAGAATTAGCCTCGGTTACCCAAGTTGCTGTTGTTTCACTTACATATTGCTTTGAATCTGTGTAAAGTCTTTTACTGTATTCAACAATTACAATAGTCACCTAAAGGTTAATGAGCCTGCAATTCCAGTGACTATTTTGAGTTTTTGCATTCTAGACTTCTTTGCTGTCGTTCTAATGTCCTCGATGTGCTTGCTTCGTTTCTTTCTTTTATAATTTGGGGAGGAGAGAATGGAGAAGTTCTTTGGTAGCCCTTCTCCTTTTCCTTCTCCTCTTCTTTCTTGAATTTGGCTTCGTATTTAGTATTTTTCTTTGAGCGAAAAAGCTTATTTTCGTTCTATTGTTTCAACCTTTGATTTGGAGTAGTGTGTTTTGTTTTTCTTCATTTTGATTCATATTTCTTTTGATTTGCTTTGTCGTTGTTGAATCTTTCTTGTTTAGGTAGTATATTTACCTATCTTGCAACTAACGTTATTAAGTAATTTGCTGTAAATCCAGGTGAATTTTTAACTGTTCCTTTAACCATGCTTCGTTGTTCTGAATTCTTTGAACAAGCAATAGTATATCGAGTAACCTTTTCCGGCATGTTTTCCGTTCCTTTTTGTAAATAAAAAAAACATCGATTTATTTCAGTGTTTAAACCCAGATGGTTTGTAGCTGATCATTTAACAATGCTTTCTTAGTTTGAATTCTTCGAACAAGCAATAATATAGTGTAATTCTTTTCCAGCAGTCTTTTCCCCCCGTTTTTCTTTGATGACAAAAGACACCAGCAGGGTTTTCAAATCCTTCAGCATAATCAAAGCAAACTATTGTTTAGTGTCACCCACTTGCAAAAGCTACGACACAGTTGTTGTAATTTACTGTAAAAAGTGGGCTTGATAATAATAAACAATCTATATGGAAACATGGCACAACGCAAAGAAATTGTTTGCAACAATTTTACAAGCAATTATTTTCGGTTGCATTGATTGGTGTTTTTTCCCGTGTAAACTGCGACATATATTTCATAACTGTATTCCTTTTCCTATTTTTATTTAAAAGCATTAACCAGTCCCAATTTATTTTGGTTTATGTATATTGCACAATTTTTTTTTCTGTTTTTTTGGTTGTTGTTTTGTTTACATTTTAAATGTTTGCTGGCGTGCACAGATTTTATTTACGAAATATAATTCTTTCTTTTTCTGTAATTCTTTTTTTTATTATCACCTCAAGATTTTAACATTCTTTCACATCTTTATTTTCGTTTGCTAAACATTTGCTTTTTATGCAGCCATATTGATAGTAGAGTCCAGTTCTTTGGAAACGAACTGCTTACAGCACTAGCTAACACTTATTCAAATGTAACAATCACTTTGCATGCGACTCTTTACAAGACTTCCTTTTTCTCATTATCGTAAAAAAACAAATTTAGTTTTTTTTATTACATTTTATTATGCAAAGGATATTTTTGCTACCTATGTTTGGGTCATGGACTTTGGAATTGTGAAATATTTTTTCCAAGAACTAAAAAGCTTTTTTAAAAAAAAATTTCATGTTACAAATATTGAATGCGCTGTTGATTAACGACATGACATGTTGTCTAGTTTATGATGGAATTTGCAATATTGCATAGGACCAGATTTTATCAAAACTCTCTGGTATTCTTCAGAAAATGTCTTGCTTTTAAAACAAATCCTATGTTGGAGAGCGGATGAGAATAATGGTTACTCGGATCACAGTTATTCCTACTGATGGATGGGCGGCAATGTTTAAGAATGTCAGGCCATGTGACATGGTGCTGACAACAAAATTCAACTTTAATTATCTCTTTTTGTGGCACAAATAATTTGGCAGCAACAATTACAAGTTTTCTTAACAACGTTTTTATACTGTTATTTTATATGAAAAATCATTGTCTCATGAGTATAATCATTGTCGAGAAAATCACTTATTTATTGACTAATATGTAATATTTATTAAGATATGCTTTTAAAATAATGTTGTAAGCGATTTCCGGACATGCGCAAAGGGTATTCGATTTCACCTGTCTTTGTACCGCAATGAAGCGAAAGCGATGTTGAACAAATCCTTCTGGCATGTTGTTTTGTTGTACAGCAAAAAAAGCCACCGAGTTGCGAAGTGGTGTGCCCGATGGGTCCGCCTGGCTTCAACGGCACTCAGGTAATTACGACTCTGCCTTGAACAATTCTTTGAGCTGTTATATCGCGATGTAAGGATTCTTTGATAAAAATCTAAAACTACTCAAAACCAACTACAAATCAACATCTTCATGAAACGCATTTTTTTACAATCGATATTATGGAATTCAGAGAAGATACATTTTGTGGTCATTTTAGAAATCTTTGTGGAAACTTCTAAATTAAGAACAACAAATCATCGTCGTCATCAAACGTTTGTGCTATCGATGTATTGTGTAATTCAGAGCAGCTACATTATTTTTCTAATGTACGAATTTTGTAGCGGAAACTCCAAAATGGAAACACCTGGTCGTCGTTATCATAGTCGTCTTCAAGCGTTTGTGCTATCGATATATGATGCCGTTCAAAAGAGTTTAATAATGTCTTCATTTTGGTACAGAACTTACCAGTGTGTATGCTTTCTGCATTGTCATTCATTTTTTGTGGTTTCAGGGACCACCCGGGACACCGGGTTTTCCGGGACAGCCTGGACGGGAGGGTCCACAGGGACCCAGAGGGGAGGCAGGGCCAGAGGGTAGACCTGGACGAGACGGTAGACCGGTGAGTAATCACTAATGCGGCGTCACTGCTTTACAGCTATTTTTCCACAAAGGGGAAATTCCTGTAAGCTTATTAAATACAAACGGAAATCCGTTATTACACGGAATGCAATTTTTATTACACACCCCCCCCCCCGCCCCAATCCGTTCTTTATTTTACTTTTAATTTTGTTTAATATTCTTTATTTTATTTTAAAATTTCAGGTCAATAAAGATGCGGTTTATTTCTTGGTGGGTATTTTGGGGGTAGGGAGAGGGGTGAAATAGGAGGGGGGTGGGGGGACGAAAATGCGTTGTGATTTGTGATTTGTCTGGAAATGATTGTTTTGTCAACAGTTGTTACATGTATATAGTGCAGTGATGGTTTTGAAGGAAGGTTCCATCATGTTTTGTTAGCTTCACTCCTCCCGTGCGCCCCAAGCACACATCCTCATCAAAGGACTTGGAGATTTCATTGGCGTGTTACAAGTGGACGTCACCATCATCATCATCATCATCATCATCATCATCATCATCATCATCATCATCATCATCATCATCATCATCATCATCATCATCATCATCATCATGTGTTGTTTCTCTCTTTTGCATTTGAAAAAAAAATTGTCCCTTAATTATTTGGTTTTGTTGAAGATGTTTTTGGGGTTGTTATTTTTGTTGCTGTCCAGGGTGAACCAGGAGTACCAGGCGCGCAAGGAATATCGGTAAGTCATTATGAAATCAGTGAAGCCATGAGTACCACTGCCTCAACTCTAGTTAAAGTAGAGCCCTTGAGCTAGAAAAACGCTCTATCACGAGCGATTTAATAAGTAAATAAATAAATAATGCTGTCAGCAGGACCACTCTTGCTTGCGATGTGTTCCGCCGGTGTTAGTTTTCCCCTTTGGTTGCAGCAAGTTCTTCCTTACGAAATTTCCTGCTCGAGTTTGATCTTCTCCTCCCTACTCCCCCCTCCCCCCTCCTCGCCTCCTTCTCCCATCCTCCCCCTGTCTGTCTGTCTCTGTCTGTCTTTTCCTCTGTCTGTCTGTATGTCCCTGTCGTCTGTCTCTTTTTATCGCTGTCTGTGTGTGTCTCTCTCTATGTCTGTCTGTCGCTCTTTCTGCCCGTCTGCCTCGTTCGTCTGTTTCTTGGTCAGTCTACATGTCTGTCGGTCACTTTTGATCTCTGTCGGTCTCTGTCGTCTATCCCTCTTTTTTTCTCTGTCTGCCCATATGTCGTCTGCCTCTGTTTGTCTGTCTCCTTTTCTCTGTCTGTCGTCTGTCTCTCCCCCACCCTATGTGAAAGTGCCCACCTGCCACCACACACTATCCCGCTTGACATTAATTTGCCCACACCGCGTCGCTGAGACTCAGCGGAGGCTTACGTTTGTCTCTCTCCCTTAGAAAGTCTCAGCAAAGCAGTATCGTGTCCTTTTGCACTGGAGCACTTCTAAAGCCAGGCATCTTGTCAACGCCACACCTAGTACTGTAACGCTCGCGCCCAAACCTACGGGAAAGGCGAACACTGCATTTACCTTAGAATTGAATAATGATGACGCACTTTTAGGTTTTGAAGGTTGTATTGTTTTTAGGCCTCGTTCTTGTTGGTGTTCTTGGTAGAACCAGGCTGACGTTACAGTGGCTGACGAGGTTATTTTACAGCTGGTTGAAAAGTCACTCCCTGTGGAACATTTCCGGATAGTTTTGCGCAAATAGTACTTGTGTTTGCATGGCGAAAAAAAATATTGCGAGCCTTAAAGCGGTAGAATTTGCCGCAAGAAAGCCCGTAATGTGCGGTCGCCGGAACATTTGCGCCGGTGAAACTCAGCTGACGTAAGACAGAACATAATAAGACGCAAGACCCCATGTCAGGCGGGCGACAAGCCATTACGGACTGGTCTGGTCATTGTAAGATGAACTCTTGAGGTCAGCAATTACATTCTACGACTGTAGCGATTGCGGTACCATTCTATTTCCCGCAAATGCAGTACTAATTGTAAAAGATATCATTTTGAAATAGGGAGTTACTTTTCAACCACTCGGAACACGAACCGACAATTCAGTGTGTTAATAAAAGTCAATAGGATTCGGACCACCAACCTCTGGCCTTGGGGTAGAGGTGGTCTAACCATCTGTGCCATGTGTTTCACATCGTCAAAGTTCCTAGTATCTTATTTCGGCTGGGAGCGACTGGGAGCATTTTGATTGGTCGACGCATTACAAAATTCGACGCATGCGCACAGTGCTATCGTAGTCAGCCAGCGAGCGTTGTGGCCAAGTGAGCTAAGGCGGGACTAACTTGCCTTGTCCACAGGCCAGAAACCAAAGGCGCCTGACAGGTGTGGGTTCCATGCAGCATCTGGGCGTTATGTTTCTTCGAATATTATTTACTTTCGACTCGGGCAACGTCTCGGGGGTTTTCTTCGGGGACTCCGGTTTGCTCCCCCAGAAAATTTTCAAAAAAATCAACAACTAATGTTAGGTCGGTTGGGTTTGGGCGCGCGACTACGCTTTCCCCAGGGGAGGCGGCCCAGAATTTCCCTATGGAAAAGGGACAATAAGGTAAATAAAATAAAAATAAATAAAATAGTCTTAGTAAGGGTTAGGGTTAGGGGTTAGGGTTATGGTTACGACGCGTAAGAACATCGTGAAAAAGCCGGCCCGACTTGACCTGGCGCATGCGCATAGGCGCCCGGCTAAAGTAAGACACCCGGAACTTTGACGACGTGACATGTGAATTGTAATTAGACGACTATCTCTTGGGCACGAAGTTATCAGTTCGTGTTCATAAGCACCGCTTGTTTGAATGTATATAATTATCCAACCCTGCCGCTCCTGCTGGCTGCGTACAACCTTAATTGTTCATTGTTGCTGACGTGGTTAACAGGGTGAGCCAGGCGTGGAAGGCAAAAGAGGCAGAAAAGGCGATGCCGGATTACCTGTAAGTCACTGCCCACACTTGTACTGTTAGATGCATATACATGTATGTTAGCCTGACCTTCTCCAACAGATTCAGCAGAAGACCGCAGTCCTAGTTTAAATGGGTTTAATTGGTGTGTTTTTTTGTTGATGATAAGGAGAATACCTTTTGCCAAGCATAGATACATTCGCGCGCTCTCACACCCAATTGTTGTTGGTTTTTGTTAACCTATGCCCCAACTAAATTCCCGCTCGAAAAATTACATTGATGACAATGCCCGTAGATTAAAAGTAGAAACGGCACATTTTGAGTACAATTGTAGACAGTAAATTTCTTGCCATGACTTAACCGTGTTTTTTTGCACAGTGCCACTTCACGTGTAAATACTGTACTTATGTATGCGTTTGTGGTTTTGTTGACGGTTTGGTTTGGTTTGGGTTCGTTCGTTTGATTGCTTGTTTGCGTGTTTCTGTTTTGTTTTGCTTTTTACTTTTTTTTATTTTATTTTTTTTAAAGTTTAGTTTCTTTGCATTACCGTTTTATTAGTAGTTAGCTGTTAAGCTGCAGGTTTAGAGTTTGCTTCCCACCCAATACAACCTAAATTCCGGATAAAGATTTAAGTTTTAAATGCAAGTTTAACCCAACCCGTTATTTATATAATAATAATTATTTATAAAATATATCATGGTTTTTTTGTGTTTGTTTTTCTCTCTAAAATTAATCAGAATAGTGTCACGTTTTGTTAAGACAAACGAAGCCTTATATTATATGCACGACACTTCTTTACCAGGGTGACTTTGGACGGCCAGGCGATCCTGGCGTACAAGGGCCTAAAGGAGAACCGGTAAGTATAGCTTTCTATGTTAGTGGTAACCCTATCGATACAATTCTTTTCATACAATCTTTACAGCCCATATTATATTATAATTCCTTTCTCTGTGAAGAGATAAAAATAACAAACATATCTGTTAAGAGCTACTAATGTTCGGCTTATTTAAATCTTTGTATACATATGGATTGATCCATTGTATTAGTATAATTATTAGTATTTCTTTCTTTCGTAGAAATCGGTCAAGATTCTGACCACAAATGTATGCCATAATATGAAATCTTATTTGCAATTTCTTATCATATAAAATGTTATCTTATGAAATCTTCTAAAATGTTCTGAAATCTTACCTTATAAAATCTTATACAATCTTATAAAATTTTATCTTATGAAATCTTATTTGATAAAATCGAGCCTTGCTTGCAGGGAGAGAGAGGCTTACAGGGTGTTCCTGGCCTTGACGGAATTCCTGGTACTGCTGCTTCTGGGGTAAGGCAAATGTCAAAACTTCAACAACAACAACAACAACAACAACAACAACAGTTAATAAATAAAGAGGACAGTAACAACTAAGAAAGCTAAAATGATAATGATGACGAACACTAAGATGACGATGATGATGATGATGATGATGACTGATTGATTGAGTATTGACTAATTGATTTTTATTTATTATTGATTGATTAATTGATGATGCTGATGACGATGATGATGACGACTACAATGATGATAAGGATGAACACTAAGACGACGATGATGACGATGATGTTCATGATGGTCATCATAATGATGATAATAAAAATGATGATGATGATGGCAATTATGGTTGCGGTTGTAGTGATGATGATGATGTTGATGTTGAGGAAGATGATGATGATGTTGTTGATGATGATGTTGATGATGATGTTGATGTCGTTGTGCAGGTGAAAGGGGAGAAGGGAGAGCCAGGAACAGAAGGGCCACGAGGACCAAGGGGTCCACCCGGAGATACAGTGAGTTTAAGGAATGCTTGATACTACTACTACTGCTACTACTACAACTGTTACTATTACTACTACTACTACTACTATTACTGCTACTATTACTGCTGCTGTTCCTTCTGCTGTTGCTCCTCCTCCTCCTCCTATTATTATTATTATTATTATTATTATTATTATTATTATTATTATTATTATTATTATTATTATTATTAGTATTATTCCTCCTACTACTATTATTACATTGTGCTATAAAATCACTGCGATTTGAACAGACCTCAAAATAAAGGAAAAGATACGCGGTGTTATTTAATCGCGTTTTCTTCGATTTTGCCCGCAAAATTGTTTTTATTTTAAAAGCAATATTGATAGCTTTAATAGGTCAGTCAGTCTTTGGAGGATAATAACACTTTTTGAATTGAATTATAAAATAGTTTATGCTCATAACCCCTACCAATAAAAAATAATAATAATAATAATAATCATCACCATCATCATCATTACCACCACCACCATCACCACCATCATCGTCATCATCATCATTATCATCATCATCGTCATCATCATCATCGCCATCATCATCACTACGACCACCACAACCATCAATATCATCATCATCATCATCATCATCATCATCTTAGTCCTCCTCCTCCCCATCAGCATCATCGTCATCCTCATCAACCTCATCAACATCGTCATCATGGTCGCTATCATCACTGTGTTCACTGTTTTGTGCAGGGTGCAGCGGGCATGCGAGGTTTGCCAGGAGCGGATGGAGAGCCAGGAACGAAGGTTAGTTACAGTAGATGTGTATGTTTGTAAAGGGTGGGGGCGTCAATAGGTGGCTTGTGTGAGTGAGAGGAGGCTGGGGTTGTAAGGCTGGAGACGGTGTGATGGTTTGTGTGAATGAGTGTGTAAGTATATGTAAGAGATTGGCAGAGAGAGAGAGAGAGAGAGAGAGAGAGAGGAAGAGAGAGAGAGAGAGTAAAAAGGGTATTTCAAGAGAGAGAGAAAGAGAGAGAGAAAAAGAGAGAGAGAGAGAGAGAGAGAGAGAGAGAGAAAGAGAGCGAGAGAGAGAGAGTGAGAGAGAGAGTATTGAGTGTTATAATTTCTACCATTATGTGTTGATTTCAAGGAGTCAGAGAGACAGAAAGATAGACAGAGACAGACAGACAGACAGACAGATAGAGTATGCGTGTAATCTTCGGGTGAACCAATCAGCATTTACCTGTTGATTTCAGGGAGATCCTGGAGCAGAAGGCCGTAAGGGAGAAGCAGGTGCCAGGGGATTCCCGGTAAGACTTG
Organism: Oncomelania hupensis; assembly: GCA_036898135.1. NCBI lineage: Eukaryota > Metazoa > Mollusca > Gastropoda > Littorinimorpha > Pomatiopsidae > Oncomelania > Oncomelania hupensis. Next base: position 73,784,468 of record CM072516.1, read on the forward strand.
TCTCGTCTTCAGTATACTGACAGCAGTTATTGAAAACCTTCATTAAAAACATGATTGTAGTACTGCCAACAAGAGGGAGACAAGTTGATGATGATGATGATGATGATGATGATGATGATGATGATGATGATGATGATGATGATGATGATGATGATGATGATGATGATGATGATGATGATGATGAGGTTTTCATTATACTGAGAGCAATGATTGAAATCATTCATTAAAATGCAGTGCTGACTCCAAAAGAGGGAGAAGAGTTGGCACATCCTTTAAGAAGCTGGCCCAGAGCGAAAAGGAAGTCACAAACGTCTTTCTTACACCAACGACATATAGGTTGCCATTGCACAAGGTTGATGCATTACCATTGCCCAGGGTTGATATATTACCATTTGGGCAAGGCTGACATTTTACCCTGGCACAAGGTTGATACATTACCATTGCCCGAGGTTGATATTTTAACATAGCAAAAGGTTGATATATTATCATTGCACAAGATTGATATTTTACCCTGGCACAAGGTTGATACATTACCATTTCCCGAGGTTGATATTTCAACATAGCCAAAGGTTAATATATTACCATTGCCAAAGGTTGATATATTATTGTTGAACAAAGTTGATATTTTACCATTGCACAAGGTGGATATAATACAATTGCACAAGGTTGATATTTTATCATTGCACAAGGTTGATGCATTACCATTGCCCAAGGTTAATATTTTACCATTGCACAAGGTTGATGTTTTATTATTTGCACAAGGTTCAGATTTTATAATTGCACAAGTTTCAGATTTTATAATTGCACAAGGCTTATATATATACATTGCCCAAGGTTGATATTTTATCATTGCACAAGGTTGATACATTACCATTGCACAAGGCTAATATTTTACCATTGCACAAGGTTGATACATTACCATTTGCACAAGGTTAATATTTTACCATTGCACAAGGTTGATACATTACCATTTGCACAAGGTTAATATTTTAACATTGCACAAGGTTGATACATTACCATTGCACAAGGTTGATATTTTACCATTGCACAAGTTTGAGGCTATGTCACATTGCTCAAATCTAATTTTTCAGGCTTATCTGACTAAATTACATTTATAAATTTGAGGTTGATTACATTTCCTATTCATCAGACTTAATCGAGATTATTCAAGAATTTATTCAAGATCAATAAAGTTATTCGCGATCGCAAGATGTATGTACAACTTTTAAAATAGTATTTGCTCATGTTTGTCATTTGTGCTTACTTGCAGGGTAGGGACGGGTCTGACGGATCACGGGGACCTCAGGGTCTTCCAGGTCCTCCAGGACCTCCGGTAAGAATTTATAAGATCTATAAATACACCTCACCACAAGCATTCTTTAAGATGTAAAGCTTGGTTCTCGTGCGAGAATATTATTATTAGTGTCAAGAGTATTAGCTTCCTGAACCTAATGGACACAAAAATGGTTCAGGGCGAACGGTTCGTCCGAGGGTTACGGACCTAGGTTCGGGATCTGAGAACCTCGAAAAAAGGTGCGTGAACCTCCACGAATCTACCAATTAGCGTGCGTTCGTGTGACCTATGGACCTATGGAGGGGGTGGGGGGCGTTCGTGTGACCTATGGACCTATGGAGGGGGTGGGGGGCGTTCGTGTGACCTATGGACCTATGGAGGGGGTGGGGGGGCGTTCGTGTGACCTATGGACCTATGGAGGGGGTGGGGGGCGTTCGTGTGACCTATGGACCTATGGAGGGGGTGGGGGGCATTCGTGTGACCTATGGACCTATGGAGGGGGTGGGGGGCGTTCGTGTGACATATGGACCTAAGGGGGGGGGGGGGCGTTCGTGTGACCTACGGACCTATGGGGGAGGGGGGGGCATTCGTTTGACCTAGGGACCTATGGGGGAGGGTGGGTGTTGGGGGGGGGTTCGTGTGACCTACGGACCTATGGGGGAGGGGAGGCATTCGTGTGACCTATGGACCTATGGGGGGGGGGTGTTCGTGTGACCTATGGACCTATGGGGCGTTCGTGTGACCTATGGACCTATGGGGCGTTCGTGTGACCTATGGACCTATGGGGCGTTCGTGTGACCTATGAACCTATAGGGCGTTCGTGTGACCTATGGACCTATGGGGCGTTCGTCTGACCTATGGACCTATAGGGCGTTCGTGTCACCTATGGACCTATGGAGGGGGGGGAGCGTTTGTGTGACCTATGGACCTATAGGGCGTTCGTGTGACCTATGGACCTACTGTATGGGGCGTTCGTGTGACCTATGGGGCCAGGGATGAGTTGGGGGAAAGGAAAGGGGGTGGGCATGAGGTAAACAGAACCATCCGCGATAAAATACAAAACCCAAAATATGGGTGGAGGGGGAAGGGAGGGTGGGTGGTACTATACTAAATGAGTTAATTTTAACCCATTTTCTTCTGAACAGGGCACCCCGGGCGCTTCAGTGGAGACGAATGAGATAAGCCCAGTGGTTCCTGTGAGTAGAACTCACACTACACATTCATGTGTGTTTGAGAATGAGGGGTGGAACCGGGTCTGTGTGTGTGTGTGTGTGTGTGTGTGTGTGTGTGGATCTGTGTCTGTGTTTGAGAGATGTGGTGCGTGTGCGACTTTCTCTCTGTATGTGGAGGACCTCGTGCACTGGGAAAAGGGCGTTTGTTTCCCTTTGTATATATTGTTACAATCAGTTAGATACCAGCTAGTATACTAGTAGATTTAAAGAGTGTACCTCATGTAAATGTTTTAACATTGAATCCCGTGTCTCCGTGTTTCGTTTCCAGGGACCCCAAGGACCACCTGGACCTCCGGGTATACCTGGTGATCAGGGCCCAAAGGTGCGCCTTCCTTTGACAATAACCTTTGCCTGTCCCTCCTTCAGTTTTACCTGTCCTCCATTAACATTTGTTTTCCTTTAGAGGTTGAGCGTGTAGACCGGATAACCTGGATGTTTGGTAATCCACAGATACAGGTATTGATCTACCGTTACTTTCGCTGTTGACATTGAATAGACTTCTCCACAGACTCGCAGGTTTCATATGTTTCTTAAAGAAAGTTTTACTAACATTCTCCTCGCACAAAATTGTTATTTTGTAGCGTGTTGTCGGATAGCGCAGTGGTTGGAGCACTCGCTACTGTGTCGAAAGTTAAGCACCGTCCAGTGCGGTTAGCACTTGGATGGGTGACCGCAAACCGTGAAGCGACAAATAACAACGCTCCCAGTTGACTCAACTGTAACTGAGTACCTACTCTCTTAAGGGTGGGGAAGGTAAAGCAGCGAGGGAGAGAGATGGGCATCACCCTCATTACGCTGGCCCAAGATAAGTGTGATCTCCAACATCACGCTCCCCTACGGCCACAAGGCTATGGGACCACCTTTACCTAGCGTGCTGCCACGTTTTTTTCACCATCGTTTTGCATGGACTATTTTATGTTTAAAATTCGTTAAGCTGGTTCCAATAGTTTTGTTGTACCTTTGTTATTTCACATTTGTTTATTACTATTTCTTATTCCAATGTTTTGTTGTTTTTTTCTGGTTGCGCTGTTTTTGTATTAACTTTTTCTTGCCCCTAAGTTTTGTTTAAACTCTTTTTCTGGTTCCTATGTTTTTTGCATCCATTTGTTTTTTGGTTGCAAAGTTTTGTGTATTAATCTTTTCTTACTGCAAAATGCTGTATTAACTTTTTCTGGTTCCAAAGTTTAGTATTAATTATTTCTGGTTCCAACATTTTAGCATTATGTTTCCTTGTTGCAAAGTTTTGTATTAACTTTTTTTTCTGGTTCCAAAGTTTTGTAGTACCTTTTTCTTCTTGCAATGTTTTTTTTAAAATTAACTTTCTCTTGGTCCGATGCGAAGTTGTTATTACTAATGGAATAACTTTATGGTGTGAATGACTAAATACTAATGTAGTCCTCTTTCCCCCTCTCTTGTTCTCTAACAGGGTTCCATGGGCGACTCAGGTAGAGATGGCCAAAAGGGAGATAAGGTAAATTAAATAATTGTGTTATTTAGACATTAACAAGGGCATGCTTAGAATTAAACAAAGGTGAATTAAATAATAAATCATTATTAGTTAGATAGCTGTTATGAGTTGCAGTTAGAAATTAACATTTATAACAATAATATTTTCAAAAAACAATTTACAATTTCAGTATTTTTTCCGCAGTATAAATTAACAATTTTAACATTACCTCCATCCTATCCTACCTCACTTTCACACTATTTCATATGCAATTAGCAAATTCAGCATTTTCCCCACAATATTTCAAACACTGTTAACATTTTACATTTTACTTTAAACAAATCTTTAGTCTTTGAGCAACATGGACACACAAACACACAAATGCAAAGATAACTGCTGACGGTATTGACAAAGGGAGACAATAGGTTTGTGGAAAGCACAGAGAGTGCTATTAACCTCCTTGCTGCTATATAGTCTCCCCCAAAGGAACTGGGACTTTTGAGTTCATGCAATCCAATCGGAGAATCGCGTATAATAAAAAAAATATTATGTCAAAGATTGTGTCATTTACTCCAGCTCCCTTTCTTTTGACGAGACTACCCACTTCCTGAGCGCTTTTTACACACACTTGTTTTCTAGTAATAGTGTATTTTAAACAGATGTTGGCCTATTTATAAGCTTATATTTTCATTGTTGTATGCAGTAATATTTGTCTTTCTTTCCATGTTAACATTAGTTTGCTCATGAGGTGTTATGTGTGGAGAAATGCTTGTTTTGGATTGTACTGTTGTTGTATTGTTGTTACTTTGTGCATGGGTGTGTGTGCGTGTGTGTGTATGGGTGTGTGTGTATGGGTGTGTGTTTGGGTGTGAGGGTGTGTGTGTGGGTGTGTGCGTTAAAGCAAGGATGGATGCATGCGTGTGCGTACGTCTTTGTGTATGTGTGTGTTTGTATGTCCGTGCGTGGGTTAGAAGAAGTGGTGAGGGAAGGAGGGGAGGGGTGAGATGGAGAGAGAGGATGTGTGTCTGTGAGAGGCTTCGGTATATCTTTGGTCTCCTTGAAAACGTCGTTTTGGGCAGGCGAGATGGCCGAGTGGTTAAGGCGATGATTTGCTAATCCATAGGGCTATTGCCGCGTGGATTCCAATCCGACCCTCGTCAAAATGTGTATTTATATTTTAATTATTTATTCGGTGTATGCTTTTATTAAATAACTCTTTATGTAATTCATTATAACCCTAAATTGAGAGTGCGAAGTGGCCGAGAATGTAAGGACTGATAGTCCGTTTGGATTCCGTGCAAAGGTTCGCATCGTCGAGATATCCCTATTTCTTTTTAAACACAACACGCTCGTTATGTAGGACTTGCCATTCTCCTACAGCCACACAAACACACACACACACACACACACACACACACACACACACACCCACACACACACACACACACACACACACACACTCACACACACACACTCACACACACACACACAAAAGTAAAATTTATACTGGACGCATTAGCGCCTTTTACCCTAAATCGGACTCAGAGCGCGGCGATCTGTAACCAACATATAGGCTCACATGGTACAGACACCCCTACCTACATACACAACAAACACACATTCATCACTCAAACATGTGGCGTAAAGGCAAGTTGCTATTAGATTAAAAAAATCACAAATCAAATCTCAAATGGTACTGCTGGCTCAGCATGCACACTATAGAAAATAAATAATAATAATATAATATTAAGAGATAATTACAAATATCATAGGATAATTACAATTATCAAGAGATATCATTGAAAAATTACAAATATCTTCGCGTGATCATGTTTAATTTTCAGGTTTGGCTCTAGCAATCCGTCTGAAAATGCGCCAAAGTCGAAAAAGTTAATGTTCACTTGATAATCAAAATTTTTACGTGTTAATTGTAAATTGATATAATTATCCCATGTTATTTGTAATTATCAGGTTTTGGCGCTAGTAGGCCGTCAGATATGTGAATTACACAGAACACGCGTTAATTACCATTATATCACTGACACCTTGAAATGCTTGTTTTGGCGCTAGTTAGCCGCCTTAGCCAGAATTTAGCTTGATCACGTAAAACTTGTAATTATTAAGTGAAAATGGTAATTATTCGGTTTTGACGCAATTCTAGGCGGATTGCTAGAGCCAAATCTTAAACTTAAAGAGGATCAAGCGAAGATATTTGTTATTTTTCAACGATAATTGTAATTGTCCCTTGATAAATACAAATAGTCCATGATAATTGTAATTATCTCATAATATTTGTAATTATCAGGTTTTGGAGCTAGTAGGCCGTCATAGCTTTTACCTACTCATCGATAGAACACTATTATGGAGTACTTAGGACACGAGGCAACCCGATGACCCAGACCAGAGAGCGCGAGAAAATGTGAGAAATGTAGGGGTGGCCTCGTGTTGCAGTGGATTAGTCACCGGTTTCCTATGCCGAAGGTCGCGGGTTCGATTCTCGCAAGGGGCGAACGTATGACTTTAGGTACGAGTATTGAGGTCACCGAGGGTTTTCTCCGGGCACTCCGGTTTCCTCCCTCCCTTCAATATTGGCGTTGGGTGCAGTCAATATAAAAATTTCAAAACTAAAAATTATTTTTTTTCCCGTCTAGTCTTCCTGCCTTTACACCATATGTTTGAGTGATAGATGTGTGTTTGCTGTGTGTGAGAGTGGGTGATACTTGTGAGCGTGCATGTTGGTACAGATCGCCGCGCTTTGAGCCTGATTGGTCATTTGGGGGGAAAGCCCGTATATACCATTATTATTATTATTATTATTATTATTATTATTATTATTATTATTATTATTATTATTATTATAAATGTCTCCGTTACATTACATTACATTATTATTGCTTTAGGTCCAGCGGATTCTTCCGAGCCAAATCAGGACCGGACAACCCCTGATCCGCATAAAAGATCTGCCGAAACAACCCTAGTGGTAAAACTGAAAGCTCTCCACCAACCAGTCACTTTACAATAAAGATATTCCACGCAGGGGACGCTGAGGCTATACTCTAATTTATCGAACCCCCCCCCCTCCCCTTTACAAAAACAAAATAGAATACAAACATCATTATAAACTATCAACAAAACACATACATATAAAATGCCTACATTGCTAAACAATAACATCATAGGAAGCCCTAGTGACCACCTGGCAAAAAGCGTCCACTATTCCCAAGCTGATCCAACAGACCTCAAACACAAATAAGGAGTCTTGTCCCGGAAGAGTTTTCAAGAAAAAAGGTAGGTTACTGGTCTAGCGAAGAAGAAGATAGTATAGCAGATTGATAGAACAGGGCAGGAATGAGAAAGAACAAATGAGAAAGACAGCGAAAGTGGGAATTTAAAGCACTAAATTTCCAGAAAGTGGGGATACTATTTATACTGAAACCCCCGGCATCTCAACGGGGGAAATGTCTCCGTGCGAGACAAATAAAGTCGACTTGTATTGAAAGTATCATTATGGGGGACCGTCAAAATCGCTGGAGTCATCGTCTCCAACGTTTTTGTTTGCTGCTATTACAGGGGAGGAAAGGAGTGAATAGGGGTGGGGGGGGGGATGACATAATGTAGCTGACCCTACAGTCTCCTGAGAGGCAACGTAAACCTCGTCCAGTCTCAGCTATGCTGTGTGCCTTTTTTCGCGTCGTCGGCCATATTTTCAGCACCGGCTGGCTACATGAGAAAACTAGTGTAAAGCGTAGATATGTGTCGCGCATCCTATCCTGTCCTATCCTAGCCTAGCCTATCCTATCCCGTAACTGAAAAGTCGTTGGGGCACCACAGATGATGGTTTAACCAACGTAGCCTATTCAAATCTTTCTCTTTCTTCAGCAGTCCTCCACAAGAGAATAGGTTGGATGGTTTGCATTTATTATAGTAATAATAATAATAATAATAATAATAATAATAATAATAATAATAATAATAATAATAATAATAATAATAATAATACATGATGCTATCACGCGCTTTTCTTCAATCGAACTCAAAGCAAAGAGCTTATAACTTTGCTCAAAGGGCGGCGCTATTACAGAAGTTGGATTAGAAATCAATTTTTTTTAAATATTAAATTCATTGTATCCAATATCAACAACGATTGTATATAAGCTGTACGCAAAGTTAGAGAGTATTTAGGAAGGTATTAGCTATATATTGCATAATTTCTCCACCCTACAATACCAATTGAACAGGGCCGCGCGAGTCGACGAGTAAGCAATCCACTGTTAACTGTGATAAAACAGTAACTTTGATAAAACAATAACTGTGATAAAACAATCATTGATAAAGCAGAGGACGAGGTGGACGAGTGGTTAAGGCGATGGACTGCTAATCCATTGGGCTCTGCCCGCGTGGGTTCGAATCCCATCTTCGTCGGATTTTTTTTCTTCTGTTTGATCAGAAATTATCTGCTTATCTGTTTGTGTTCTTGTTTGTTTGTGTGTGTGTGTGTGTTTATGACAGTTTTAGTATTGATTGTGTGACTGTCAATACATAATCATGTATTTTCTTTTCATCGTCTGTATCATTTGCTTAATTAAGTGGCTTCATTATTTATGTGTTTTTTTGTTTTTTAATGGATGCATTATTTGAAGAAAAAACAAAACAAATTTTTTGTGTACACTTTGCCCACAGGGCGAACAAGGCAACATCGGCCCTGGAGGGAGAGACGGCAAGGATGGTAATCCCGGAGTGCAAGGAGACGTGGGTCCCAGAGGACCCATGGGTATCAAGGGTGATGTAGTAAGTACAAATAGTATACATTGTAAATTAACATGTTGTTGTTGTTGTTGTTGTTGTTGTTCTTCTTCTTCTTCTTCTTCTTCTTCTTCTTCTTCTTCTTCTTCTTCTTTTTCCAGTATTTTACTTTTATGTAAAAGAGGACACGTTTTGGGTATGCATTGTCATTCTCCTTCTTAATTCAGTTAAATTCAATTCAACAAATCTGTATTACTTTCAAAGGGATTAGGGACAGCCATTTCTGTCGCCTTTGAATAACTAAAAGCTTGCTAAATAAACGACAGTTCTGAAAAACTAACGCTTGCATTCAATAAAAAAATAAAATTAGGGAGTCATTCGTTTTTCTTACCCCAGACGTGTACTTTACACACCCCAATCAACCGTGTATGCCATAATAAAAACATTTTTTTAAACCTCGTTATTAATACATGTATTACAACTCAATATCTAAAATACAGTAATTATTACACAACAAAATATTAAAACGATATCGGTTAAAATATCACAAATCGCAGCAAAGGGAAACAATTCGGTATAAAACCAGACCATCACAAGGGATGCAAACATCAGGAGAGGGGGGGGGGGACAACAACAACAAAAACCACGCTCACCTACCCATACACACAAAAATACACACTCACACGCCTTAATTCAAAATGTACATATCACGCATTTAAATGTATGTGAATAATACATTGTAATACATAAACATAAACATACAAACATTGAAACATTCGAGTTACACAAACACACCCACACACACGCTTACTCATTTGCTGACTCATCTCCTCCTCTTTCCTCTCATTTTCTTCCTCCTCCTCCTCTTTCGTCACCTTATAAAAGTACACGTTTGGCTATTGCCAATGCATCCCTGGTGTTTTAAAAGCCTGCATCAGCAGCTTTCGTTCCATGTAGCTGAATGTCGAATGTCTGTAATAGAAAAAAACAACAACAAAAGAAAGTAAACTTGTGTATCCAGCACACACAAAACACACTGCTACTTGTAAATCTTCCTTCTGTACCAACCTCCTTCATTTTAAGACGGATGCCGACGGATTTAGCGACTTTTTTGGTCCTATCCTATCCCGTAACTCGAAAGTCGTTGGGGGCACCACAGATGATCGTCTAACCATCTTTCTCTGTACTCAGCAACCCTCATGGCTTCGCTCAGTGTCAAGCCTGTCCATTCTCGAATGTTGTTCTCCCACTTCTTTTTCTGTCTCCCTCTTCTATTGCCGCCTTGCACCGTACCTTGCAGGATGGTCTTTGCAAGGCCTGCTGCTCTGGTGATGTGGCCATACCATTGGAGTTTCCGTTCCTTCACCACTGTGAGCAAGTCATCGTGTTGTCCAATGGCTTGTGTGATGGTCTGTCGGACTTCGTCGTTGGTGATGTGCTGTGTATAGGAAATGCCCAGAAGCCTTCTGTAGCACCTCATCTTCATGCATTGTATTCTTCATTGTAGGTCTGCTGTGATTCCATTTTTCGCAAGCGTACAGGAAGATGGAGATGACAAGGGAACGCTGCATCCTTATCTTAGTTGTAGATTAATGGCCCTGTCTTTCCAAATGAGCTTCAACCTTGTCAGGGCAGCAGTTGTTTGTACGATCCTGGAGAGGACTTCCTGTCGGGACCAATTGTCTGATACAATGGCTCCTGAATATTTGAAGCTTTGTACAGTGTTGACGGATTGGCCTTGGACTTTGATGTCCGTGTTGAAGCCATTGGTGCTGTTTGTTATCATTTTGGTCTTCTCTACACTTAATTCCATTCCAAATGCTCTGGAGTTGGTGTCAAGCCTCTGTACCAGCTGTTCAAGTTCTTGTTTTTCTCCAGCCAATCCATCAATGTCATCAGCAGGTTGGACATTGCTTCTCCCTTATGCTGACTGTTACTTCATGATTTTGCAGGGGCATCTGACATGATGCGCTCCAGGAAGATGTTGAAGAGTGTTGGAGAGAGTAGGTAACCTTCAGGAGTGTCAAAACTACCGCACCATCAGCCTCGATCAGCTATCCCAGCAAAGTCCTCCTGAAAATAATACTCAACAGGTTGAAACCTCAAGCTGAACAAATCATAGCTGTAGAACTCATTCATACAATCAGGTCACTCAACACGAAAATAATAATAATAATAATAATAATAATAATAATAATAATAATAATAATAATAATAATAATAATAATAATAATAATAATAATAATAATGACGATAATAATAATAATAATAATAATAATAATAATAATAATAATAATAATAATAATAATAATAATAATAATAATAATAATAATAATAATAATAATGGATGTTATAGAATGAATGAATGAATAATTTATAAAGCGCGTAAATATCTCCACGCCAACGGGCATGATCGCAGCGCTGGTGGGAGGGAGGTGGATAAACACACACATTCACACACACACACACACACACACACACACACACACACACACTCTCACACACACACACAGTAGCGGGAAGGGTGCATAGATCAGAACTTCTTCTCTATCGCTCAACACATTCTAGCAGGCAGACCAGACAATTAACATTTATGCAATACTTTCACGCAGTGACTTATAGGCGTCTTATTCCTAAATCAGACCCAAAGCTCAGCGATCTGTAAACAACATACACGCTCACTCAATCATCAGATGATGAAGTTCTCCCGTTTGGTGTGTTGGGATTTTTTGTATAAATAGTATACTATCCCCACCTTGTGGACATTTAAATTACCACTCTTTCTGTCATTCTCATTTGTTCTTTCTCGTTCCTAATCTGTTCTATCAATCTACTATCTTCTTCGCTAGACCAGCCAACTAAATTTTTTTTCTTGAAAACTATCCCCGAACTCCTCATTTGTGTATGGGTCTGTTGGGTCAGCTTGGGGATATTTGACGCTTTTTGCCAAATGGTCCTATCCTATCGTATCCTGTCCCATAACCCGAAGGTCGTAGGCCAAATGGTCACTAAGGCTTTTTATGGTAGTATTAATTAGCAATGTAGGCATTATATTTGTATGTGTTTTGCTAATAAGTTATAATGTTGTTTATATTCTTTTTTTTAAATTTAAAAATAGGGTTCGATAAATTAGAGAACACCCTCAGAGTCCCCTGCATGGGATTCATTTTTTTGTAATTTATTGTAAAGTGACCGACTGGTGGGGTGCCTTCAGTTAGCCTTACAATTAGAGTAGTAGTAGTAGTAGTAGTAGTAGTAGTAGTAGTAGTAGTAGTAGTAGTAGTAGTAGTAGTAGGGTAGATTAACGTCCCCGGACAGGGTTGGGGTTAGGTAGGGTTGTTTCAGCAGATCTTTTATACGGATCAGGAGTGAGCCCTCTTTCAACCAAATTGTGGTCCTGATTCGGTTCTTTGCAGTCCGCTGGTCCCTATAAACAATGACTAACTAACTAAAAGATGATAAAGTGGGAGAGAGATGCATTACGCTGTAACAAGCTGAGAGTTAATACAGGTTTGGTTTTAAATGACCATTGGACGATGAAGTTTCGGCATACTCAGCTGAAGTTATCCAGCACCGTGGCACCCGTTAGATTAGTGAGAAACTTTCGCTGGATTATATCGCTCACTGTGTTATTAATTACTTTTATTATTAACTGTGGTTGTTCGTTGTGTGAATTTTTATGTGCCAATGCTGTCGCTGTAATTGCTCGATTTGAGATGAATAAAGTTGCGTTATATTGTATTGTATTGTATTGTATTGTATTGTATTGTATTGTATTGTATTGTATTGTATTGTATTGTATTGTATTGTATTGTATTGTATTGTATTGTATTGTATTGTATTGTATTGTATTGTATTATATTGTATGTGATGATTTTTGTCCTAGGGACCAGCAGGTTCACGAGGACAGCAAGGTTTCCCGGGACCTCCTGGTCAAACGGTGAGTTAGATTTTAAAACCTTGTTTTAATATTTTAAAACCTTGTTTTAACTATGAGCTGTAGAGATTTTCTTTGAACAGTCGGAGTATCGGATGTCGAAGGGGTGTCGGATAGTGCAGTGGTTGGAGCACTCGCTACTGTGTCGAAAGTGAAGCACCGTCCGGTGCGGTTAGCACTTGGATGGGTGACCGCTAAGGTGTGAAGCGACAAACAACAACGCCCCCAGTTGACTCAACTGTGATTGAGTACCTACTCTCTTGAGGGTGGGGAAGGTAAAGCAGCGAGGGAGAGAGTTGGGCATCACCCTCATTACGCTGGCCCAAGATAAGTGTGATCTCCAACATCACGCTCCCCTACGGCCACAAGGCTATGGGACTACCTTTACCTTTTTTTTTTTTTTTAGTCGGAGTATCCACAATATCCACTGTATCCTGAAGAAGAAAAAAAAAGTAGAAGAAGAAGAAATTGAACCAATATTCACCATCGTTGTACGTTTGTAGCTGTTTTAACCGTGGGGTACTGTACTACTGTATGTTCATTTATTTAACTCCCTATTATATAGAGCACTTGCGCAACCTCAGGTTGATATCATTATCAAGTTTATCAGAACCTTTCAGTTCATTCATGATAATTATTGTAAGGGTTTTGGCAGATTCTATAATTGTGTTTACTTTAAATATTTCGACAGAAGAAGACGCCATTGCGATATTGTCGAAATATTCAATGGAAACAAAATAATAGAATCAAGACAGTACCTACTTCACATGACATTCAGTAGCCTTATTGTAGAAACTGCAAAACCGAATACATTAGGTATTAAGATGCGCGTAGAGGTTTGCTTTTGTCGTTGTGTTTTAACTTAATAATATGGGGTCATTCTGTGTTGCAGGGACCCCTGGGACCGTCAGGACCAATAGGACCCAAAGGCGACAGAGGTGAACAGGTATGTAGGCTTCACGTTCATTCAAAATGTTTCGGTATTTGCCTGTATTGTCGCCATGCCACACCTCGAAATCCTTGCAATGTTTTCCTTGGTGAATAAATATTTATGTTTTCTGACGCCCTAGTGTGTGTTCTGTACAAGCAGAATTTACGAGACTAATCGCAACTGTGGCGACTGCCGATTTGGTGTGTTTGTATATGTTTGTGTTTTGCCCCTGGCTGGCACACATTCTTTCAAGAGACTTTTGAGACACAGCTTGTTTCTTCTGCCATCTTTATTCGTGTATAAGTACAGGCGATACTTTAAATAATTAAACACTAGGATTTGTACACACACTCTAAAGTAACAGATGAAACCCTTTAGCAAAATACTTGATGATTTGAACAGTTTTTCATGTCAGTGTGCTGCGTACTTGTGTCTCCTTTATTCTGTTTCTTATCAAGGAGAATGATAAATATCACACAGTTCTTATCGTTACATCATCGGGGTAGATACTCGCATACCTTCACTATCGTCTGAGTGCATTACCCTCATACTCCTATTATCGTCTGCAAGAACTACCATGACTCCACTACCGTCTGCATGCACTACCATCACATGTCCACTACAGTCTGCATACACTACCATCACATTATCGTCTACATTCACTACCACCACACGTCTACTATTGTTTGCATACACTACCATGACACTATCGTCTACACCCACTACCATCACACGTCCACTAATGCTTGCATATACTACCATGACGACGTCAACTATCATCTGCATCGCCCGTGTGCACTACCATAAGATAAGATAAGATAAGATAAGATAAGATAAGATAAGATAAGATAAGATAAGACAACTTTATTATTTTTTACAAGAAATTACATTGTGGTGTACAATTACAATCAACAAGGAATAAACATCACAATAATAATAACACCAATCATAATGACAATGAAGATAAAAATGCACAGTCACACATGAATATAATTACACTTATGCATGCTAACAATAAACGACAGCAAATGTTAAATGAAATTATTTTGGGCAAACAAACACACGCACACACACGCGCACATCCACACACACACACGCACACACACACACATGACCATGACACTTCGACTATCGTCTACACGCACTACCATGACGCTTCTATCATCGTCGATACCCATACCATCATCACACGTCCACTACCGTCTGCATGCACTATCAACTTTACTATATCTGCGTGCTCTACCACTATTACACGACCGCTGCATTGTGTGCAATGTTTCAGGGTCTGCAGGGCCCGCCAGGTATTCCAGGGTTGGTGTCGGAGAAAGGGCAAGCGGTATGGGAGGACATCGTCAAGCAACTACAAGTACTTCTCTTCGGATTTTTCTGCATGTTGCACTCCTCCCAGCACCTCTGCCTATAGCGTCCTGCGCACAACCATTGCCATCACCCCACCACTCCCTCTCACCCCCAATCCACCTCCTCACCAAAGCGCACGGCGCACTACCCACACCCATCACATCCCCACCCCTTGCTCCCCTCCCTCCTTCCCTCCCCTAAAAAAATAAGACAACGGTCTTGCGGCTCCTTGCCTTAATACTAAAAACCCCTTGCTAGCTTCTTAATTTAATATTACGGTCCAAGTCCGTAATATCGGAACGAAGGTCAAAATTAGCTGTAGTATAAGGGACTCTTTCTGAATGTTCCCAATGAATGAATAGAAAATTGTACCACAAAGCAATTCCGATAGTGAACAGAATTTGATTTTGATTTTTGTTGTTGTTTTTTATTTTTTATTTTGGACACTTTATTGTCCGTTTTTATCGGGAAATTCTGGGTCGCCTCCCTTGGGGAAATCGTAGTCGCAGCCTGTGTGGTGCGCCCAAAATCCAACCTACCTAATATTTGTTGCGTTTTTTTTTTTTAATCCAATATTAAACGCTTGGAAAGCTTATTTTATCGCCTCGATTTCAAATTCACTAGGCTACATTTGTGCACAATTGCCAAACAGATGTTAACTACTATTTTGTCGACCTTGACTTCGAGCGGACTGATCCAGGTTGGCCTTGAAAGTGTTTTTTTTTTAAATAAAATTTCATTGAAAAATTAAATTGATGAAATTAATTTCTTATCTTTCGACATATTTTACAGTGTTTTAGTATAGTGGTCACCCACGCGACCTGTTAAACTATTTATTGATATATTTATTCGTGTTTGCACGACCTTGAATTTGAGTGTGCACTGGCCTTGACCTTTGTATGATTTGAGTAGTTACATAGCAAAAGCACTGCTTATGTATAGTTTAGCACGGAATGGGGATATGGGTAGACCGCTTGTTGAGAATTTAGACAGTTTAGATGGTTTTATCATTGTAAGAACATCTCTTGTACACATTTAAACGTCCAAATCTTGGTTATTTTTCTACTAATTATCTTTAAACAAATTATGTTTTAAATGACACTTTTTAGTAAGAGACTGAGAACTGAGAATGCAGTACTTGGTAATTGAATTGGTTCAAATCTTTTGAAGCGTCGTAATTATTTTAAAGGATGTGTTGGTTCCAGGGTTCAAATCTACAATTGCTATTTCCCAAAGGGCACAATACTAAGTAAGAATTTCAGGGCCTTAAAATATCATTTATTCGGCCTCCGTTAGAATGAACTAATCGTAATTTCACAGTTAAATTGGTAAGAATGTGTTTACTGTCCAGTAACCCTAATTAGAGTTTTTTTTAATTTGACCTTTTGTCGAAAAGATTTAACTGACACGCTACTTTTAATTGTTTTTGACTCTTTGTGTTTTGCAGAAAAATCCGGAGGAAAGTATTTGACTGTTGTTGTATGTGCTTATTTTACGTTTTTGTTTTCGTTACAAGTTTCTCCAGTGTACGTTCTTAAGGTTGAGTGTTGGTTTAACTACTTGTAGGTAAGTCATGCAGTCCAATTTTAAACATATTGATACATTTTAGTTAGATATTTTAATCAATGTCTTAACAATCTGGATATTATTCCTGATTTGGGCTGGGTTTATTTCAATGATTCAAAAATTAGAAACATTCGAGACAACGAGGTTTTGTCTCTTATATTTGTCAGAGCTAATATTTCACTTTTGGTCATTGTTTGTAACGCTTTATTTTCCCTTTTTTATACCGGGAAATCAACTGTTATGAAATTAAAACCATTCATTTCTTAATGATATACACCTTGAACAGCTTTCTTGGAGCTGGAAAGTGCGCTATTATATAAGAAATTTCATTTCATTTCATTCATGCATGTTGGATTGGGTTCAGTTTTTGGAGCAGTGATCATACCTATAGCTGTTTGTTTAAAGCGTCAGTTTGAATATTGGAGTAGAAATTCATACTATAATTGTACGAAGTAGGCTTTAGTCATCGTGTATGTAAATTAGGATCTTTTGTCGTAGTTGTGAAGATGATTTTATATAGCGCATAGGGTAGTGTAGGAATCTTTTTTTTTTTAAGTATAAACTGAGCTTAGTAGAAGTTTAGTTTAGATTAGAATGATTTGTACTTCGGAGCTACAGGTTGTCTATAGTTTGAAGCTACCGTACCACCGCAGAATGAGACCTTGATTCAAAGCCACCCACAGTTGTTTTAAAACTGCACCCAGCTTAAAGCTTTATATAGTCTTGCATTACATTGTTTTAAGATATATAGTTTTTGCATTGAAATTATTTATAAGAATGTCAGGTGGGATATTTTTTATTTACTGGTAGTAGTTGAGTAGTATAGTTGCGCCGCATGAGTTTGTTTTTTAAAGATGGATTTTAACACTGGTGTGATGTATGACGCATAATGACATCATTTCCGGTTTTCCCAATCCCAGGGTACTCCAGGCATCCCAGGGCCTCGAGGACTTCCGGGCACGAAAGGAGATTCGGTAGGTTTCTCCTAAAATGCTTCAGTGCACTGTGATTTCTTGTGACATGTTACTGCTTGGTTTGTTCAACTGCAGTGTGGATGTGTGTGTGTGTGTGTGTGTGTGTATGTGTGTGTGTGTTTTGTGGGCATGTAGAAACGATGTTACCCTGACATACGCTTGAAACTCTACATACTTTCTTTTGACTTTTTTTTGACGGCCCCGTACCGTTATTTTGACGTCAAAATAGTGTTCCGGTAGGGTTAGGGCTCTGTTAGGCTTAGGGTTAGGTTAAGGGTTAGGGTTTGGGATAGCTTCAAAAAATGAAAATGTCAAAATAATGTCAAAAAATGTGAAGTGTGTCAAAATAATGTATATAGAGTTTCACAACAGTCATCACAACGCCGTTTCTACAAAAATGTGTGTTTGTGTGTGTGGTACTTGCAGTATTGTGTATGGGATTCTCAGCATTGCGAGTTAGGATTGTTGCATGTTGTTTATACATGGTTATTAGGTGCATGTGAAGTCGATATTTGTGTTGCCGCATGACAAAACCCGGCTAAAGACGCCAGGATTGATTCGTTGCTACAGCCGTAAAACACTAAAAATAGGCTACCCCATCAATTTTAAGATTGTTGCCTCTTTGTCTTTATTTAAGACTTTTCTTTAATATCCCAAACAGATTTTGTTCAAAAATTACTAAAACATTGTTTATTTTGTTGATTTTGATAAGGGTGTTGATCACACCTTGCTAAAACAATGGCACTAATTGACCTCCGATACCCCAACTTTTCTTGTCCGACTATGAAGGGAAATCCCCAATGTGGATTGATATATAAAGTCTGGAGAGTGAAAAGTCCCTATTGGTAATACGTTTTGGTACATAAAAGTGTGTGGCGTATGAATTTTTCATGAAATTCCTTGTTTCGAAGTTTGCTTGTGACACAAGTTGTGTTCGAATGTGTCTCTAGCCGGGTCGTGAAAAACTGAAGTGTTTCCTATAGATTTTCAACGATTTTTAGTTCAAAGTGAATTTTTTAATGTAAAAAACTCATCATACATCTATTTCAAGTGTTTTCTTGCAATATTTATGTTGCATTTGTTAGAAACAATTTGTCAAATTAAGTGACCGATTCGTTTTGGAAACCGGAAGTGATGGCTTCGTCTCCAGCGTCAGTAGATGTGTCGTCTGCTAGAGTAGCTAGGGCCTTGAATCGACCCGGTTTTGCTTTTGAAGAGCTCCAAGACCTGCTTTCAGACTATTTTTACGATGGTGCCAGTGGGAACTGTGATGAGGATTATGATTCTGACGAGCAGAAGCTTGATCCCGTTATTAAACGATACTGTTTGTTTTCATTCAATGATTCATGTTTCGTAGGCCTCTTCGCTATTGGCGTGTCTTTAATAATTCGTCATTCTACTTGCATAGATGTACTTAAAGGTTGAAAAGGCGATATCAGTGAAAGAATTACAGTAGGAGTGTGGAAAATATTTCAGTAGTATATTTTGTTGGGTGGAGGTGGGGTGGGGTGGTTGAAAAGGTAAGTAGTCTGGCCTGCATTCAATATTACTAGCATGACAAGTTGACTATGTTCTCAGTATTATTATTGTTGGTTTGTCTGTTTTAGGAAATGAACATGAGGACTATTTACCAAATTACTAGTAATTAGTATTTGCTTTGATATTTGTGTTTATTTAAACTTTATATAGCAAAATGACATGTTATTTTGATTTACACCTGTGACGCGACAGATTTATTCGATGTGCGGAAGGGAGTGGAGAATCGGGGAATTATTAAAGCTTGATTATTAGGGCTAAAAACTACCTAATGAAACTTTTGTTTTAGGTTTGTATTCTTTGTTTGACTATTTGAACTGAGCTGATGTAGCTGCTTGCAATTAAACAAAAGATTACTTGACGGACGAGGGATTTAAGAGGGGGGGGGGGGAGGGATGAAGGGGGCATTATGATAGGGTTTATTTTAGAAAAATGATTGATTCAGGCCATGTTCTTGATATATTATTATGTGTTTGAGTTATTATAGACTTGCTAAACACTTGTTTTATTTCTAATATGTTTAAAAACACTATGCATTATGGATGGGTACAGAATAAAATTGTGCATACTGTTTTAATTTGTTTATGTTCAGTATTGTGTGAATGGTGTATAATGTGAATTTTCTCATCTTATCTCAACTCACTGCCATATTGCTACCATCTTCCTGATTGTTTTGATACCAAATACATGCATGGGAAAATTCTGGTTGTGAAGTAATGATCATTTTACAATTCAAAACTTTGAAGGCAATTTCTGGAAATTAGCCCCCGAGAAAATAAAATATTTTAAAAAATCATAAAACATCAACCAATAAAGATAAAACAATTCTGTTTTTTGCATTTTGAAGATTATTTTTAGTACTTTGTTAATAAATAAATAAGTAATTTTTCATATTTTGACACTTTAGCCTGGTTTTCTCATGCTGCAACACATTTGTGTATTCGTACGTATAGTTTTAAACTGTGATCCTGTCCCTATTATAATTCCTTTTAAGGTAATACAGATGTATTGTATTGGATTGTCCATAACTGGGTATTCGTTCCTCGAAGGAGACAAAACGATGAAGAGTGAAACGTGTACTGTGAAAAGACTTTGATGCAGTAAAACTACCTTAAGAGTATACAGTGTGGTTGACAGTTAATTCCCAATTGAATATTTTTGATAACTTGTGTAAATAATACTGCATGTGCATGACACAACACGAAGTGTGATCCTTAAGCCCCGGTCACACAGCCCTTTACGGCTGAATCACGGCCAAAGCGCGTCCAAAATTTGTTACCCGTGGAGTGGACGTTGTTGTTCGCGTTGATGTCGAGGTTAAGACGAGCTACGGTCGAGGTATAGACGTGGCAGGACGCGGGGAGAAATCTGAACGGCATCGGACGCGGCAAAAAGTTTGTAGGTAGTGCTATGTACGTGGAAAAATCCATTTGTCAGTGATAAGCCGCTAAACACACGCTATTTCCCGTGATTCCAACGCGGTACATGCGTCCAATGACTGAACGCTAAACTTTCGCGTCTTACCGCGTCTCCCCAAGTTTTAAGCACTGCCGGAACACGGATTACCACGCGTGTGTTGCACGTCTTTACCGCGTGTTTTACCCGTGGTTGTGCGCGGGCTAAAATTTTGAGCAGTTCAAAACTTTTTGCCGCGTCCGATGCCGTTCAGATTTCTCCCCGCGTCCTGCCACGTCTATACCTCGACCGTAGCTCGTCTTAACCTCGACATCAACGCGAACAACAACGTCCACTCCACGGGTAACAAATTTTGGACGCGCTTTGGCCGTGATTTAGCCGTAAAGGGCTGTGTGACCGGGGCTTTACAGTGGTAGAATTTCAATGCTGATCTCTGATTCAATCTTGCAGTGAAAAGACAACAGTCCATAATGGCACGTCTTTTGTCTTCTTATACCTTGTGTTAACTGTGCAGCTTTTAGTTGACATTTTTATTGTTAAAATGTATGCGTGGTTACGTGACACTTCGTTAGGGCTTTATTAAGTGTTAATTGATAGTTTGATTGTAATGCCATTTTTTTGAGACAGTGGTATGTAATGATTTTCTTTTGACAGGGTCCTCCGGGTCCCGTTGGTCCCCCTGGCAACGAAGGATCACGTGGTCTGCCCGTAAGTAAGTCGACGTGACTATGCTTAACTAGCTGTGCCAAGTTTCATAATTATGTTTTGAGTATAGTGACATTGGTGGTGTTACGATTGAGACGCGCAAGATAGTTCCGATCATTGTGTGTTGCAAAGCATGCAATGATAGCGTGTATTTGACCTTTGGTTTGATTCTGCGCTATTCCCGTTCTTCTATTAGCTCGATTTTTCTAATGAAGGAAATCCTGTGTAATGCGAGCTTTCTTTGTTTGTGTGTTGAATGCAGGGAATTCCAGGCCCTCAGGGTCAGATTGGACTGCCGGGCGAGAGGGTAAATATGGCCTTGATGATTTGAAGACAAACCTTACTTAAACTTTAAGGTTATCCCGTATTTATTTATTGGTTTATTTATTCCCGAAATCACTTTAATTGAAAGCTTTTCCAGCGCAAGAGCCGCTCAAGGCGCTGACCGATACAGAATCTAACTCAAGCAGCCCGAGGCGCCCATTTGCAACCTTTGGGGGAACGGTCCGACTCCCAGACGACTGAGCACAATCCTGGGCGAATGGGAATGGGGAGAAGGGACCTAGTGCTTGCTGGGTGTATGTGTGTAGCCGGTACTCAGCCTTCTAGAACATGAGCGTCAGGATCTTTACAGTCCCTGCGATGGGAATGCGAGCGTGCATAGACCAGACCAGACCTCGGTTTATACTCTCATCCGAAGGAGTACACCAACTTCCATCACAAATGGCTAACATCAAAGGGCAAGCACGCTTAAAAGCTTACATGGGGAGGAACAGCAGTCACATACACTGTTAAAAATTGAATTGGAAGCAAAACCTTCCTGAAATACAGCTGTGGTAAAAACAACTAAAAGAGACCATGCAGTTGTTTTTTTACTTTGATGTTGAAAAGTAAGTCCTTATTAAAAAATGCTTGTTACTGCATTTGAATAGACGTTAAAATAAAGAAAGAAAGACAGAAAGAAAGAAATACAAAGTAAATTAATATTTTACAAAATGTAGATCTAGCCGTAGTCTAGCTAGAGAAATGCTATGATAGAACTTTTTTAGACAAATTATTGTTAATTTCTTTAGTAAGAGTATTTTTTTAAAAATTCATTACTTATTATTATTATTATTATTATTATTATTATTATTATTATTATTATTATTATTATTATTATTATTGTTATTATTATTATTATTATTATTATTATTATTATTATTATTATTATTATTATTATTATTATTATTATTATTATTATTAGGATATCTTCTTCTTTGTTCACTTTCAGGGCATGATGGGAGAGAGAGGACCGCCAGGCTATGACGGGAAAGATGGACCTCCGGTATGTCAATGTATTTATTTATTTATTTATTTATTTATTTATTTATTTATTTATTTATTTATTTATTTATTTATTTATTTATTTATTTATCCTTTTATTTATTAATCAATTTATTTGTATTATTTCATTTTATGTCATGAGGTTTTTCTTTTCTTTTTCTTTCTTTCTTTTTTTCTTTTTTTCTTTCTTTCTTTCTTTCTTTCTTTCTTTCTTTCTTTCTTTGCTTCTTTTTTACTTAGTGTATTGTATTGTTCTATTATATAAATATATAATAAAGGGAGAGAAACGATTCTGACTCGAGAGAAAAGAAGCAACAGTAGTCTAGTTCATCGTGTATTTCCAATGCCTAATTAATTTTGTTATTTTTTTATCAACACAAATGATATTCTCTTTCATATTTCTACTTCTTGTGAACTCTTCGATGTTGACACTACATTACAGTCTTAAAATACAGAACTGAATAATCTTTTCTCCTCATTACAAAAAGAGGGTAGTGAACTGCAGGAATGGACTGAATTCAAACCAGACAAAACAAAATCCATGCTAATTACAACAAGACAGAAATAAAACCTCCTCCATTAAACATTTTTAATACAATAATTGATGAAGAACAATGTAATAAACTTCTTGGTGTAACTTTAGACAATAATTTGTCCTGGATGAAACATATTTTAAATGTTAGTAAAACTTTTTTTTCTAAAATGACTTATTAATTAGCAAGGATTAAGCATTTATTAAATTTTACCCTCTCTTAAACTGTTTTTTTCTGTCATATTCAACCATTTATTAATTATTCCTCTACTATTGGGAATTCTGCTAGTGACAGTACAATGAAGCCTTTACTTAGAATTTACAAACGTGCAATTAAACAAGTTATTTTGAAACAAAAACTCTCCAGATGACTATAAACGGATCAATATTCTACTTCTTGCCGACAGACTTAAATTTAATAAAGGGGTTTTCATGCCCATGTCCTTTCTAGTAATACAATTTTCGGATCTTTTTTTCTCTTAAAAAAAAAAAAACAAACCAAAACAACAACAACAGCAACAACAACAACAAAACTCTACCATATCGTCCACAAAATTAAATATTCCAATTCCAATGACTGATCTCTTCAAAACTAGTTAATCGTATTCCGGTTCCACTTTGTGGAATAGCTTTCCTGAAGATTTCCGCACTCCAGTATCTAAATTTACATCATTTAGAACACGTCTTTTAAAACACATTAAAAATTTAAATAAAAATTAATTGTTTTTGATTGATACTAACAACAATAATTTTATTAAAATAAAAAAAGCAGATTTTATTTAATGATGATCTTGTTTTTTTGTTGTTGTTCAATTCCATAATATTAAAATTACAACATTAAGTGGTTGTTGTATTTAATAGTTATTGTTACAAGCCACAAGAACAAGATGTACAAAAGGCCCGTCCTGCGCTTACTCTTTTACCCTTGCAAAATACAATTTGTATCTTCTCTCTCTCTCTCTTTCTCTCTCTCTTTCTCTCCCTCTTCTTCTTCTTCTTCTTCTTCTTCTTCTTCTTCTTCTTCTTCTTCTTCTTCTTCTTCTTCTTCTTCTTCTTCTTCTTTTACTACTACTACTACTACTACTACTACTACTACTACTACTACTACTACTACTACTACTACTTCTTCTTCTTCTTCTTCTTCCTCTTCTTCTACTACTTCTAAAATATAGAATGCCCTGGTTACATAATGAATATATTCTATCATTACAGTACCCTTGATTGTGTTTAAAAACAAAATAATAATAACATTTGGCATAACGTTGTGTTGTAGATTACTATAATTTCAATACCATAATTAAATCTGGCCAATGGTTTTATTCAGCCTTTCATTGTATTTTTAAGTATTGTATTGTATTGTCATTTAAGGGTATACCTGGTGCTCCGGGCAATCCGGGAAATTCCGGGCAGGATGGTTTGAAGGTAAGAAAACATTGTCTTTCGTTCTTTTGGATTTAATTGTATTTTTCATGCAAGAGCAAAACTATTGCAAGCTAAAAATGTTGCTTGGATTCGGATCACAATTAGCACACACAAAAAGATTATCAGTGAAGTTATCGAGATAGTCATTGCCCCAACAGCATTGTCCTCTTCATCATTAGCGTTATAACATGAGCTGCCATCTTCATCATTATCATTATTTTCGCCATCAACATTATTGGCATTTATCATCGTCATCGTCATCATCATCATCATCATCATCATCATCATCATCATCATCATTATCATCATCACCGACACCATCATCATCATCACCATCGTCGTCGTCGTCCTTGCCATCCTCAACATTCCTGTTGTCATCGTATTTATCATCTCCTTGATCTTCATTATCATTATCTATATAAACATCGTCCTTACCATCAACATTCTTGCTATCATCATCGTTATCATCAGTATCGGCCTTTTCATCACCAACATTATCCTCATCCTCATCGGCATTACTGTTGTCATGATCATAATCATCATCCTCATTGTCCTCACCATCATTGGCGTCATCGTTATGGTTGTTTTCCTCTTAGTTCAAGCACACCACAGCTTGAATTTGTTTGTGTGTGACGGGGACGTATGACGGCCTACTAGCGCCAAAACCGAGAGTTACCATTATTACGAGATATTTGAAATTATTACGTGTTCTGTGTAATTTACAGAGATATCAGTAATCCGCAGTGTTAATTAATTATTATCAGTATTTGACACGCTTTCCTAGCGCGAAAACCTGACAATTACAATCATGAGATAATTATAATTATCAAGAGATAATTACAATTATCAAGCGATAATTACAATTATCACTGACAATTATAAATATCAGTTTAATACTGGTGAGCATGCGCGGCCCGATGCGCGATGCGCATGCGCGGTAGCGGCATTGTTCCCAGCACGCCTGGGATTTTGGCCCTAGTAAAGCGTGGCCAAAACTGAAAATTAGTAATTAACACTGTGAATTACTGGTATCTCTGTTAATTACACAGAACACGTGTTAATTACAATTATCACTGATACATGTAGATTTTGCAGGTTTTGACGCTAGTAAGCCGCCTTACTCAGAACTAAGCATGAGCACGTGAAAATTATAATTATCAAGTGAAAATTTTAATGATTATGCGATAATTACAATTTTCAGTTTTGGCGCAGTTCCAGGCGGATTGATAGAGCCCAAACTGAAAGTTAAACATGATCACGCGAACATATTTGTAAATTTTCAATGATAATTGTAATTATCTCTAGATAATTGTAATTATCCCAACATATTTGTAATTATCAAATGATAATTGTAATTATCAGGTTTTGTCGCTAGCAGGCCGCCATAGGGGACACTATTTTGTTTGTCCTCGAAACACAATATTTAAAACATGAAAAATACACGAAAAACTGCTCATGGCGACGATAGGTCGAGCGGAAGAAAGGAAGGGGAGAGGAACAGTTAGGGAAATCTAAGAGCGAAAGAAGGAATAGAAAGAATTGGTGAAAGAGAGAACGAGAGGAAAGAGAGAGAGAGAGAAGAGGGGAGGGGAAGGGGGGAGGGGGGGGACTCGTGGGTGGTAACACACAGCTGCATGCCTGTGGTATGAAGTACCTTGTAACGCCCATGCGCTATTTCTCCCATTTAATGATAAAACCACGTCTCCAAATATGTTTAATGCTTCCGATTTGTCCCAGGCTGTTAATGTGCGCTGACGTTGAGAGTCAAGTGGAGTTTGCGCTTTGTGGTGGGTTGATTTATGGCCGTTTTAAAAATTATAAACCAGCTCGAATTTGACGCATACAATAAGCTCGCGCGCAGTCATGCACCAGAAGCCGGTTACACCAGACAGTGGCGCACCATGTGTTTCTCGTCAAATTTTACACCCGTGTTAATGGGCTTGTTCCGTTGTAAAAACATTCTGACATAACCCAAGTAGGTGTTCTGGAATATGGGCGATGACAAAGTTTGTAAGAAATATTCTGCACCAGTCCTACTCCAGTTCCTTCTCTCTCTCTCTCTCTCTCTCTCTCTTCTCTCTCTCTCTGTCTCTCTCTCTCTCTCTCTCTCCATTAACCTTCTTCCGCCACTCACACCTTACGCGTCCCCACCCAACCTTTACACCCCCCGCCCTCTTTCTCTCTCTTCCACCCTCTCCCTTTCTTTTACCATCCTCCTCTCCTATTTGTCGTTTAGTTGATCTCTTATCACTCTTGTATAGCGCTTTTCTAGTTCAAGAGCTGCTCAAGATTCTAATCCTCATCTCTCTCTCTCTCTCTCTCTCTCTCTCTCTCGCTCGCTCTCTCTCTCTCACTCTCTCTCTCTTTCTCGCTCCCCTTGCACGCAGTACTCTTTGCCGTTCATCTGATTCCTTCTCTTCATCTTGCTCATCCCCATCACCACCTTCTTTCCGTATTCTCCAGACTTCTGATCCTCTCCCATTCTTCCAGTGTACACGTCAACTGAATTTTAGGCAAAGGGGTCGCGGCCTTACTTACGTTTCAAGGCAAAGCAAGGTTCCAGAACTACACTCCACCTCCAACTCTCTCCATCTTTTGTTTGCACTGGTGGTACAGAACAGTGGAACCTATTTTCAACGGCAGAATCCTCATTAAGAAAAATCTTAAACGCGAACGAGACTTGTTCATCGATTTTAAAAGGGCCTTTGACAAAGTAGGACCCGATGGTCTCTGGTTCATTCTTAGACTTTGCAATGTTGAAGAGGGAGTTTTCCACGTCATACAGACCCTCCCTCTTCGAGCAATCTAGCAACACTGACCTGATGAAACAACCAGTTAGAGCGGTCCTTCCAAGCAACAGTTGGCATCAGGCAAGGATACACTCTCTCCCCTGTGCTCTTGAACTTGTATATAGAAAGAATAACGCGGGAGAATCTCTAAGACCATCACACGTCTGTTTAAATTGGTGGCAAGCCTATCTGCAAACTTCCGATTTGCTGATGACATTGACCTAATGACCAGCAACAGTAAGCGCTAGACCTCGCACACACAAACCCCTGGACAGAGCAGAAGATGCTTTACGGCATAGAGGTCAGAACAGAGAAATCGAAGGTCATGGTGTGCAGCACACACAAAAAACCCATAAAGACCAACGAACATGAGCGAAGTCTGGTCACAAGTCACTTTTGGTCCCACCGGAATCTCTCCTTAATAACCATCAAGCGGAATATACTCTGGCATGGTTTGGCCTCGTCAACCCTTCACAACACCCTCAGTATTTTCTTTTCTTTCTACAATGATGTCGGTTACGAATAGGACGATTCCTTATCCTCTACAGCTTACGCAAGAAGCGTATCAAGTGTTGCCGTGATTAGCCTAATATGTGGGTGGTCTGGGTTCAATTCTGGGCCACTACGCTTGCGACAGATTGAAAGCTCAAGCAGTAGTTAGGCTGATGATATATATCATGTGTCCTGAAAAGGGGGTCTTTTTATGGGAGGCGAAAAATGGTTTACAAGAGCGTGTACTTTTTCTTCTTTTTCTAATTTTAAAACCTTAGTTGCATGCAAACCGAATCTAGCTCTCCTTAAAAAAAATGTAATCAGGTTATTTCGAATCGTTTTCATTGTTCTTATTTATTTAAAAAAAAAATTTAAAATAATTACTAGAACGTGTAATTAAGCTTATTTTGCTCTGGAAAAGTGGTTGGGTAGGGGTGGGGGAGGATGGGAGTAGGTGAATGCTGGAATATTAATGGTGATGGTTATAATAATAATAATAATAATAATAATAATAATAATAATAATAATAATAATAATAATAATAATAATAATAATAATAATAATAATAATAATAGTGGGTATAGCGCACAACTTCCAAAAGCTGACATCCATGGGCATGACAATTTGTAACAATATTTCTCTCTCTCTCTCTCTCTCTCTCTCTCTCTCTCTCTCTCTCTCTCTCTCTCTCTCTCTCTCTCTCTCTCTTTCTCTCTCATTCTTAATTGGGTTTTTGGAGTTTTTTTGTTTTTTTTTTAAATTGGTGAGAACCATTATGGCATTATATTGGCCTGATGTCGTGGGTGGTACGGGTTCCAGACCGCGGCGTTCAGTTTTAGGCCCATGTGGATTACGGCGTATACTGGATGTTACAGTAATTAGCAGACGCTTGTTTCTGCAGGCATTCATTCCCACTGATCCTTAAGGCGGCACCCAGGCGAGGCAACTCGATCCTCCCATGCATGTCCCATGGGACAGAGTTCGCTCCCCTTCCTCTCTTGTGCTTCTTCCCTCTCCCTGCCTCTCTGTATCCTCATCCTTCCGACAAGACACAGACCTCATCCTCTCATCCCCTACCGCTCCACCCCTATCTCTCTCTCCCTCTCTCTCCTGATGGTGTGTGGGTGTGTGCTTGCGTGTGTGTGTTTGTGTTTGTGTGTGTAAGTTATTTGATTTTCAATGTAATGTTAAAGGTTCTTTATTATATTGATTTGTTAAACGGCACATTGGAAGATTAGATTTTATAATTAATCTAAAATTGTATCCCTAATTTTTTTTTAAAAGGTGTCAAACTCTCTCTCTCTCTCTCTCTCTCTCTCTCCCTCTCTCTCTCTCTCTCTCTCTCTCTCTCTCTCTCTCTCTCTCTCTCTATCATAGTGACCTTTTATATGAAAAAAGCCAACATCAGAGGTTCTAGATCTCAACGGGTGCTGAGTTCCCTCGCGTGCTGTCACACACACACACACACACACACGCACGCACGCACGCACGCACACACACACACACCCTGCATGTAAATAAAATTAAACAAAAATTAAAAGGTGATGTCATTATGATGATGTTACTTGATTTGTATAAGTTAGTTTTATTTGGAGGAACACACGTAAAGTCTAAGTACATACCAAACTACATGTAGAACCAAAGCCCTCCAGACGTTTAGGAGAAAATAGGATTAGAAAAAAAAAAACACCAAAACAATCTATGACGTGACCATGATGAAGCTACTCGACATGCATACATTTTTTTGGTCATCTGGTAGGGTTCACTATTTCGCAACTAAATACCAAGGTTCAAAGAAATTCGTCCATTAGTTTCAGAGAAAAATTCGCAAGACGGACGCCGGACTGTCGCCGCGTCACATCGATGACGTCACGCTATATACATACGTTTTTACTAAGGCTCAACACATCTGTACACTCTCTTTACATACAAAGTTTAAAGGAAATGTAAAAAATAATAATAATAATAATAACATGAAGGGTGACGTCGTCATGATTACCTCACTCGATTTGCATAGGTTTGGTTTTACGTTGGAGGTATGGGAAAGGTCTAAGTGTGTACCAAACTTGAAATAAATCTCTCCAGTAGTTTGGGAGAAAATAGGAATAGAAAAAAAAAAACCTACAAAATTATGACGTACCATGATGACGTAACACGATTACGCCACTCAGTATACCATAGTTTCCTTTAAGGCTCAAGGATCTGTACACTCTAAGTACATAGGAAAATATTAAAAAAAAATTAAAATATTCAAAATGTCCTTTTTAAAAAAAAAAATTACGTTACGATGATTTTTTTTGCATAAATTTGGTTTTTACCTTGGAGGCACACGTACAGTCCAAGTGCATACTGGACTTGAACCGAATACCTCCAGAAGTTTTGGAGAAAATAAGATTAGAAAAAACCCACCAACAACAACAACCAAAATTTGACGTCATTATGATGACGTCAAAGAAATTCGTCCATCTGCGGAAGAACGCCGACTGCTCGGGAACTACTACTACTACTACTACTACTACTACTACTACTACTACTACTACTACTACTACTACTACTACTACTACTACTACTACTAATAATAATAATAATAATAATACAGGATGCTAAACGCACCTTATTCCTAAATCAGACTCAAAGCGCGGCGATCTGTAACCTTCATACACGCTCACATGTCGCAGAAACTTCTACAAACACAACTGACACACATCCTTAACTCAAACGTGTGGTGTAAAGGCAAGGCGCTATTTGTTAGAAGACGGAAAGGAAATGGAATTTTTAGTTTGAAAATGCAGACTGTATCCAGTACCATACATTTTCACTGTCCATCTTAGCATTGTGATTGCTCTGGTGGATCAGTGTCGATTTAGGTCCCGTCCACCCACTCTTATGAGAGTGCACAACATAAGCTCTTGAGAGTGCACAACATAAGCTCTTGAGAGTGTACAACAAAAGCCCTAACATTATTGAAATCATCAAAAGCCTGTATGACAAGGCTACCAGTGCAGTCCTCCACAACAGCGCCATGGGGAACTGGTTCAGAACAACAATCGGCGTGCGTCAAGGATGCCTACTCTCCCCAACACTCTTTAACATCATTTTGGAGCGCATTATGTCAGGTGCCTCTGCCGATCATGAAGGTACAGTCATCATAGGGGGGTAAAGCAATCTCCAAACTCCGCTTTGCGGATGACATTGATGGATTGGCTGAAGAGGAACAAGAATTTGAACAGCTGGTACAGAGGCTTGACACCATTTCCAGATCCTGTAAAATGGAAATAAGTGCAGAGAAGACCAACATGATGACCAACAACATCAATGGCATCAATACGGACATCAGAGTCCAGGCCAATCCCTCAACACAATGGACAGCTTCAAATATTTAGGAGCCATTGTATCAGACAATGGGTCCCAACAGGAAGTCCCCTCCAGGATAGCACAAACAACTGCTGCCCTGACAAGGTTGAAGCCCATTTCGAAAGACAGGATCATCGGTCTACACTCCGAGGTAAGATTGCTGCGCTCCCTTGTCATCTCCATCTTCTGTACTCTTGTGAAACATGGACCATCACAACAGACCTACAGCAAAGAATACAAAACATGGAGATGAGGTACACCAGAAGACTTCTGACCTTTTCCTACACCCAGCACATCACCAGCGACGAAGTCCGACAGACCATCACACAAGCCATTAGACAGCACGATGACATGCTCACAGTGGTGGAAAAACGGAAACTCCGAGACAACACGATGACATGCTCACAGTGGTGTAAAAACGAAAACTCCGAGGGTATGGCAATCCTGCAAGGCACAGTGAAAAGAGGCAGAAGAAGAGGAAGGCAGTAAAAGAGGTGGGAGGACAACATTCGAGAGTGGACTAGCTTGACACTGAGCGAAGCCATGAGGGTTGCTGGGGACAGAGAAAGATGGAGTACGTGGTTAAACGATCATCTGTTGTGCCCCAACGGCGTTCAAGTGACGGGATAGGATAGGATAGGATTGGATAGGATATGATACCCACTCTTCTCTGGAATGGTTTATCCCCGTCTGCCACAGACGTGACTTTTCTATGTTCATTCATTCTTTCGTACTCTCTCAGCATTGTTTTAATTTCTCACTTACCTCCCTCCTCTCGTTTGAGTTTGTTGTCGCCCTCTTTGATTTCCTTCTCACGTCAATTTTCTCCTCGACTCTCTTACTCTTAGATAATAAGTAGCCTCTCCCTTCTCCGTCAACCAAGTTAGCTAGCCCCACTCCATCGTTCGACGAGCTCCTCAGATGTACATAAGATGATGGTATGAAATTCCCTGACGTACGTCTGAGGAGGTTGTTTCCAACCATCCAGTATCACCCAAATCCCCCCTATAGTTTGTGCTCGAGAACGTTAGACCCTGTATCGGTCAGCGGCTTGAGCAGCTGTTGAGCTGGGAAAGCGCTAGACTATATAAGAACGATTAAGTTTGTGAATCCCTAAAATGAGTACTTGAAATAAGCAAATAAATTAACTAATACTGGAAAGTAATGCATATTCCACACAAATCGGTGGAAAAACTTCCCGCGGGCAAAAGGTCATTGTTAGCATTCGTTGCGGGGCAATGGGGACTCCAGTTTGAATGCGGACAACTTGAGTTCAGGAGGAGTTAAACAGCAAACTGCTAGCATTCAACATTTACAATAAATGAGAAACAAAAATGAATGCATAAGCTAAAATAATGCTCATTTATACAACAAGAAGAAAAAGAAAAGACAAAACTATACCATTTTTAAAAACAATCGAGCTATGTTCTTATCAGGCGGACGAAACACAGTTTAGGTGAACTACACAGAAAAAAGGCTGTGATGTTTCTCCGATAGTCTAGGACACCCTGGATCGTTCCAGACTTCCATTCTCGTTAGTTGACAAGAGAAGAAAACGAGTTTTCCAGGCTTTGATCCAAAACAGCAGACGCCGTGTAGTCGTTCAGTTTCAATTAGTTTACTTCACTGATCCTTGTCGATCAACCATGTCATCCTTTCTCGCGTTCTTCCCTTTCAGTCCGCTCACAGGCTCTCTTTTTATCATAGCGAGCTTTTCCGGCTCAAGGGCTGCTCAAGGCGTTGGCCGAGGCAGGATCTAACTCAAGGCGCCTGAGGCGCCCACTTGCAGCCTTTGGAGCGCCTTGTCTGACGTCACACCCCAGTCCGCGGTTTGAACCTTGCAACTCCGTCTCCCACTCTCGCCTATTGTTCTTATCGTCCTTGACGCGTCTGCACACTGCGTAGCTGACCAGGGATTCCCGAGCCCACACCCTTATGCATCAGAGGAAAACCTTAGTCTCGGCTGTAGTCTCAGCTACTGCAGTTTGCGTGTTACACCGCCACCCCCTCCTCCACCCACCACCATCACTACCACCACCACCCCCTTCCCACTCAACCCGTCTTCCACTTGCACCCTATCTCCACTTCTCACGCCTCACCCTCACCCTCAAACTCACCTTCAACAAAAGACTGTCTACTACCGTAGTCTTTGCCCTCACCCTCACCTCACCTCACCCTCTCTCTCTCTCTCTCTCTCTCTCTCTCTCTCTCTCTCTCTCTCTCTCTCTCTCTCTCTCTCTCTCTCTCTCTCTCTGTGTCCTGTCAATCTAGCGCCACGTGGCAGTGTAGTCTTGAACGTATGGGTCGTCGAGGTGCCAGTATTCTGGTGTTAAAAAGATTCTGTATGTGACTCCTTCCACGTGCGCACGTCTAACGGTCTAAATGCGTTGTTGCCGAATGTCTCCGAAATCGTTGTGGGTCTTCTTCTTCTTCTTCTTCTTCTTGGGTTGAGCAACCACAATCAGTACGTTGATTCATTTGCTGCTATTGGTTGTTAGTAGTGTTTACCGTGATGTGGGGAGGAGAGGGGAGGGGAGGGAGTTGGAGGGGAAGTATATAGTGTACAGCATAATCTAGATCTATACTTGCTATAGTCACACCTAAATATGCGGAGCTGCTAATTATTGTTAATATATTTTGTATCAGTCTTATGTAACCGAGCGGAGTATTTGACTCGTGTTAAACAGCATTGTTTTAGACATTATTTGAAATAATTACCGCTACGTACATGCAATTAATGACATTATTTTCATATTTACAGCTTAAAATATGGTTTAATATTTTGATAGGAGACAGATAAATGCCTATGCTAACCAAAAATGCAAAAAAGTCAAACTGACACAGATTGACCCAAACTACCTTTATAGGGCCCTAGCACAGAATCACAGATACCGGCTTTGGTACCCGTTCGTGAAATCGGGTCACATTTGTTCTGCAAGGCGGGGAAGCGTGTTGATAGTAAACCGGTTGCCGGCTACTAGTGCCACGACACTCTTCTACAAGTCGCTGCCACCGACTTGCATAAAATGCCTGCCGACCATGTAGTCCTGCTCACCACCAAAAGCAGAAGACGAATGGTCAGCCGGGGAGGGCAAATGTCGTTGCGCCTTGCCCTGCATAACCCAATGGCCACTCCAAAGGATTCTGCACAGCAGGAGCCACCCAAGGCTATAGTCTAACCAAGAAATGCAAGGTAGACAACCTCTCTCCCAAGCTTGAACCAGTCGCCTCCCATTCCGCTACACTTATATAGCGCCCTTTCCAACCCTAGGGCTGCTCAAGGCGCTGGCCAATACAGGGTGTACCGCCAACCGTCGAGGCGCCAACTTGCATCCTTTGGGCGAATAGTCTGACACTCAGACGGCTGAGAACAGTCCTGGGTGACCAGTGATGCGGGAGATGGGACTTGGTGCTTGGTTTTACCTTCTTACCCTGGGTGCATTCGTGTGGCCGCCACTCGTTCGGCTAAGGCATGAGGATCTTTAAAGTCCGAGCGATGGAATGCGTGCGTGCTCAGATTAGACCTCGGTTTATACTATTATTATGTGTGCATCTTATGTGTGTGCTATGTTAATCATGGTACTGTTATTATTATTATTATTATTATTATTATTATTATTATTATTATTATTATTATTATTATTATTATCCGATAGCGCAGTGGTTGGAGCACTCGCTACTGTGTCGCAAGTTAAGCATCGTCCAGTGCGGTTAGCACTTGGATGGGTGACGGAAAAACCGTGAAGCGACAAATAACAACGCCCCCAGTTGACTCAACTGTGACTGAGTACCTGCTCTCTTAAGGGTGGGGAAGGTAAAGCAGCGAGGGAGAGAGATGGGCATCACCCTCATTACGCTGGCCCAAGATAAGTGTGATCTCCAACATCACGCTCCCCTACGGCCACAAGGCTATGGGACTACCTTTACCTTATTTATTATTACTACTACTACTACTACTACTACTACTACTACTACTACTACTACTACTACTACTACTACTACTACTACTTATGTTAATCTGATGAACAAAAATTTATACTACTACTACTACTACTACTACTACTACTACTACTACTACTACTACTACTACTATAAACAGTATAACCCGTGGTCTTAGTCTGCTCGGATGGGCCGGAGTACAAATCGAGGTCTGGACTGTGGTGCACGCACGCACATTCTATAGATCGGACTTGCAAAGCTCGGGATGATCCTGTCTAAAGCTAGCGATACACGGTAAGACTAGATCTTATGATACCCGCATATGCCGCTGCAGATCTGATGTCTTTGCTGATACACGGTATGTATGAGTCATAAGCCTGTCGGTAAAGGCATCTCGTAGTCTACGGCTAACTAGATCTAAATAGTTGCAAAAGCAATTGTTGTTAGCGCGTGATAAATTGATGACGCTTGTTTTTCAAAACGTCATTACATTTTTTTTTTAAGTAATATTAATATGCATTGCACAAATATATGATTCTTTATTTTCATATCGTTCATTGACATGAGTCACACGACAACAAAAATCACACTGTCGGCTGCACTTACGATCCAGCAAAATATTTAGCAGGCTTCATGAAACCGCGCCTGTATTGATGAAAGTGCGCGGTTTCTGGTCCCTTGGTCTTTGTAGACCTGCAATGATGTGTCCCATAAGCAGCTATGTTCATGGTACAACTCAATCAAAATTCCTGTTTGGTGCTTCGACAGGTCTGCCATTTTTCAGTTTGTAGGTCGCGGTTTGACCTTCACCTCGGAGTTCAATCAAATAGCTGATTTGATTGGCTGTCTGACCTCCACTGTAGTATCGCGCCGTGAAAAAATAGAACATGCTCTATCGATAAGACTTGAGGACGATTCCTACCGATCCGGGAATTTCCGTAGTCATATGCGGGTATCATATGATCTAGTCTTACCGTGTATCGCCGCCTTTATACAGGTGAGTGGCAGATCTGTACGAAAACACAACCTGCAAGCTTTACGTCATTTACCCCCCCCCCCCTCCTCTCCCTCATTCCCCGTCCTCTCCTCCACATTCTCCACCCCCTCTTGCCCTGAATACTGAAGAATATACTGCCTCGGTTTGTCTTCTCATTGTAGCCTAAGGGTAAAATCATCGGTACCGTTAGGAGTGGGTCGCCCATCCAAATGCTAATCAGCATTGCTTAGCCGTCATTACCGCCGCTCAGCTATACAGAAGGGCCGATCTGTGGCATCCTGAAAAAATTCTTTCGGAAGTCTCTCTCGTTTTAACCTTCTGGATGAAACCTGAGAAAAAAAAAGTGTCTTTGAGACGTCCCGTTAAATGTATTTCTCCTGGTGCAGTTACATTATTTCTTAATTTAACCCGACATGACATTAGCATTTTGCACCAGGCATGTCACCATAACTCTGTCTTCTTTTTAAAGTCCTCCTCCTCCATCACCACCTCCACCTCCTCCTCCTTCTTCTTCTTCTTCTTCGTCGTCGTCGTCTTCTTCTTCTTCTTCTTCTTCTTCTTCTTCTTCTTCTTCTTCTTCTTCTTCTTCTTCTTCTTCTTCTTCTTCTTCTTCTTCTTCTTCTTCTTCGCCGTCGTTTTCTTCTTCTTCTTCTTCTTCTTCTTCTTCTTCTTCTTCTTCTTCTTCTTCTTCTTCTTCTTCTTCTTCTTCTTCTTCTTCGTCGTCGTCGTCGTCGTCGTCGTCGTCGTTTTCTTCTTCTTCTTCTTCTTCTTCTTCTTCTTCTTCTTCTTCTTCTTCTTCTTCTTCTTCTTCTTCTTCTTCTTCTTCTTCTTCTTCTTCGTCGGCGTCTTCTTCTTCTTCTTCTTCTTCTTCTTCTTCTTCTTCTTCTTCTTCTTCTTCTTCTTCTTCTTCTTCTTCTTCTTCTTCGTCGTCGTCGTCTTCTTCTTCTTCTTCTTCTTCTTCTTCTTCTTCTTCTTCTTCTTCTTCTTCTTCTTCTTCTTCTTCTTCTTCTTCTTCTTCTTCTTCTTCTTCTTCTTCTTCTAACAAGCAACATGTTTTGCACAACCCGAAGAAAGGTCTAAGGCCTGCATGGAACTTCAAAGAGCAATCTTGTATCAAGAATTTTCTTTAGAACTACAAACAGTTTTTTTTCTCCATTTTGTTACTTGTCAGTTGTCTTAAGATTCGGGCAGACAACCTTTACTCTTATTAGCCTTCATCATTATCGTCGCTAGTATCATCAACATCATATCACCGTTTCTACAACGTTCTTCTGCTTCTTCTTTCCTAAATTATTCCAATGTCTTCTTCTTCTTCTTCTTCTTCTTCTTCTTCTTCTTCTTCTTCTTCTTCTTCTTCTTCTTCTTCTTCTTCTTCTTCTTCTTCTTCTTCTTCTTCTTCCAAATTACAGGGATCTCCTCCTTCTCCTCCTCCTCCTCCTTCTTTTTCCTTCTTCTTCTTCTTCTTCCTTTTCATGTTTCAAATTCCTCGAAACGTTTCTTTTAACTCTTAGATTTAAGAGATTTTAATGTTACACAGGCAGGTGTACTATTGACACGTGTCTTATATCGGAATCTACTGTTGTGACACTGGGTTAAGCAGTCTAAACCTTTCATTGGCATTCAACGCTCAGACACAGAAGCACTTAAAACTCAAATTCCCTCAAAGGTAGATACATTTGTTTGGAACACAGCCCTAGTGCAGCGCAACCGAGAATCAAAGAGAACAAGACCAGCATGGCGCACAACTCCGGAGGCACAGACATGCCCGGGGCGCAGGGACCACTACCCCTCCTAAAGTCCAATCTACTCGTAATCTCACATACTAACGCGCCTAAAGCACCGGGATATATTAATTTCATTGCTGTTATATAGCGCTTGTTTCCAGCTCAAGAGCTGCTCAAGGCACTGGCTGAGGCAAGACAAGACACGTTTATTTTCTATCCTATCCTATCCCGTAACTCGGAGGTCGTAGGGGCACCACAGATGATCGTTTAAACAGCATACTCCATCTTTCCATGTCCTCAGCAACCCTGATCATTGTTTCGCTCAGTGTCAAACCAGTCCATTCTCTAATGTTGTCCCCCACCTCTTTTTCGGTCTCCCTCTTCTTCTACCTCCTTGCACTGTGCCTTGCAGGATGGTCTTTGCAAGACCTGATGATCTGGTGACGTGGCCATACCATCGGAGTTTCCGTTTTTTCACCACGGATCAAGCAGCCCGAGGCGCCCAATGGCTGCCTTAAAGCGCACGGTCTGGCGCCTCAGACAACTGAGCACAGTTCTGGTCAACCTGGGGATGGAGGAGAAAAGGGACCTAACTTCTGCCGTGTGTGTTTGTGTGGTTGGCTCACTGACTCGTCTAGGACGTACATGAGGGTCAGGATCTTTAATGTCCCTGCGATGGGAAGCGTGCGTGCACGGGCTGGACCTCGGTTTATACTCTTGTTATCGCATCTTTCAGTCGTGGATACCTGCACTATACAAGACATCAGGCTTATAACCACCTCTAGAACACGAAGCTTGCGCTGTACCGACTGCGCGAGTCCTTGGCGATGTTTCGCTGATAAGGGTTGCCTATAAGCGGCTGCTGCTGTTGAACAACTATTGTTGTTGTTGTTTGTAGATTATAGTCACACGACACTTTCGCATATAGGTGACTACTGGACCGATTTGAACAACTAGCGAGAATTGCCTCACTTCTGGCGTTATACCCACCAGGGTCCGTATCCAGAAAGGCAATACCCGCGGGTCATTTACCATGAGGATAGGTACAATCTTTACCTTCCGCTGATTTGGACTTGTCTGGTATTCACAGAAGTGGAAACTGCCCTGTCACTCGGCCAAACGGCCAAAAACTTTACCGACGCTACCACCCTCAAGTAACTCGTACACTTCCCGAGGTAAAAATGGCGAATGCAATTGTTTTCGCATTGATTTTGCATCGGAGACGAAGGAACAGCGTCTTTTGGGACAGATGAAATACTCTAAATATACTTGATGGTGTAGAACATTACAGGAAATTCACATTTGGAAGAATCAGTATCGTGCGAATTGTGGATGAAGTAGGAGAGGAGTTGCAATATGCGAACCGGCATCGTCACTTCTTCCTTCACTGCA
The DNA here is from genome assembly GCA_036898135.1 of Oncomelania hupensis. Classification (NCBI taxonomy): domain Eukaryota; kingdom Metazoa; phylum Mollusca; class Gastropoda; order Littorinimorpha; family Pomatiopsidae; genus Oncomelania; species Oncomelania hupensis. The sequence goes on from CM072516.1 coordinate 73,823,575, forward strand.
ACTGTGTTTAGCACCAGGTTTCCAGTTATATTTATTCTTGTGCCAGTAAAATTGCCGTAAACTTCTTTTTTAAAATGGTAGATTAATGACCAAAGCGAAGTACGAAAGTAAAATGTTTTTGGTTTCCTCATTCAATTCTAATAAAACGAAACGTAATATTTTTTATGGGAAAGGTTGCTTTGTCCTTCGTGTGATCCGCCGTCTGATATCATGTCTAAAATCACCTAAAAGTGTGAACAGACATTAAATTAAAGATTGATTGATCCGTCGTCTGCCATGGAAGCTGTTGTGTCGTTGTCATCGAAGAGCGCATGCATAACAGAGAGGGATTCAAATTTAGCTCGAGGTAGGGACCATGCGTCAGGTAGGCCTCTTTGAATACCGAGATAGGCCTAAGTTTACCGGAAGTTTTCTCCAACCTTAAGGTAAGAAAAAAATTACCGCAAGGTCTATACCTTGAGATAAAGAGCTTATCGAAGGGTTTGCAAGCGGGTCTTTCTGAATACGGACCCCAGACGTACAGCGATCGAGAGATGAAAGATGGAGGTGGCTAATGACGGTACTAATAATAAACACCGCTAAACGATATCTTTGCTATCTGCCTCTTCAGTACGAGGGCTTTTTACCACAGACGTCAGGCCGCGTAACTGAGCCTAGGGAGGGTCTACTTTATTATTAATAATAGGGAGCAGGCTATCTCAGACTCATCTACTTTGTCTGCGCAGAAGTATCATAAAAGAGCCATACCGTGGCACGTCTCTACTAAACCATTTCTTCTACCTGTACGGTCGAGTCGGACATCCAACAAATCCCAGATGTGTACAGGTATCTCGTCCGGCCTTATCTAGCACTTCTGAAGCTCGCGTATATTATTATCATCGTTCTTTTATAGCGCTTTTACCAGGCCAAGAGCTGCTCAAGGCGCTGGCTGACACAGGATCTTACAAAAGGCGCGAACTTGCTGCGTAATGCGCATCGTTTCACGCCTGGGCGACTGGGGCAGCGGAAAAGGGATTTAGTGCTTACTGGGCACGTACTTTCTTTTTTTTCTGTTTTTTATTTAAAAAAAATCTGGCACTTATTCACCCGTCGGAGATTTGACCCTCAGGATCTGTAAATTCCGTGCGATGGATTGCATCATGCATGCACATGTACAGACTTTAATTTATACCCTCATCCAGAAGAGTAATGTTTTTTTAAATAGCTGTGCAGCATAAGTTTCTATCGCTAGCTTTTCACGCAGGTCTACGCCACAGCTGTAAAACGTCATCATGTACAGTCTATTGCGCTGTCTGCGCCTATCAACGATCCTCATTAACATTTTATTCCTCACCCACGCGAAGTGTTTTTCCACATACAGGGTGGCAGCCTCGTTTTAAAGTACCCGAACCCCCCCCCCACCTGTATTTCTGCTCTCTCCATCTTGACGACAGGCTTTTGTTGCCGATGACGTACGCTTCCATCTAGCCGCCTCGTCCTTCACCCTGCTCCTTTTTTTTCATCGATCTATCCTCTTCTCGTCTTCTTTTCTTCAGGCGCCTTTCCTTCATCTGTGTTCGTTTCCCTCTTCCTCCTCATGCTCCTTGTTCTTCTTGTTGTTCTTGTTCTTCTTATTGTTTCTCTTCTTGTTCTTCTTCGTTCTTGTTCTTTTGCTGCAGTTTATTATTATCCCTTTCTATCGGGAAACTCTGGGCCGCCTCCCCCGGGGAAGGCGTAGTCGCAGCCAGTGGCGCGCCCAAACCCCAACTACCTAACATTATTTGTGAATTTTTGAAATTTTTGCTGGGGGATGTTGTTGTTGTTGTTGTTGTTGTTGTTGTTGTTGTTGTTGTTCTTCTTCTTCTTCTTCTTCTTCTTCTTCTTCTTCTTCTTCTTCTTCTTCTTCTTCTTCTTCTCCTCCTCCTCCTCCTCCTTCTTCTCCTTCTTTCCAGTTTCTTCCTCTCTCTCTCTCTCTCTCTCTCTCTCTCTCTCTCTCTCTCTCTCTCTCTCTCTCTCTCTCTCTCTCTCTCTCTCTCTCTCCTTTTTTTTCTCTCTCTTTTCTCCTACTCTTTTTCTCCTTCGATCTATCCTCTTCTCATCTTCTTTTCTCATTTTCTCATCTGTTTTCGTTTCCCACTTCCTCCTCATGCTCCTTGTTGTTGTTGTTGTTGTTGTTGTTGTTGTTGTTGTTGTTGTTCTTCTTCTTCTTCTTCTTCTTCTTCTTCTTCTTCTTCTTCTTCTTCTTCTCCTCCTCCTCTTCCTCCTCCACCTCTTCTTCTTCTTTCCAGTGTCTTCCTCCCTCTCCCCCCTCTCTCTCTCTCCCCCTCCTCCCTCTCTCACTCTCCTCTACACTTTTTGCCCCCACTCCTTCCAACCTTCCAACTCCCTCAATTCTCACGCTTTTTTAAATTCGTTTCGGGTTTTGTGCGATCCGGGACCCCGTATACCACAGATCCGAGAATATCACGCTCTGTTCTTCAGACGTAGCGTAGCGAGAGTGTAGGCTGTAACGAGCGACATACATACGCTGGAGTGTCGCTCTCTTAATTTTTTTTTTTCGCTCGTGGTACCACCTTCTAACTCCAGCTTGGCCCAAAAGCTGTCGCCATCTTTGAATTTTTTCCCCATCCCTATGCTTTGGGAAGAATTCAATACTAACAATTGGATTTTGTTTTGAGTCGTCTCGGGAATCAAACGATGCACAGAAGGTAGAGAGCGGGCGTCACGGGCGGATGAGCCTGTTAGATTCATCTGTATCAGTCAGCGCCTTGAGCAGCTCTTGAAATTGGAAAACGCTAAATAATAAAATAAATAAATAAATAAATAAATAAATAAATAAATAAAAAAATAAATAAATAAATAAAATTAATTAATAACAATAAAATGTTGGGTATAATAGGTGAAAGTATTCTCATAGCTCTTCGAGGGTTGGGGTAGGGAGACTCTTAGAACCTCGCTTTTCTCAGACCCAGCGTCATCAGCTTCCTTCCTATCTCCTCTGCCTCTATTCTAACCAGAGAGAGAGAGAGGGAAAAAAAAGTCTTCTTTCATAGCTTGGTGGAATGGGGTCTGCTGTGCGCTGTTTCATTCATTCTACACCTGTCCCTGATACTTTTTGTATACCTTAAATATACCCTAAACCTGGCAGTAGCTCCCTTCTGTCCTTCGACTATCCAGCAAAATCAGAGATGTCAATGTGAGTTCGTAAGAAAGAACTCACAAGCGACTGAAATGGCCCTGTGGCGCAGTGGATTAGTGGCAGGTTTCCTATGCCGAAGGTCGCGGGTTCGATTCACGCAAGGGGTGAACTTATGTGACTTAGGTACGAGACTATTCAGGTCATCGAGGGTTTTCTCCGGGTACTCAAGTTTCCTCCCTCCCCTATTTTTTGGTCAAATGATGCTGTCAGTATACAATTTCAATATGTCTTTTTCGTCTTCTAATTGCGATCTCCCTACCTTTACACCACGTGTTTGAGTGATATGAGAGTGTGCGAAACATGTGAGCGTGTTTGCTGATAGAGATCGCCGCGCTTTGATCCTGATTTGTAAATTGGGGGAAGAGCGCGTATATAGCATCTATTATTATTATTATTATTATTATTATCATTATTATTATTATTATTATTATTATTATTATTATTATCATTATTATTATAAAGTCAAGACTTGAGACTGTGGAGAGGCTGCAGTGGCTCCCTCTGTTTCTGTTCAAGAATGGGACATTTCTGTTCCATTACTCTGAAAATTATTACGGACATTAAGTGCTGAAAGCGCGTGGCGCCCTGGACGACCATAAGTTAATTATCATCATCATCCTCGGCCGGGTCAGGAGAGAGCGAGAGAGAGAGAGAGAGAGAGAGAGAGAGAGAGAGAGAGAGAGAGAGAGAGAGAGAGAGGACAGACGTTGCCTCCACTTTAATACACCTCAATTTGTGTAACGTCATGTGACTAAAGTTGCGTGTGTGGGCAGGGGTGTTAGGTTGTGGTGGGATAGACAGATTATAATTCCAGACTCTCGGCAGACCGTCAAGAAGAAAGAGAACACTTACCCTCAAACAACCCCCCTCCCCCCTTCCCCCCTCGCTCTCTCTCTCTCTCTCTCTCTCTTCCTCTCTCTTTCCTCTGTACATCTGTCAGTCATCCCATAGTAGTCTGTGCTGTGAAATGATCGTTCCTCCTCCCCTTTCCCCCACTCTCCGTCCGATCTACAACCCACCATCCCCCTACCTCTTACTCCCTCCCACCACCACCAAAGAGCTTATATTCTTTACCACCACTTCGTGTTCCTCGTCTCCATCATTTCCTTTGTTGTGTTTTCATATCTCTGATGCACATTGCCAAATTATTTAATAAATACCCTTGTTTCCTTGTGTATAATGATGAGGAAGAGAGAAAGAAGAAGAAGGAGAAGAAGAAGAAGAAGAAGAAGAAGAAGAAGAAGAAGAAGAAGAAGAAGGAGGCAAGTAATTAACTCGTATTAGTATTCTCTCTCTCACTCTCTCTCTCTCTCTCTCTCTCTCTCTCTCTCTCTCTCTCTCTCTCTCTCTCTCTCTCTCTCTCAAAACGTCCACAGGTTTAAAGCTGTCAAAGTTTACAACCGGAAGAGTGGGGGGGGGGGAGTGGGTGTGGAGAAGATTTGGGGAGGGGAGGGAGGGGGTCTATTCCAATCTGGCCTTTACTGAAGGCCACACGGGAAAAAAGTGAAGAAAGCAAAAAATAAAAAATAAAAAATACACGCACACAAAAACCATGCTTCAATTTTTTTTTACCCCTCTTCTCTTACTAGCTGATCTCTTTTCAAGGCTGTCTGTGTTGTTCTTCACATTAAGCAGCAGCAACAGCAGCAGCAGACAGCTTCTTCCTCTCTGCATTGTCGGCAGAATATGTGTACCAGTAACGGCGTAAAGATAGATCGGTGCTCCCGATAGTGAGAATTCTTTTCTACTTCTTTTTTTTTGTTTTGTTTTTTGGGCGCCAGAAAATAGGACGTAGGCGTGTTTTTAGCCGGGGTTTGCACGTGCGTTTTATGAATGACGGGAGTCGAGACGCCGGTACTTGAGATTTGAGCTGCCATCAAGAAATTTGATGATTCCATGCCTTTGTTATTACCGACGGAATGTTCCGCGGAAATGAGTGTACAGATGATCAGGTAGTGAGACTATTGCTTTTTGTGCTGTCAACTTGTCCATCTTGCGTACTTTTTTTTGTTGTTAAAATCGTGCTGCAGCATGTTGTGCAAATGCATTTCTTGTGCGGTCTCCTGGCAATGCAATATTCTGTGTCTTGTTGTATTCAAGCAATAACGGGGCACATTGTAGGCCTACATGTTGTATTCTACCCAATTACTTCTTCTGTTCCAACTGAGAAACGTTATCAATGTGTGAGGCGTTGACTATTGATTTTATTTAATTTTTTTAAGTAGTGCTGAGGCAGAAATATTATAAATTTTTCTATTGTTTACTACAATATTTGTGTCTTAAGGATTTGGACTGTTTCGCACTGTGTGTCTAGCAATACGGAATTTGAACCTTCTGCTAGGCAATCTTCTGTAAGTTTTGAGTAGTCTGTACATCTGGCAATCTTCTGTAAGATCGAGTTTTGTGCATCCGGCAATTTTCTGTTGAGTGTTCCGTACATCCGGCAATCTTCTGTAAGTTTGAATTTTCAGTGCATCATTCAAGAAAGACATTTACGTAAGTCTGAAATATTCTATGAATTCTTCTACACATGTGACAAAATCTAGCCAAATCTAGCCGAGTCTCTTGCGGATTTTTCAAAAAATGTGAATCTTCGGCAAATCTGAATCTTTTGGTGTGCAGTCTATTCCACAGAAAATTTGATTCGATGCTTGTATGGATTACAACTTAATTTCCTTGGATCTGGCAAAACAGTAAACATTTTGCTGAAAGTCGAAATCTTTTCTTGCGTCTTTTCAAAGGAAAGCTGGAGCATGGGTTTAACAAGAAATCTGCATCTAGACACAATTATGAATTTTCTGAATCTGCATCTCGCAAAAATCTAAATCTTCTATAAGTCTGAATTGTTCGTGCCATGGGTCTATTTTGATTATCTTTTGTATCGCTTCAAAACTGAATTTTGGCATTTCTGCTATATCTGGCAAAAAACAAACAAACAAACTGAGTCTTCTGTTAGTCCGAGTCTTCTTCTGCGTCTATGCCAGAGATAATCGGAATCTTGCGTTATATCTGGCAAAACGTAAATCTTTTGCGCGTCTGAATGTTCTGTGAATCTATTTTAAGAGGGATTCTAAATCTTCCGTCTAGCGATTCCCAAACAAGTAAAATTCTTCTGCTTGAGCTATTGTTCCGAAATCTGGTTTAGTTCTGTTCAGCAATCATAACTGATCAGATAATGGTGTTACGATACAGCCGCACCCATACCCACACCCCACCAACTATTCCCCCCCCCCCACTTCCCATCACCACACACCTTTGTTACAAGCTTAATAATTGTTGCGTTGTTTGTTAAAAAAAAGTCAAACAAACAAACAAACAAGAAAACATTTCAATTTCCAAAGTTAAGGAATTCCGAATGTTATGGTTGTGACCAAACCAAGAAAAGTTATTCTGTTATTATTTGTTTTAGTTTAAATAAGAAGTGCGTGTGATATGGTTCTATTAGTTACAATATATTTTAATTTGGACCTAATTGCGTCAAGCGTTTAGACTGATTTATTTCGAGTTACTGAAGATTATTTAAGTAAATAATGGGAATTGTACTTTAAGATTTGTTATTATTATTGTTATTATTGTAAGGCACAGTGCAAGGAGGTAGAGGAAGAGGTAGACCGAAAAAGAGGTGGGAGGACAACATTCGAGAATGGACTGGTTTGACACTGAGCGAAACAATCAGGGTTGCTGAGGACAGGGAAAGATGGAGTACGCTGGTTAAACGATCATCTGTGGTGCCCCTACGACCTCCGAGTTACGGGATAGGTTAGGATAGGATATAATAATAATAATAATAATAATAATAATACTAATAATAATAATAATAATAATAATAATAATAATAATAATAATAATAATAATATTAATAATAATAATAATTATTATTATTATTATTATTATTATTATTATTATTTTTTTTTTTTTTTTTTTTTTTTTGCTCTGTGCCTTAACTTACCTGTGCAAAGGAGCTAACTTTTTCATCTTCCTGAACTGCTGGCTGGCAAATTGTAGTCGGAGATAAGTTCATTGCTTTTTAATGAAGGTTTCTTTGTCAGATACTTCCGGAGCTGGTACATTTAACTTCGGCGGACATTTTTAAAATCCGCTTTTTTTTCTTCTTTTTTTTTAAAGCGTTGGAACACACACACAGTTACGAAGGAAAATAGATTACGGTAGATACCTCAGCCTCTTTGATACCACATACTACAATACAACACTATATCAATATCAACCAGTTAATCAATCAATCACTCAGTCTTTCATTTAATGTCTGTTCATACAAGTAGATGATGTTATATATTAAAAATTAATTATTTTTTATTAATTTAAAACAATACAATACCATACAATGTGAAATACCTACATCTTTTTGAGGTAAGGGCAACATTTACATTACATACATAAAGTGGGCAATTTTTTTTTGGCGTGGGCTCCGACGTTATATAATATTTAAAAACAAGAATGATAAATAACAAGGAGGCACTGTGGTCTAATGGTAGTGCTTCGGCTTGCGGATCGGAAGGTCCCGGGTTCGAGCCCTGGCCGGGCCATTGTGTTGTGTCCCTGGGAAAGACACTTTACTCCTGTTTTCCTACTCCTTCGGATGAGAGTATAAACCGAGGTCTAGTCTGTGTCGCATACATTCCATCATAACGGACTTTAAAGATCCTGACGCTCATGTCCTAGACGGGTGAGTGCCGGTGACAAGAAAACACCCAGCATGCACCTAGGTCCTTCTCCCCCATCCCTGGCAGCCCAGGATTGTGCTCAGTTGTCCGGGCGTCAGACCATACGCCCAAAGGCTGCGGGTGGGCGTCTCGGGCGGCTTGAGTTAGATCCTGTATCGGCCAGCGCCTTGAGCAGCTCTTGAGCTGGAAAAGCGCTATATAAGAACGATTAAATAAATAAAAAATAAATAACAATAAAACTTTACATTTGCTCAGATAAATGATAAAGACTGTTCTCGTAAGCTGGATCTTTTTCGTTCTTAACATTGGTTCCTTGATACCCCTTATACCCCCTGTACCCGGGGGGTGGTGCTAGGATTCGAACTGCTGAAGCATGATTTTGTGAGAGCCTGGACAAATTTTGATAGCAGGGTTGGCGGCCTCCCTTTTTGTATAGACGGTCTCGTTCACGTCTTAAACGCTTCCGGTATGTCTAACGTTGTATCTAACGTTGCATCTAGTGTGTCTAACGTTGCATCAAGGAAATTAATTCTTGCAATTTAATTTTTGTAAATTTTTTGGGGGGTGGGTGGGGTGGTGGTGGTGGAGGAGAAGGTGGGAAGGGGTAAGGTAGGGAGTTTAGGGTGGGTGGGTAGGTATGCATGGGTGTTATCATGTCATCTGCATTTATTGTTTATTTTACTTTTGGAGTAATCTGCAAATGCATTGAAGTCGACTGAAACGCAGGGGTCTTTCGGAACGGGTAAAAGTGAAAGTGATTGTGTGTTCGTTTCATCCAACGAGAGGCACGCCGGGAGATTCTTACGCCGCGTTACGAAACGAAACGAACGTGTTTCTGTGCGCTTTCGATTCCAGCACCTAGTTTCGTTGTGATTTTATTGAGCACACACAGGGCAGGCCCAGAGGCAGAGCACTATAATTATGCCTACGTAAGGCTTCTTCTAACAAATCATGATTTGACACGAATGTAACGATTAGGTTGAACTTTAAAGATGGATTAGTGCTCTGACATTGAAGATATTTTACATTCTAGCTTCGAGTTTCATTTTTGTCACATAAAACAGTTTTTGGACTGCTGATTGGTGATACAGAATAGATAGATTCTAGACAGCCATGACGGCTTTTCAGTAGCTCGTTTGAAAATACGTTTTAAGTCTGAGACCGAGTTTAGATCCCCATTATTCCTTCTAAAATGGTTGAGTAATGTACCATAAACATATTCAAATCATTTTTGGACATTTTACAAACGATTTCATAACCAAAATGTACTCACTAACATTAGTTCGTGGAAATCAGGTTTTCCACGAAGTTTTATTCTTTGTGGTAGGCAGACTTCGTGACCTTTCACCACGGGAAGTTAAAGCGTCACATAAATTGCTGACGTCACAACAATAAGTAGTCCCGATTCACATTCACTTTCACTTTCACCCGCTTTCGAAAGATCCCTATGCGCCAAAACATCGGTTTGGTCGTGATCCGGCTCTTCGCGGTCCGCTGGACCCTATTTGAACAATTGATACCTAACCTAACCAAACCATCGGTTTGTGTTTAAAATTTGTTTTGTTTGTGTTTTCCTTTTTTTTTCTTTTTTTTTAACAAGTTTTTTAGTTGGTTTTTTTTCCCTCCAAAATTTTTGTAGCTTTTCCAAAAACGGGGAGTGTTTTAGCTTGTTCAAACCGAAAGTTTGAGCCTCTTATTATTTTTAAAAAAAAAATCTTTCCTTTTTTTTTCGTTTTTCATTTTCTTTTCTTTTTTTTTCTTTTTTTTTTAAAACTGGCAGCCGCTCTTTTTGTTATTGTTACATGAGCCGAAGGCAGGCGGAATGAGGAAGCGAGGGGCAGGGTGGGCGTGAGAGGATGGCAAGGGAGGATGAGAGGAGTGCAAACAGCGAGTGCATCACAGATCTTAAAAGCACTGGACCCGCTTGCTGGCTTTCTGCACAAACGATGTTGCAGCTACCTCGTTCAGCTAGTTATAAGGGCTTCTCTTTGGTTTCCGTCTCAGTGATATGACCAAATGAGCGATAGCTGGCTGTCATGCAGCTGTGTTAGGCCTATGTAGAGAGTGTAGCTAACAGGAAGTCCAAGGGACGCAACTAAACGACGAATTGGAAGGGTCAGGGTACCAAGCACGTTTGTTTAATGAATTAATTAATTGTTTGTGTGTCCGTGGTTACACAGTGTTATCTGGACAAATCAGTGAACATCTACATAACTTGTATTGACATGCACACTTGTTTTGACGTCAGAACAATGATCCGTTAGGGTTAGGGCTAGCTGGGTTAGGGTTAGGATTTGAACACTTCAAAGTACTTAAAAATGGGGACGAAATATGACCCATTGTCAGCACAACGTAGGTGGCGTTTCGGGAAAGTCATCATAATACTGTGTAACCTCGGCTGTGAGTGTGTGTGTGTGTGTGTGTGAGAGAGAGAGAGAGAGAGAGAGAGAGAGAGAGAGAGAGCGAGAGAGAGAGAGAGAGCGAGAGAGAGAGAGAGAGAGAGAGAGATAGACAATGAGTTCACTTGGGAAATCGCATTGTTATCACATTAATAAAGATGATATAATGGACACTCCTTGCTTAAACGGCCACTACGCTTTACATTTTAATATGATGATGATGATGATGATGATGATGATGATGATGATGATGATGATGATGATGATGATGATGATGTTGGTGATGATGATGCTGATGGAAGTAATAATTTAATTTACATAGCGCGCTAATTAGACTCGCGATCTTCTCTCGGCGCACATACATTCGCAGTCATGTTCAAACTTTCAGTTTCATCAGAAATATTGAACACAACTCACGCTGAAACGGACACAAACATGGCGAATAAAAAGCACACCCACACACATAATACACATACAAGTTGCCGGGAAGAAGGGATCGGTGGGGGGAGGGGGCAGAGAGGGATAATGAATGAGGATGTGTCCAATCGCCATGCACTAGGGTGGGAAGGTGTTAGACGGCGAGGGCGGGATGTGGGGAGATCACATGAAGCACATGAAGAGTGTGAGCAAGGAAACAGTTACCAATGGGTAGTGAAAAAGTGAGTTTTCAGGTTTTCCTTGAAAGTGGGGAGGAACTGTGAATGACGTAGCTGACCATGTAGAGGATTCCAAGGGAGTGGGAGAGAATGCAGCGAGTGATCGTTTGCCAAAGAAATTCAGAGAAAACCCAGAAAATGCTCAGGCGCCTCTTTCCTTTTGTTTTGAAACGCAAACACTGTTTACCTACTATACACACTTTCGCTGAAGAAGCGTTCGTTATATTTAGAATCAACGTGGACGCTAGTAATAGGCACATAAGCAGTCACTGTGAATGAATGTGTCCATCTATATCAAACCCCTTCTTTTGAAAAGGTTATTGTTTAGCTTCATCTTATCTTTTCCGGTGGGGGGCAACACTGACTGTTAATTTGAAAAGGTTCTGGGACGCAGAAACGTGTGATCTGGGGCCCTTTAAAAGGCTGAAGGAGATTCTCTTTACACGTAGTTCGCTAAAAGGTTTCGTCAGGAGTTACAACGGCTAGCCTACTAGGGACAGAGCTGATGTTCCAGTGATGTAGGTCCGTGAGTACGTTGTCTGCACACGAGGAGCCGGCTAAACCACGTGGCGAAGAAAATGAGTGGAACCGTAGCGGCTTAACAAATGACGGATGTATTTCCCTTAACAAGCCACGTATACATGACGTTGCTTTCGTTGTTCACAGTTCTGTTCCATTCACCTTTGACAGTGTATTTGTCACTCTCATCGTTCTTGACGACGTCGTAGTCGTCGTGGTCGCCATCATCGTCAGTCATCTTCGTCGTCGTTGTCAGCATCAGTTATCATCTTCGTCGTCGTTATCAGCATTAATCATCATCTCATTCGTCGTCGTCACCAGCATCAATCATCTTCGTTAACATATCATCATCATCATCATCATCATCATCATCATCATCATCATCATCATCATCATCATCATCATCATCATCATCATCATCGCCGCTAACACCAATAGTCATCATTGCTCATCTTCCACATGATTCGTCTCATCGCATTTTTCAAACATCGTCAGCATCTGTTATCCTCAACATCTTCATCGTCATCACAATCATCATTGTTCTCTTCGCTTTTGAGTAGAATGTGTGATTTTGGAAGAGAAAAAAAAATTGGCAAATACTGACGCCATTTGTGATATGTGACGCAACATTATCTGTGGGATGATCGATTTTAGTCGACATCACTGTATAATATTATTGTGCCAGCGAATGTTTAGAAGTAATATTCGATTGTGCTAGCTGACATTATTATAGAATAAATTTTTAAAAAAATATTGTTATAGAATTTGTTACAGAACTGTTCAATTTAAATTGCAACAATAGCTTGTCATGATTCATTTTGGGAAAAAAGTACAGATGATGTGAAGCATTGTTCTATTTATACGATAGGTAATTGAAAGCGAACAGTAGCGCCGAAAACCCGAAGAAGAAGAAGAAGAAGAAGAAGAAGAAGAAGAAGAAGAAGAAGAAGAAGAAGAAGAAGGCACAAAGAAAACTCCGTGAAGAAGAACAGTAAATAAACTAAAATGCAGGAACGTACACCGGTGCAGCAATATAAGAGAACTATTTTTCCACTCAGCGAATTGAGTAACACATAACACGAAAGTAAAGAAGAAAGAAAGAAAGAAAGAAGTTTGGTACCTCGTGTTGTAAGAATTATGTGAAAGCACAAGCACACTGACAACAGAGGATGGAAAACTGCGGACTGGGTCTGCTGTGACTGTGCCATGGTTGCCGTATCGCGCGGTTCGCTGTGTGAGGTTGTGATACGCTTGGTTGCGTTGCACGTGCTATGTGTGCTGCTGTGTGGTCATGGTTCGCTGGCTACAGTGCGATATTATTATTACCAGGGGGACCCAGGAGAGAGAGGGCCGGAGGGACCCAGAGGACAACCCGGCCTGGACGGCAGACCGGTGAGTGGACAATGAATATATTCCCACTTTCGCTTTTGCATGAAATCATAATTATGTCACACTTCTTAAACACGGTAATCATCTTTAGTGATGACTTTTCTACTTTAGCTTTATGCGTGAAATCATAATTATGTCACAATTCTTTAAATACCGTAATCATCTCTAAATGATTAAGTCGTTTTGCTTCAAAACATTGCTTTGTGCTGTATTGTATCGCCTAAAAAAGCACTCTATGCATTGTGTTGTCTAAAATAGCACCATGTTTTGTATTGTGTCGCCTAGAATTAGCACTCCGTTTTGTATTGTGTGGTCTAACATAGCACTATGTTTCCTATTGTGTCGCCTAAAATAGAACTGTATGTTTTGTATTGTGTGGTCTAAAATAGCACTGTTTTGTATTTTGTAAATTCAGTTGTCCACAATTGCAACCTGTTCAAACCGTGCTTTTGTGTTTTCCTTATGTAATTCAATCTTGCATTTAACGTCTGTTCACTTGAAATAAAATTAAACTTTTAAAACACTTTAACTATTTAAAAACAAAGTTTCCAGTCTAAATAAAAGCCTATCAACAGGTACAGGTCGGAAATGTCAATGACGATTTAGCTGTATTGTGCTGTATTGTGTTATGTTGTGATGTATTATGTTGCATTAAATTATGGTGTATGTTGTCTGGTAGTGGTAAAGTTATTCTCCATTCAAATGTGCTTATAGCTTGTGTAAACAGAAAGTCTGCATTTGCATGAAACGACATGTGTGGTAATCCGTACAGAGGTAGAATTGTACTGCCGAAATCTGATGGCATCTCGCCTTGACAAACGCAACTTGCAATGGGTTGTTGCCTGACACCCTGTGAGCCAGTTCAGCTGGCTTACGACACAAGATTGGTTCTGATTTGGCTCGGAAGAGTCCGCTGGACCTAAAGCAATAACCATGTAATGTAATGCACGAGAAGACGTTAGACCAAGTGTCAGGTGGTGGGCTTTTTTATGGACTGCTATCGTCACTGCGCGAGAATAAATGAACATGGAGGTGTAACGTCTACACCCACCACGACATGGCAGACGGGGATAACCATCCCATGGAAAGAGGGGTCAGAATCAGAAGCAACCCTGAACCACTAGAGCAATCCTACTGCTAAAATGGACAGTGAAAATGGCCACATTTTATATCGCCCACCACGGGATTCGAACCTGGGTCATCGGTCGTGCCAGGCGAACGCTCTACCACTTGAGCTACGGCGGTGGGACATCTATGTGAGATGAAACCAGAAATCAGAAGTGAAGTTCTACCACTATGAGGATGACAATACCTGTCGTTTCATGCAAATGGAGTTGTATTTACCAATGCTACAAGGAAGTTTCAATACGGAGATACTTTTTAACCAATGTGTATAAATCATTCTCTCTACGTTCCCCGCCATCTCCTACGCTGCATGGTGTTCAGTTAGTTTTCAGTGATGGACTGTATCTTGCACGTAGTGCATACTGACGTTTGTCACAGCGTGTCCTGTGCTCTGTGTGTTATGTACGCAGATGCTTGGGTTCCACTTGCAGTCAGCAAGGGTATAATTATAATATTGTGTTGCTACTGGTGGGGATGTTGCTGCGGATGCTGATGATGCTAATGACGCTGCTGATATAATGACAATGATTACGAGGATGATACCGCTGCTGATCATGATGTTTATGATACTGAGGATAATGAGAATGATGATGATGATGATGATGATGATGATGATGATGATGATGATGATGATGGGACAAGACGACATTGAAAAACGAAGTCAGAGGGGAAAAATTAATCAAAAGGCATGCAGCTAATTAATAAAACATTCCATCAACAAAGGACGTAATTGTCTTCTCCCTTTTAAGACTTTTCCAATGTTGACGTCAGAAAGAGTGAAAACGAACACTCAAAAACTAGTGAGTGTGTGGCGAACAACGCTAAAAGCGGAGACGATTTAAAAAAAATGGGGTGGGGTGGGGCGGAGGTGGGGGTGGAGGGAGATAATTATGCTAAGTTGCTGCAAGGGAGGTAATTGTCTAGCGAACCGTGGCTCATTTGCTGCCAAAATGACCGTTCGCAAAAAAAAGAAAAAACATGAGAAAGAAGAGAGAGAGAGAGAGAGAGAGAGAGAGAGAGAGAGAGAGAGAGAGAGAGAGAGAGAGAGAGAGAGAGAGAGAGTGAGTTCAAAAAAGAAAAAAAAAGAAAAAAGAAATATAACGAGCGAAAGATAAGAACGAAAGAGAGGAAGGAAGAAGGGCAAAGAATAACAATAAGGAAAAGAAGCAAGACAGAAAGGGAAAAAAAAGAAGAAAGAAACGATGAAGGAAAGGAGGTGCGGGAAAGAAAGAACGAGAAGTGGTAACGTCCAACAACGCCAGTTTTCAGGGGATTATGCCGAAGACCTCAACTGGTAGAGAGGCTTGACACCACCTCCAGAGCTTATCCAATGGAAATAAGTGCAGAGAAGACCAAAATGATGACCAACAACACCTATGGCATCAACACAGACATCAAAGTCCAAGGCCAATCCCTCAACACAGTGCATAGCTTCAAATATTTTGGAGCCATTGTTTCAGACAATGGGTCCCGACAGGAAGTCCTCTCCAGGATCGCACAAACAACTGCTGCCCTGTGTTACGTTGAAACGCGAACGAAAGTATGTCGGAAGCGTGTACGATAGATCTAATCGTTTCGTTTTGCAAAGTATTCAATAATGGAGTTTATTTACCTTTGATTTGAGTTTGCATTGTTGTTAGGAGAGGCTTTGTATAACGTTGATAATTTTCGTTAGTCGATATCGTTGTAGAATTTTCTGGATCTGTTTGTTTACTATCGATCGAAGTTTCTTGATGGTCGTAGATAATGGAGAACATTCTTTTGGCAGGAAGAGAGAAGTAAGACGTAAGTCAGTGATGACGATCTTTAATTCTGATTGGTTGGTTGTAATACGTCATTTTCTAGAACAACCTGTCGTCATCTCGAAGGATAGAAAAAAATTATATATTCGATGCTTTGTGTGTTGTAAAAAGAGTTGCTGTGAAAGTTGTCGAGTTGAGTTGAGAATTGTATGCAGTTGTTGATGTGTGCTGAATAAAAGTGGAAAACTTCATACGTCGACTTTGTGACTTGTATGCTGATTGAGCAGGCTGTGTGAATAAACGAATCTGAGTTACACCTTATCAGGACTTCAGCATCGGGGCTGAATCAAATACTGATAAAGAAAAACACCATCATCGAACTGAGTGTAACATTTTGGGGGTCAAGCCGCGATTCACGCCATAGCCAAGGGTTCAACTGCTACAACAAGCGAGTCAACGTTACGAGAGGCAGTCATCGAGGGTAGCCGCCAACGAGTTGCGTCGAGAGGGGCCAACATACTGGGACTACATCCGATAGGTTCGGGTTGACTGCAGGGGCGTGTAGTCGCTGAAGAGTTGCTTCGTGAGCGAACAACAGGTCAGGACTACGTGGCTGCCGCAGGACTACGTCGAGGGACAGTCTCGGAGCTACATCGCCAGTGTTACAGAGAGCGGCGAACGGACGTCGCGTCTACTTCAGCACAGGAGCGTGTACATCAACACCAGCGTGGTGCAGCGTGTCGCATACGACGAGGACAGCGGGGCCTGCGTCAGCGAAGGCGACTAGTGACAAGCATCAGCGCTACTGCAGAAAGCGTGCTGTTCTAGAACAGTCTAGAAAGGTACAGCACAGTCAAGAACTTTCCAGAAAAAAAGAACTCTACAGTCAAGAACTTTCTAGAAAAAGAACTTTCCAGAAAATAACTTTCCAGAAGCATCAAGATGGCTGACTTCTGGCAGAAAGGGGTTGAACTAAATCTAAAAGGCAAACAGCTGACGGAGTACGTCAAATGCCAGGAGAGAATATTGCGTGAAGAAAGAGAAGAACAGCGAAGGCGCGAAGAAAGAGAATTGGAAGAGAAGCGTCTAGAAAAAGAAATAGAATTAGAACAGAAGCGTCTAGAATTAGAGGAGCAGCGACGCCGAGAAGAAAAGGAAGAGCAGCGTCAACGGGAAGAAAGGGAAGAACAACGTCGCCGTGAAGAAAGAGAGTTCGAGTTGAAGCGTCTTGAAGGTGAGCGTCAGTACCAGTTAGAGTTGGCGCGTATCCAAAACAATCAGCATGCGCCACAAGTCACCAACGACCATACGGCTCCAAAATTGCCAGCTTTCGTCGACGGGAAGGACCAGATTGACAGTTATCTGGCGAGATTCGAAAGGTTCGCTGAAAGCTCTAACTGGCAACCTCAAGACTGGGCAATTCGACTGAGTGCACTTCTGACGGGGCAAGCTCTCGAAGTTTACACCAGACTGTCGAACGATGACGCCAAAAACTACGACGTCTTGAAAGAGGCCCTATTGCAGTGCTACAACTTTACAGAGAAGGGCTACCGTAAACGCTTCCGTGAATGCCGGCCTAAGTCAGACGAGACGCCAAAGCAGTTTGTGGAGCGCCTGTCATCATACCTACACAAGTGGGTGGAATTATCAGGCAAAGGGAAGACTTACGAGAGTCTCCATGAGCTGATCGTGAGGGAACAATTACTCAACGCCTGCCCTAAGGACCTCGCGATCCACTTGGAAATACAAAAGTTGCAGACGCTAAAAGACGTTGCTGAGGCTGCTGAAAGATATCTCATCGCTCATGAGAAAACGTTGGGGCCACCCAGCGCGACGAAACATTTTCAGAAGACTGCAAACCATGGGAACCAGATCCAAGGGAGCCAGACGAGCCAGAGACAGACGGACTCCACGCCTCCTCCCAGGGAAGGGCATTCAAGAGGCTGTTTCACCTGCAACGCTACAGACCACAGGGCGGCTAATTGTCCTCAAAACAAAAGTAGCGGACAGCGGAGCAGTACGGACAACGCAGCGGCGGGCAACCGGCAGAGGCGGTTCTCCAATCAACGGCAAACCAGTAGATCTGACCATCAGGTGTGCGGCGGAAGCGTCATTCTTCCGAGTGAGACCAAGCGCACAGCTACTCCTGCCGACGTGCAAGAGTGCATGACCGATGGCCAACTTCTCCTTGCCAACGGAAAATCCATCCCCGTCGTCGCCAGCGCAGCTGTGACCGTCCAGAACATGCCAGTTTCGAAGGGACGCGTCGGAAATCATGAAGTGACTGTTTTAAGAGACTCTGGCTGCAGTGGGGTCATCGTCAGAGAAGACCTAATCGCTAAAGAACAGTTCACTGGCGATTCAAAATGGACACTTATGGCCGACAGCAAATGTGTGAGAGCGCCAGTTGCGAAGATTCATGTCAACACCCCTTTTTACATAGGTGAAGTCGAAGCGGTTTGCCTGAAGAAGCCGCTATACGATTTGATGATCGGGAATATCGACGGCGCGAGACGACCCGACGACCCCGATTCAGAATGGAGTCCTGCCTCAATCCAACACGTCGAAGTTGTGGAGGAGGATCCATTGCCGTTTCCCGATGGAGACCTTACAGAGCTGCTACGGGACAATGTGGCTACTCCGGCTCAGCCCTGCCGACCAGAGATTGTCGGTGCTGTTACTACCAGGGCCCAGGCTAAGAGAGACAAGACGTCTACGCCACTGAAGGTCGCCGACAACTCTAAAGCTGCCATCGTGGACAGAGATAAGCTGATCCAGCTCCAGGAAGCTGACAGTACTTTAAACAAGTACAGGAACCGCCAAGACCACGTGACCAAGGGCAGTGGCACGGTCTATTTTGAGGTGAAGGCCAAGATCCTGTATCGAATCTTCCAGCACCCGAGGGTCAACGGAGGTAAACCACTACATCAAGTTTTGGTACCGTTACCCCTAAGGCGCCAAGTGATGGAAGTAGCACATGACTCAATCATGGGAGGTCACCTAGGTATCAAGAAGACGTCGGATAGAATCCAGGCGGTGTTCTACTGGCCAGGACTTCATGCGGACGTTAGCCGTTTCTGCCGATCATGTGACATTTGCCAGAAGACCATACCTCGAGGAAGGGTCCCGAAAGTACCTATGCAGAGGATGCCTTTAATCGACCGACCTTTCAAGAGGGTGGCCTTAGACTTAATCGGCGAAATAAGACCTCCGAGTGAAGAAGGTCATCGGTGGGTACTGACTTTAGTGGACTATGCGACTCGGTACCCAGAAGCAGTGCCACTGAAGAAGATTGACACTGAAACTGTAGCAGAGGCACTGGTGGACATGTTCAGTAGACTTGGAGTGCCTGAAGAGATCCTGACAGACCTCGGGACGCAGTTCGTCTCTGACTGCATGAAGGAGGTCAACAGACTGCTGAGCATCCGGCATTTGACTACAACACCCTACCATCCAATGTGCAACGGGCTTGTCGAAAAGTTCAATGCTACGCTGAAGTCCACCCTGAAGAAACTGTGCAGCGAGCAGCCCAGACAATGGCATCGCTACATCAACGCCTTACTTTTCGCCTACAGAGAAGTACCGCAGGAGTCCACCGGCTTTTCTCCGTTCGAGCTGTTGTACGGAAGAACCATCCGAGGGCCGATGCACATCCTGAAAGAACTGTGGACGAAAGAAGTAGACACCCCAGAGGTGAAGAACAGTTACCAGTACGTGTTTGAGCTACGAGAGAAGCTGGAGCAGACTCTCGAGATAGCCAGAGAAAACCTGAAGAAGTCCCAGGACTGTGGAAAGCACTACTATGATCGTAGGGCTGTGAGCAGGAAGTTTAAATCTGGCAACAAAGTGCTGGTGCTGCTACCTACTGATCATAATAAGTTGCTGATGCAGTGGAAAGGCCCGTACGAAGTGGAGACCGTGGTGGGTATCAACGACTACAAGGTGAAGGTCGGCCAGCATTCCAAGATATACCACGCCAACCTCCTTAAGCTGTACGTAGAAAGGCCATCAGAGACTGTGCACGCAGCCACAGCAGCTGTGACCGACGACAGCTTTGACAGCGAAGAACTGTTGGAACTGGGAGACTTCCACAGCAAAGAAGGCATCGATGATGTTAAGCTAGGACCGAGCTTGACGGAAGGTCAAAAATTGGAGCTCAAGGACCTTATGGGCGAGTTTCCCCACAACTTCAGCGATGTCCCTGGCTCTACAACTTTGGTCGAACACGAAGTCCACCTCACTTCGAATATCCCTGTTCGATCCAAGCCCTTCCCGATCCCTTTCAAGGCCCGTGAATCCTTAAAGAAAGACATCGATGAGATGCTGAAGATGGGCATCATCAGGGAGTCCAGTTCCCCCTACGCGTCCCCTGTCGTGGTCGTGAAGAAGAAGGACGGGAGCAACCGAGTATGCATCGACTACAGGAAGGTTAATAAGATCACCGTCTTCGACCCTGAGCCGATGCCTACCGCAGCAGACCTCTTCCGCCAATTATCGGGGAGTAGAATCTTCTCAAAGATTGACCTCAGCAAAGGTTATTGGCAAGTCCCCGTGCGTCAACAGGACATACCAAAGACTGCTTTTATAACCCCTGATGGGACGTACGAGTGCCTAAGGATGCCCTTTAGCATGGTCAACAGCGGAGCTACCCTGAAGAGAGGGATGAAGAAGATGCTCAAAGGGATGGACAATGTCGTGTGTTACTGGGACGACCTGCTAGTCCACACTCGCACCTGGGAAGAGCATCTGCAGACCTTGAGGGAGATGTTTCACCGTCTCACAGAAGCCAACCTGACCGTGAGACCCAGTAAGTGCATTCTGGGGACTGACAACGTAGACTTTATCGGCCATTCGCTAAAAGAAGGACAGAAGGGGCTTCTACTAGAAAACGTCACCAAGATTCTGAACGCTCCACGTCCCCAAACCAAGAAGCAGGTGCGATCTTTCCTGGGGTTGGCTGGATACTACAGGGAGTTTGTACCAAACTACTCCGCCATCACAGCACCCTTGTCGGACCTGGTGCGGAAAGGCTGTCCAAACCAAGTGCAGTGGGGACCGTCTCAGGAGAGGGCATACCAGACTGTGCGCGACCTCCTTTCGAAGGATCCGGTGCTACGACTGCCCGATACTTCCAAGGAATTCGTCTTAAGGACAGACGCAGCGGACGAAGGCATCGGCGCCATACTGATGCAAGAGCACGAAGGGAAACTATTTCCGGTCAGTTACGCCAGCAAGAAGCTGTCCAGGGCTGAGAAAAATTACTCGACCATGGAGAAAGAGTGCCTTGCCATCATATGGGGAATCCGGAAGTTCGAACTGTACCTTCAAGGAGTGAAGTTCGTGCTACAGACTGATCACAAGCCGCTAACTTACTTGAACTCTGCCAAGTTTGTGAACAGTCGGATCATGAGATGGGCTATGTACTTGCAGAACTTTAACATGCGAGTAGAATCTATCAAAGGATCAGACAATGTTGGTGCGGACTTCCTCAGCAGAGTGTGTGAGTAAAGAACATTGACTGTGTGGATGAACTGTGAACATTGACAATATCCAGATAGACTTGAAGATGGAAACCATTGACTCTGTGTAGATAAGCTGAGCGCAATTACAGTATTCAGAAAGTCTTAAATTAGTTTCAATTGTGGACTTTGTTTGTGCATTACGTTTCAACGTTGTTGAAAGAAATTGGGTAAATTTCTTCTTGAGTGGGGGGTTATGTTACGTTGAAACGCGAACGAAAGTATGTCGGAAGCGTGTACGATAGATCTAATCGTTTCGTTTTGCAAAGTATTCAATAATGGAGTTTATTTACCTTTGATTTGAGTTTGCATTGTTGTTAGGAGAGGCTTTGTATAACGTTGATAATTTTCGTTAGTCGATATCGTTGTAGAATTTTCTGGATCTGTTTGTTTACTATCGATCGAAGTTTCTTGATGGTCGTAGATAATGGAGAACATTCTTTTGGCAGGAAGAGAGAAGTAAGACGTAAGTCAGTGATGACGATCTTTAATTCTGATTGGTTGGTTGTAATACGTCATTTTCTAGAACAACCTGTCGTCATCTCGAAGGATAGAAAAAAATTATATATTCGATGCTTTGTGTGTTGTAAAAAGAGTTGCTGTGAAAGTTGTCGAGTTGAGTTGAGAATTGTATGCAGTTGTTGATGTGTGCTGAATAAAAGTGGAAAACTTCATACGTCGACTTTGTGACTTGTATGCTGATTGAGCAGGCTGTGTGAATAAACGAATCTGAGTTACACCTTATCAGGACTTCAGCATCGGGGCTGAATCAAATACTGATAAAGAAAAACACCATCATCGAACTGAGTGTAACACCCTGACAAGGTTGAAGCCCATTTGGTTAGACAGGACCATCAGTCTACATTCTAAAGTAAGACTGCTGCGCTCCCTTGTCATCTCCATCTTCCTATATGCTTGCGAAGCATGGACCCTCACAGCAGATCTCCAACAAAGAATACAAAGCATGGAGATGAGGTGCTACAGAAGACTTCTGGGCATTTCCTATACCCAGCACATCATCAACGACGAAGTCCGACAGACCATCACACAAGCCATTGGACAACACGATGACCTGCTTACAGTGGTGAAGAAACGGAAACTCCGATGGTATGGTCACGACACCAGATCATCAGGCCTTGCAAAGACTATTCTGCAAGGCACAGTGCAAGGAGGTAGAAGAAGAGGGAGACCGAAACAGAGGTGGGAGGACAACATTCGAGAATGGACTGGTTTGACACTGAGCGAAGCCATCAGGGCTGCTGAGGACAGAGAAAGATGGAGTATGCTGGTTAAACGATCATCTGTGGTGCCCCTACGACCTCCGGGTTACGGGATAGGATAGGATAGGATGTATATATATATATTAAGAGAGGAAGAAAGAAGGGCAAAGAATAACAAAAAGGAAAAGAAGCAAGACAGACAGAAAAAACAAAAGAAGAAAGAAACATGGAAGGAAAGAAGTTGCAGGAAAGAAAGAACGAGAAGTGGTAACGCCCAACAACGCCAGTTTTCAGGGGATTATGCCGAAGACGCTCCCATCGTCAACAGACGAACAAGCACCAAGGAAAGGACCTATGTGAGAGGGATGGGTAGGGGAGGGGAGGAGGGAAACAGCAACAAAGGACAGTGACGAGCTTGAAGAATAGAAACACCAGTAATAGCAATGGACAAGTAAACAGTTTTGTGGTGGTAAAGAACATTCTGGATGAAACATACACTTTCTTCAGGGAGCGAAGGAGGTATGGAAAACTTGAGGGTTCTGCAGTCAACTTTTAATCTTCCAATTAAAGCCGTTTTAAAGCATGTTTGCTAAAGCGTCACACGCGATCAGTATAAACAGGTTACGGCTTAATTACCTCAGCTGATAAATCGCACCGCCTGTCTCTTGTTTGCAGAGAACGCGAGATCCTATCCGCTGTCGTACACATTTAATGGTAACGAGTTCTGCCAGGTTTTTGCTGTAGGTTGGTATTCCTAATTTAAATAGTGCAATTTGCCTGTAGCAGATACATGTAGGCTTTAGATATTAAGGAAGGAGTTTTGTTTCGGGATGTGTAACTGTGCGATATGAAAACCGTCAATGGTTCAGCTCAGTTAGTTCAGTTCAGTTCAGTTTAGTTCAAGCCGGCCTTTCAGAGCTCGGAAATACCCTTACGCGCTCCGCCCGGCCCTTATCTTGCCAACGGTATATTGAACCCATATAGTTGCTGTTGGTTGCACTTTCTGGGGATTGACCTCAAATTCCACTCCTCCCCTCGAGTGACCATTGTTAAGTTATAGGCCTACTCCATTCCAGCATCTTTTCGGGGTGGGAAGTGCCAAAGGGGGAGGGGTAGGGTTGGGGATGGGGGGTAGGGGATGGTAAAAGGGATGGGGCGGGGGGGGGGGGGGAGACGTTATTGCGCCAAACGTGGTCTAAATGTGGAACGCTTTGATTTCTGACCGTCTCTTTCCCGATGCATACTGTTGTAGATTATTCTCCTCACAAACTCTCACCTCGGTCTAGCCTATGGTTTTCCATCTTGAGAAAGAATGTTGCAAAATAAACTCGAACGCTGGGCTTTTGTTGTTGTTTATTTTAACTCCTCGTTGCGTCGTGTTTTGTTTATCTGCCCCTTTTTCTGCCCAACAATCTCGCCTCGTCAGATTTTCAGAAATTTCCCCCTGCGCCATGGTAACCTTGTGTTTCTGAGCACTGGGTGATGATGTTTCCCTGTTGGGGTGGCGGGGGTTTCAGTATAAATAGTATCCCCACTTTCTGGAAATTTAGTGCTTTAAATTCCCACTGTCGCTGTCTTTCTCTTTTATTCTTTCTCATTCCTGCTTAGTTCTATCAATCTGCTTCCTCGCTAGACCAGTCACCTACCTTTTTTTCTTGAAAACTCTTCCGGGACAAGACTCCTTATTTGTGTGTGATGTCTGTTGGATCAGTTGGGAATATTGGACGCTTTCTGCCAGGTGGTCACTAGGGCTTCCTATGATGTTATTATTTAGCAATGTAGGCATTTTATATGTATGTGTTTTGTTGATAATTTATAATGATGTTTGTATTCAAATTTTGTTTTTGTAAACGGGGGTTCGATAAATTAGAGTATAGCCTCGGCGTCCCCTGCGTGGAATGTCTTTATTGTAAAGTGACTGGCTGGTGGAGAGCTTTCAGTTTTACCACTAGGGTTGTTTCAGCAGATCTTTAATGCGGATCGGGGGGTTGTCCGGTCCTGATTTGGCTCGGAAGAGTCCGCTGGACCTAAGGCAATAATCATGTAATGTGATGTAAAGATGAGGTAGAAAAGAATCTGGTAACTCAGTGTTCCCTCCCAATATGTTCCAAGTGTAAGACAGTAATGTGATACTGTCCTTTGAAGGGACTCTTCCTTGGGAAAACTGAGTTATGAGGTGTTCCGGTTCAACGTGACTCGAGTGCTGCAGAAGTGTAATGGCTTGGCCACAGGCTAATAATTGTTTACGTTAAAGCAACGTCGGGAAGGGTTGTCACTTGGGTGGGGACCATGCCAGGAAGGAAACGACCACAAAAAAAAAATTGAAACAAGCGCACGACGCGGCTTCCCCTTGTCCACACAGTTGTCAATGGGTACCTGGATCTGTGTCAGAACTATCCCATCCTATCCTATCCTATCCTATCCTATCCTATCCTATCCCGTAACTCGAGGGTCGTTTAACCAGCATATTCCATCTTTCTCTGTCCTCAGCAACCCTCATGGCTTCGCTCAATGTCAATCCAGTCCATTCTCGAATGTTGTCCTTCCACCTCTTTTTATGTCTCCCTCTTCTTCTGCCCTCTTGCACCGTCCTTGCAGGATGGTCTTAGCAAGGCCTGATGCTCTGGTGACATGGCCATACCATCGGAGTTTCCGTTTCTTCACCACTGTGTGCATGTCAGTTTTTGTCCAATGGCTTGTGTGATGGTCTGTCGGACTTCGTTGTTGGTGATGTGCTGGAGTCTTCTGTAGCACCTCATTGTCCATGCTTCGTATTCTTAGTTGTAGACCTGCTGTGAGGGTCCTTGTTTCGCAAGCGTATAGGAAGATGGAGATGACAAGGGAGCGCAGCAGCCTTACCTTGGAATGTAGACTGATGGTCCTGTCTTTCCAAATGGGCTTGAACCTTGTCAGGGCAGCAGTTGTTTGTGCGAGAGGACTTCCTGTCGGGACCCATTGTCAGAACTGGTAGGGGGGAGGGGTAGGTAAAGAGCAATGGAGAGAAGATAAGAACCACCCTCATTAAGCTGGCCTAGAGAAAATGGAGGTCCCAAACGCTTCCCTCCCAACCACCCGAAGGTTACGGATACCCCTTTATCTTTACCTAGATGACTCCAACCTTATTCAAGTTATTGGGATATTAAATATAACTACAGATTATTAGTCCTAAAACAATGGGTTTTTTTTACAGATCAAATCTCATACCATTATTGTTATCTTGAGATTCCTTTAGCTGCATATTCCTCGATCCTTGATGGAATTCCAGCTCTTTCCAAAATGCAAAGGCCAAATAACGATTTGTAATATTTAGGACTACAACTGGTACCTTAACAAGGTCCTGATGCGGTCAAACGGCATGCATGGGAGAACGTAGATCAAACCGGGCCTTCGGAGAAACCTCCCTTCAATGGGCTAAGCTGTTAAAGGGCAGGTGAATTCCTGATAGATCGGCTATTGTAGCTACACCTGTCCGTCCTCACCTTAACCCCAACACAAGGCCAAGGTTTATTTTCACAAGTTAGCGGGCGCTTTAAAGGCCACAGTTTTCGCCGTTGTAAGCTTGAAGGGGGGGGGGGGGAAGCCACGCGTTAACACGTGTGGCCAAACAACCTATCGTTACAACACGAGTGGCCGGAAAAGAATTTACAAATAAAAAGGTTGGCAGGTCAATGAGCGTAGAGCTCCTGTTTCATTTCTCACCCCCGCCCGCGAAATAGTTCCATGTAGATTTTCCGTATGTGTATGCTTCATTTTAGGCTAGGATTAGAGTTTTGATGTCCTTATACCTAAGCCGAACCCCAGTGCAGCCTAACTATGCCAGCCCTAACCGCCTTAACCCTAAAGATATTGATTTCGTCATTCATAAATAATTCATAAGGAGTTTGTGTTTTTTTTTTACCATGTAAGAGTCAATGCCTTGTTAACTGTATTTTCAAAGAGAAAGTAAGACAAGAGCAGATTGCGGAGAGGAGAACAAGAAAACAACGAGGGTTTTCTCCGGGTACTCCCGTTTCCCCCTTCATTTCCATAATGGGATTTGCTGCAATTAATCTAAAATTTGAACAATAAAAATTAGAGTTTCTTTCTGTCTACTAATAGCGATCTCCCTGCCTTTACACCACATGTTTCAGTGATAGATCTGTGTGTGTGTGTGTGTGTGTGTGTTGGTTGTGTGACAGTGTGTGTAATTTGTGAGAGTGTATGTTGGTATAGATCTCCGCTCTTTGCGTATGATTGGCGATTTGGGAGAAGCGCGTGTATAGCATCCATTATTATTATTATTATTATTATTATTATTATTATTATTATTATTATTATTATTATTATTATTATTATTATTATTATTATTATTATTACAACACACAATCATACCATGTAGATTGTGAAATAGTTTCTCGTTTCACAAATTAAGTGCTATTAACATAGACTTTGCTTGCACGTAAGTTTAAGGAGTATCGGCATCGTATGATGTGGCAATTAAGGAATGCTGACGTGGGGGAGAGAGAGAGAGAGAGAGAGAGAGAGAGAGAGAGAGAGAGAGAGAGAGAGAGAGGGAGAGAGAGAGAGAGAGAGAGAGAGAGAGAGAGAGAGAGAGAGAGAGAGAGAGTAAGTAGTACATAATTCTACAGTGCGATCAGTGTAGTCTAAGCATCCAAGGCCAAACCTTCTTGGATGAGACCTTTGGTAGAGGTCGAAACGCGTAAGCAAGAACCAGGCTTTTTGAATGCATCTGTATTACATTATTTTGAGCTCCTTGAGAAGCACGTGGAATTAAAAGCTAGTATGTCGCACTTTTTTGTCCACTTTTGAGAGAAGGATAATTACCTTTCGGCCATAAAGACCTCTTACGGGAACCTACTAAACAAGTTATCTGAGTGCTGACTTTACTGCAGGAGCGGCGTTTTTGGCAATGAACTGGCACCAACAATCTTGACCTTTGTGGTAGTGCAACTATGATGGCATGGCAGGCATGCCACTAACCTAGGTACTGTCCCTATGAAGTTTGGTCAAAATCGGTTCAATGGTTCTAAGACCAACCAACCGACCGAGGGACAGACAGACCGACATTTGGATCGTTCTGATTCTACCTTCCACACACACACACACACACACACACACACACACACACACACACACACACACACCCTCCCACACACACACGCGCGCACACACACACCCACACTCACACACACACACACACATACACACCTTCCTCCACCTCTCCCGACTATTTATATTTCAAAATATTTGCTGATAATAATAAATTCAGGAACACGAGGTGTGGGCGGAAGCTATAATTTAGACAAGCGTTCAATCGTGCAGGTTCAAATGCCAGGAGGGAAAAAGCGGACGTCTGTTTGCAGAAAGACTTGCAAGGCCTACTGAAACAGGAGACCGTTGTTGAGATTCGTCTGCGTTGAAACTCTATCATGCGCGCGCTGTTTTGCTCAGCAGCAGATGCTTCTTGCTTGGGGTCATGCTTTTTGAACTTGAACTTACGATTGATTGTGTGGTACAAGACACCCTACCTCTAGAAATGTTTTCGCAACGACTGTTATTTCAGATAACATAACCTCACAGGAGGAAATGCGTTAGAATTGGGATATTTGTCACCTTGAAAAGGCAGACATGTATTGAAAGAAGAAGAAGTTGGCTATTTGTCTAGTGCCGTTCTTGGTCTGTGTTTGCAAAATAAACAGTAGTAAAAGCTTGTTGTACAGTACAATGTATGTGGGACAAAGTTCATCATTAGAAAAATATGGTCACAGTGACTTCAAGTGACATTTTGCTGCAGTTTCAATAATATGCCAGAAACTTTTGCTATGCACAGGTGGCATAAAACGAGTGTTCGTGCCAAATGTAGTTTATTTATGTCATTTTACGTCTATAGCACGGTGGCCTAATGGTAGAGCTTTGGCTTGCGGATTTGAAAGTCCCGGGTTCGAGCCCAGGCCGTGGCATTGTGTTGTGTCCTTGGGAAAACACTTTACTCCCGTTTACCTACTCCTTCGAATGAGAATATAAACCGAGGTCTAGTCTGTGTCGCATACATTCCATCATAACGGACTTTAAAGATCCTGACGCTCTTGTCCTAAACGGGTGAGTGCCGGTAACAAGAACACACTCAGCATGCACCTAGGTCCTTCTCCCCCATCCCTGGCTGCCCAGGATTGTGCTCAGTTGTCTGGAGCGTTATTACGATGCGCCCAAAGGCTGCATGTGGGCGCCTCGGGCGGCTTGAGTTAGATCCTGTATCGTTCAGCGCCTTGAGCAGCTCTTGAGCTGAAATGCGCTATATAAGAACGATTAAATAATAATAATAATAATAATAATAATAATAATAATAATAATAATAATAATAATAATAATAATATACACAGTATGTGATTTTAGATCGTCTTTTACTTACTCATCCTCTCCCTTACATAATATACACTCGAACGCACACACTCACAAAACTTACGCACGCACGCACACACGCACCCCCTTCCCCCCCCCCCCCACAAGTCCATATCATACTCCACTCCCATGTCACCCCTCTGCCCAAAAACCAACCAACCAAACAAACAACCAAAAATCAGAATTAAATAAATAAACAATAGATCTACAACCAAATTCAGAGTGTTTATGTTCGCCCCAACTATTCCCGCATATCAAAATTAGGGATACTCGGCCACAGGCTAACACAACTACCCTAACGCATGGCTCCGATTCCATGTTTAGACAGATGGTTTTTGGAATTCCGCTTTTGTTGTGTCTATGATTGTTTTGTGTTTTTTTCTCCAAAACACACTCTATATGTGGGAAAATGGCGTAGATGGTTTTTAGTGTTATTGTAGTAAAAGGACACTCACAGTGAGGAATATCTATACACCTAGTTGCTTTCTCCATGCGCTGCCGCTCCGCGCCGCTCTTTCATGCCATCGAAGGTTTTCTCCGAATACTCATGTTTCCTCCCTCCATTCCATAATAGAATTGGATACAGTCGGTCTAACATATCAACAATAAATTCTCCATTTCCTTTCCATCTTATAAACAGCGATCTCCCTACCTTTGCACCACATCTTTGAGTGATAGATATGTGTTTGTTGTGTGTGTGGGAGGGGGAAGGGGAGGTAATGGGGGGGAGGTGTGAAGCATTTGACGTGTATGTTGTTACAGATCGCCGCACTTTGAGTCTGATTGTTGATTTGGGAAAAAGCGCTTGTATAGCATCCAGTATTTATTTATTTATTTATTTATTTATTTATTATTATTATTATTATTATTATTATTATTATTATTATTATTATTATTATTATTATTATTATTATTATTATTATTATTATTACTATTATTATTATTATATTCATATATAGATATAAAACCCTGCAGTATGAACAAAATGCCACGGAGGCCTGTCAGTCTGCATACGGTGATGATGTACGGTATGTCAACTCAACATAATTGATGAATGAAAACAACGCAGTCTGTCTGGCACCGTCTGTCTGCCCAACAAAGCAGTCGTCGCATTTTGACACCCTCTTTCACGCCGTCTGAGATAACAATAATATGTAGACCTAAAGCTACATTTCAGATTTTGTACATTTTAGCTCACGGTGAACGAATTTTTTTTACATTTTGAGGTGGGGGAGGGGGGTAGGGGAGGAGGGGGTGGGCAAATTTGGGTTGCTTTGGGTTGCGTGTTCAAAAATCTTGAGGCTGCCTCAAAAGCAGCCCCACCCAGGACGAGAGGGAGCGGGGGATAAGTAGTAAGCTTGCTGGACGCGCTTTCACTTCATTTTGTAAACCTGACACTCGCCCGTTTAGGAGATTATCGCGCTCATTTTTGTTTTTAAGTTAGTGCGATGACTTACACCTCGGTTCATACCCTCATCTGAAGGATTTTTATTTCAGCTATAGGTCTTTTCTAAAGAAAGAATCAAGGAGACCATGTTTTCGCCAAAGTGACAAAACGTTTAGGTAACAAATGTATCGCCTAAAGAACTGGATAATATAATCCTTGGAAACTTGAAATCCTAGTTTGCAACCTACTTTCGATTTGTATATAGTCATTCGACACTGATTAAAACCTAATAAAACAACAACAACAAAAACAAAAACAACTCAGGACACGCTCAAAAGCCACACACATACAAACGCGGTCTGATTTATGTTGTATGCATATATCAATGGCTGGCCCGTGGGTTTAATGGTCGAGGCTTTCTACGTTTCGAAGCCGCTACCGCAGGATCGATCGAAACTATGGGAGGGCTCGGTGCTATAAAGCGCCATTTGTAAATTAAATGGTTATTGTCATTATATCTATAGAACATACATTTTACCTGTATAAAAGATATGGTATAATTATAAAATGAATTATATACCTATAAAATACATTCTATAGCAATACAACACTTTTTATAGCTATAAAGCAACATTTTTATAGCTACAGACTACATTTTACGATATACAAGAGATCATACACGAATCGTCACGCCGTTTGTAAATATTAAACACAAAAAAACTATTTTATTTATAAACAAAACATTTTATAAGTAACCAATTCATTTTATCTATAAACAAAACATTTTATAAGTAACCAATTCATTTTACCTATAAACAAGTCATTGTATCTATAAACAAGTCATTTTATAGCAAAAACGATCTCTAAAACTTCCTTTTATCTGTAAACACTTCATTTTATAGCAACAACGAGAACTTATATCTATAGAATACATTTTATAACACGTACAATGAATTGTACCTGTAGAATGCATTCGCGACAATTATTTTCCAGTCGGCGCCTTACAATAATTTTATACTAACTTTCTCATTGTATAACTGCTTCTCTCCCTTCGATTATTTTTATTTTGTAACGTTCTAAGCGACCCAAAGTTGCTATGCGGTGCGCAAAGATAACTGACGTGGTTTTTTTTTTCGCTTTAAAAAAAATAATAAAATCAAATTTACGTCCCCGGATTCATTAAGCGTATAGGGGACGATTGGTTAATAGGTACATTCAACCAATTCAACGAAAAAAGGCTTCCCCCCCTCCCTTCTGCACGTATGCGCTGGGCTCTCGCCTTTTCATGTGGAAGTGACATTGCATAAGCTAAATTTTATAGCTACGGCGCGTGTAGGGAATCCCCGCTAGGCCTATATCGAATTCCCGCGATGTCAACAATCTCCAAGGTAACAGTTACGATGGAAGCTGGTTTGCCTTCGTGCTTATCGATAGTTTTTCAAGACGACCAAAAAATAAATGGAACAGTCGAGACTGACAATGATGTCGCTGATGTTTTATCAGCATTTCACTAGTATGGTCCTCGCCAATTTATATAGTACACTAGTATGGTCCTTGCCATTTTTTGTAGTAGACTTTAATGGTCTTTACCATGTTGAGTCGCTTAGAAGTTTACAAGTAGTCTACACGAGGATGGAGTTGCTTCCCTGGGATCAGCAATTCGAAAGTCATTATAAAATTAATGTCATGCGCCGAATGTAAAATAATGCTCCGAATGCCTTCTACAGGTAAAATGCATTGTATATATTATAACATTTATTTTATAGATATAAAAGCTCTTTGTTGTTATAAAATGAATTGTTTACCTATAAAATGAATTGTTTATGTATAAAATGTAGTGTTTAGAGATAAAATGAAGTGTTTAGAGATAAAATAGTTTTTCGGAATAATATTTACAAACGGCGTGATGATCGCGTACGATTTCTCTTGTATATTGTAAAATGTAGTCTGTAGTTATAAAAATGTTGTTTTTAGCTATAAAAAGTTTTGTATTGCTATTGACTGTATTTTATAGACATAGAATTCATTTTAGAAGTATACAATATCTTTTATACAGGTAAAATGTATGTTCTATAGATATAATTAAAATAATGATTTAATTTACAAATGGCGCCTCATACGGTGCTGCACCAGCTTAACTGTCGGTGATCGAGATGTTTGGGGTGAGTAGCCAGCCTATGAGGGACGAGTGACAGGACGGAAGGGGCAGCGAGGCAGGGGTAGGAAACTCGATCAAGACCAGAACCAGAGCTTTGAACTGATTGAAGGCCACGCGGTGTACCAGGTGACCTCCCCTGTTTCTCGTCTCGAAGGACCTTTCATACTGTTACTCGTACTTGGCACTCGCTTCTGAAGCCAGATGGGGGTGAAGGCGATGGAGGTTGTTGTTGTTGTTGGAAAGGGGAGTGGGGTGAGGTTGGGAACGAAATAATGATA
The DNA here is from genome assembly GCA_036898135.1 of Oncomelania hupensis. NCBI lineage: Eukaryota > Metazoa > Mollusca > Gastropoda > Littorinimorpha > Pomatiopsidae > Oncomelania > Oncomelania hupensis. Next base: position 73,856,226 of record CM072516.1, read on the forward strand.
GGTGGGGTTGGGGGACCAAAAAACGTGTTGCGGTAGAGATTCCAACTGTTTTCAGAGATGGCTTTCTATGAAGACCTACTACATCCTGCAAGGCACGGTGCAAGAAGGCAGAAGAAGAGGGAGACCGAAAAAGAGGCGGGAGGACAACATTCGAGAATGGACTGGCTTGACACTGAGCGAAGCCATAAGGGTTGCTGAAAACAGAAAAAGATGAAGTACGCTGGTTAAACGATCATCGGTGGTACCCCAACGACCTTCGGATTGCGGGATATTAAATAAAATAAAATATATTTCTCTTATATAGCGCACTTACAAGCTCAGAGAGCTTCTCAAAGCGCTGGCCCGTAATATCCAGCAATCACACAATAGTTTGCTGAAGTCAGGATTCGAACCCACGTCGCCCAAGACGCACTCACACAAGTCGTGCGCTCTGACCGTGGCCTTCGTAATATTACGAAGGCCACGCTCTGACCACTGATGTTTGTTGTTTGTTTGTAGATTATAGTCACACGACACTTTCGCATATAGGTGACTACTGGACCGATTTATACTGACACCAGCGGGCCAGTTGTTGGTAAAGGGGAAAATAATATGATCACACGTTGACCAATCCGGAATTCGAACCAGCGACCTTTCGGTTACTAGCAAGACGCTCTTACCAACTGAGCTACCCGGCCCCTCTGTGACCACTGAGCTATCCCTGCCGCCTTATATATTACTATATTATAGGATAGGACGGCCTACTAACGCCAAAACCGAGAGTTACCAGTATCGCGAGATAATTGAAATGAACACGTGTTCTGTGTAATTTACAGTGTTAATTAATAATTATACGAATTTGCCACGCCTGAGAGAGAGAGAGAGAGAGAGAGAGAGAGAGAGAGAGAGAGAGAGAGACTTTAGCATGTTTTATTGAATAAAACCTTTGGCTCATATGCATCAATGGGAATATTAAGAATAAATAAGATCGATCAAAACAATAGAACCATCTATTTTGCATGCAGATAATTATGAATATAGATGTTCATAAAGACTGATAATCTCTCTCTCTTTCTCTCTCTCTTTTCTCTCTCTCTCTCTCTCTCTCTCTCTCTCTGTCTGTCTCTCTAGATAGATAGATAGATAGATAGATAGATAGATAGATAGATAGATAGATAGATAGATAGATAGATAGATAGATAGATAGATAGATAGATAGATAGATAGATAGATAGATAGATAGATAGATAGATAGATAGATAGATAGATAGATAGATAGATAGATAGATAGATAGATAGATAGATAGATAGATAGATAGATAGATAGATAGATAGATAGATAGATAGATAGATAGATAGATAGATAGATAGATAGATAGATAGATAGATAGATAGATAGATAGATAGATAGATGGATGGATGGATGGATGGATATTGAGAGATAGATAGATAGATAGATATATGGATGGATGGATGGATATTGAGAGATAGATAGATAGATATATGGATGGATGGATGGATATTGAGAGATAGATAGATAGATATATGGATGGATGGATGGATATTTTTTTATCCGTGCATGCCCTCATCTGAACAAAATGTCTTTTCCTGATTAAAACCTGTCAACTCTTTAAATGTGGTTGGACGAAATCTGCTATACATGTGCCAAACATACAACATGTGCAAAATCCGTTTCTTCAGCACCGGGGCGGAAAGAACGGTCATTTGATACACACTGTGCATGTGACGTATCTATGTTTGTGTGCTTTCAGGTAACATTGCCTACCCGCAATCGTACAAACGAGTCTCTGAAACACTTTTGCTTAATACAGTCCAAGGGTTTTTGTTTGTTTGTTTGTTTGTTTTTCAATTTCGTCTTTATCCACTTGCTATGATTAAATCTTTGACTATAACTTAAGGCTGCATTCCAATCTTGTTGGTTGGGATGTCCATACGTCAGTTAATAAGCTTCTTCTCGTGATCTACACCCTGGGACAGCCGCAAGAGGGCAAAGCCAGTTCTTTCCAAAAGAGATCTCAGATCAGACACCCAGTTGAGAGAGAGAGACACACACACAGACACACAGACAGACGGACAGAGAGCGAACTATTCAACGGACGATATGAAAACTGAGCCCGTTGTGCAGCATTCCTAGACTTTATTGTGGTAAACTCTAGTTGAACTTTTGTCCTGGTTTTAAATTCCCACTGTCGCTGTCTTTCTCATTTGCTCTTTCTCATTCCTGCTCTGTTCTATCAATCTGCTATATTATCGTCTTCTTCGCTAGCCCAGTCTCCTACCTTTTTTCTTGAAAACTCTTCCGGGATAAGACTCCTTATTTGTGTATGAGGTCTGTTGGATCAGCTTGGGAATATTGGACGCTTTCAGCCAGGTGGTCACTAGGGCTTCCTATGATGTTATTATTAGCAATGTAGGCATTTTATATGTATGTGTTTTGTTGATAATTCCCCCTTGGGGTCATGAGCAATCTTGCCACTGTAGATTGTTCTAACCTATAAAGGGAACAGTGAAAGCCCCAGTTGAAAACCTGTCTTGCCTTTGTAGGCATGACAGATTCACTGCGGCAACAGTACCCCCGTTGGAGTGCCGGGGGTTTCAGTATAAATAGTATCCCCACTTTATGGAAATTTAGTGCTTTAAATTCCCACTGTTGCTATCTTCCTCATATACTCTTTCCCATTCCTGCTCTGTCCTATCACTCTGCTATACTATCTTCTTCTTCGCTAGATCAATGACCTACCTTTTTTCTTGAAAACTCTTCCTGGACAAGACTCCTTGTTTGTGTATGAGGTCTGTTGGATCAGCTTGGGAGTGTTGGACGCTTTCTGCTGGGTGGTCACTAGGGCTTCCTATGATGTTAGTATTTAGCACTATAGGCATTTTTTTATGTATATGTTTCGTTGATGATTTGTAATGATGGTTGTATTCTATTTTGTTTTTGTAACCGGGGGTTCGCGTAGTTGAGGTAAACCCTCAGCCGTCCCCCGCGTGGGATGTCTTTATTGTAAAGTGACTGGCCGGTGGAGGGCGTTCAATTTTCCCACTAGGGTTGTTTCAGCAGATCTTTTGTGCGGATCGGGGGTTGTCCGGTCCTGATTTGGCTCGGAGGAGTCCGCTGGACCTAAAGCAACAATAAATCAATCAATCAATCATGTTGATAATTTATAATGATGTTTGTATTCTATTTTGTATTTGTAAACGGGGGTTCGATAAGTTGGGGTGAAGCCTCAGCCGTCCCCTGCGTGGGATGTTTTTATTGTAAAGTGACTGGCCGGTGGAGAGCTTTCGGTTTTACCACTAGGGTTGTTTCAGCGGATCGGGGGATGTCCGGTCCTGATTTGGCTCGTAAGAGTCCGCTGGACCTAAAGCAATAATAAATATGTAAAGTAATGTCCTGGTTGTAGGTATCCTGATAATAATAATAATAATAATAATAATAATAATAATAATAATAATAATAATAATAATAATAATAATAATAATAATAATAATAATAACGGGTTTTTATATAGCGGGTACTCCAGCCTACGACCAGACTCACCGAGCTTTACATAGTCATTACATAAAAATACATGCACTCGATCAAACATCGCTTTTGTTACGATACACCAAAAGACGGAACAGTAAAAGTAAGAACTATTTACAACTATGTACAAAAATGACAAAAATAGAATAGCACAAACTTATTTACAGCTATTTATATGCCCGGATAGACCCAGGAAAGGAAAACAGTATAAATATTTACAGCCGTGTACACACTTACGGATCAGACAGAAACAAAAGAAGAGAGAATGGCAGCGGGATACAAATCAGTCTGAATAATGCAGATTGAAGAGGTGGGTTTTGAGGGCCTTTTTGAATGCCTGTGTTGATTGTATGTTGCGGATTTGGGAGGGAAGGGAATTCCACTGCTTGGGTGCAGAGTAAGCGAATGCACGTTGGCCGTATATAAAAGCTTGCGAAACATGGACGCTCACAGAAGACCTACAACGAAGAATACAAAGGTTTTGCAAAGACCCTCATGCAAGGCACGGTACAAGGGGGCAGAAGAAGAGGGAGACCGAAAAAGAGATTGGAGGACAACATTCGAGAATGGACTGGCTTGACACTGAGCGAAATCATGAGGGTTGCTGAGGGCCTAGAAAGATGGAGTACGCTGGTTAAACGATCATCTGTGGTGCCCAAACAAATTCCGAGTTACGGAGTTACACCTGTAGGTTAAACTGCTCATCCAATGCGCTAATTCTGAATGATATTGCAGACACAAATCTGGCGTGCATATTTCGCCGTGTCTGTGTTTTCTGTGTTTGTCTGTGTGTGCGTGTGTGTGTCATAAATTGTCGAGTTTAAGGAGAGAGGCCATATACCGTGCAACAACGATCTCTTCAACAGCGTTTGTTTCTCACAAGCCCCATAAACCTTGTTTAACCCTTTAACATTTTAATAGTTTCTGCAGCTGTTGCTCGGGGCGTGGTTACGTCATCTAAATTTGTGCTTAGCTTAGCGTTTTTTTTTAAATTTTTAATTGTTTTTTTAATTCACAAGACTGTTGCAATGGAAATCTCTGTATTCACTCCTTTGAAAATCAGAGCAAAGATTGTTTTTTGTTTAGTTTTTTTTTTTAAATTGAAAGATTATGGTTATACAAAGCATGGAGATGAGGTGCTACAGAAGACTTCAGGGCATTTCCTATACCCAGCACATCACCAACGACGATCGAAGTCCGACAGACCATCGCACCAGCCATTGGACAACACGATGACCTGCTCACAGCCGTGAAGAAACGGAAACTCCGATGGTATGGCCACGTCACCAGATCATCAGGCCTTGCAAAGACCATTCTGCAAGGCACAGTGCAAGGAGGTAGAAGAAGAGGGAGACAGAAAAAGAGATGGGATGACAACATTCGAGAATGGACTGGCTTGACACTGAGCGAAACCCTCAGGGTTGCTGAGGACAGAGAAAGATGGAGTACGCTGGTTAAACGATCATCTGTGGTGCGCCAACGACCTCCGATAGGATAGGGATAGGATAGTATAGGATTATGATTATAAAGTTGCCCCTTTGCAGTTAATCTAAAACATAATTTTAAATATTACAAATCCATTCCCCTTTCCCTCCTTAACTAGCCACTTGCTTTTATTCCACATGGGATGGTCATAATCTGTTCCTTGGGAATGTAGAAGTGTGTCTAACATCTGAGCGTGCATTTTGGTTACAGATCGCCGAGCTTTGAATCTGATTTGGAGAAAAGCGCGTATAGCATCCATTTTTTAATTAATTAATTATTTATTATTATTATTATTATTATTATTATTATTATTATTATTATTATTATTATTATTATTATTTGTTGTTGTTGTTGTTGTTGTTGTTGTAGAAAGAGTGAGCGTTTCCGATGATATATAGAAAGGGAACTAGTAAGTGAACTTTCTCAATGAAGATTTTTCCTCAAAGTTCCCAGTATCATACACTGCCTTATATTTCGAAGGTAAGTCTTTTTGAAATAGACATTTTTAAGTCTTTTTGAAATAGAGAGGGTGCAGTATTCCCTCTCACCTCACCTTCAAAGTATATAAGGCAGTGCGATATTGTCAATATTCCCGCCCAGACGGTTGGGTCTGGACGGCCAGAATCTCAGGTGGCTGCCCCTGAGGCGCCTTGTTCGCGATCCCTGGAAAGCCATAGAGAGGCTGGAAAACTTGGTCGAGGGTTTTACACGGTCAGTCGCCGACTTGGTGGACGTAGTGCGCGGCTTTTCTGCTCGCTTCCCGTCCCCACCGGCTACGGATAGTGTGGCTGCCCGTGGCCTGGACCCGGTGCCGCCTCACTGTCCGGATACTCGGTCTGTGGGATCTGATAGTTTAGTCGCTGAGATGTCAAGCTCCGAGAGCCGTCCCACTCAGGCCTCACCGTGCAGAAGGAACGAAAAGGCAGATAACTCTAGGAGCTATGATGGCGCGGAATTTATCAGCGAAGTCCACTGCCTGTGAGCCTTTCTTGCGGGGCTTGGTCCCCCAGAGCGAGGTTGACAAATTCTCTCAAGCTGTAAAATTTGTCGTAGAACCAATAAAACTCGTTGAGTCCGCAAATGCCCCGGTTGCCAGGGTTCGAAACGTAGCCGAATGGAAACCAAAGCGGCACACCAAGCGCTAGCCTCGGCGCCTGCAGTCATATAATTGTATAGTGGATTTTATGAATTAATTTTGTAATCTAGTGTTCCCGAACTTACGAGAAGGTTTTAACCCATGTATATAAGTTAAATATGGCCTTGGTTTTAGCCATTCTTCACGATTTTAATGCGTGCACCTTTTAGGTTTTCTTAATCTGCATCTTATGATATTATTGTGTGATCAGCTTGATTTTGCCGGTCTAGTTTGTGTGTTTACATAATTTTATTGATTGTGTAGTGTTCTATCACATAGTCTTACCTTTTTATCTTTTGGGAGGATGTCCCCCCGCATTACCACACGCCATGTGTAATTTTAATTTGTGACGTCGACGCTGAGCCGATCTTTCCTTCCACCAAGCCCACACCTCAGACCTGGTCTGGCATTTCATATATATTGGCCTTTGCCAAACTATCACCTTAGGGCCATGGCTTCGCTGCACGGCAGTTTCCTTTGGGCGATGCAGCTACTCCTCTTCCTCAGGGCCTTGCCACAATGGCCACCACCCCTCACACTCGTCGACAGGCTTCGACCTCGTCCTAAACGACATCTTAGACATCTCGACTTCTAAATTCAACGAATAACCATCTCTCCTTGTCCCCTATACGCATTGTGTACGGGGACGTTAATCTATATTCACTGAACTGAACTGAACTCAATATTCCCGGCAACCCTTCATTGGGAACTTTTCAGTCATTGGTTCCTTTGCTACATTATTATTATTATTATTATTATTATTATTATTATTATTATTATTATTATTATTATTATTATTATTATTATTATTGTTGTTGTTGTTATTGTTATTAAAACAGAATAAGAGGAATAAAAAGGTGATGATGACAGACGGGGAAGTGTAGGCAGTAAAGAGGTGTGGGGTGTTATTCCAGGGCGTTACATTGATTGCAGCATTTCGCCAGCTGCGCCGAGAGGTATGGTTCAAGGGTTCAGCGCCTAACGATACGCAACAATGAGATGTACTTCACACATTCCGTTTTACCACTGGGCTGCAACAAACCCCGATACACTTCTTTGTGCTTTCCATTTACATCCTGTTGTTGTTGTTGTTGTTGTTGTTGTTGTTGTTGTTGTTGTTGTTGTTGTTGTTGTTGTTGTTGTTGTTCTTCTTCTTCTTCTTCTTCTTCTTCTTCTTCCTCCTCCTTCTCACCCGGTACACATTGGTCGAAGGCTGCCAGAAGCATGCTTTAGTAGTCGCCTCAACAGACAATAAAGCATGCTCTCATGCTTCAGAGCACTGCTGCCTATACTCTTCAAGCTCTATGGTGACGGAAAAAGCGCAATTTTACTGTAAATATATACAGAATGTTTCTCAACAACATTCCGCTCTTTCCGTCTTAAAAACCCATTTGCCTTCTTGGATTCTTAAATTGTATGAAACCAAATGAGGACATTATTCGGGGTCAACAAATGGTTGAAAAACATTCTCAAACGGTTTGTAAAAGACAGTTGACCTAGAAACAAATACAGTTTGACCTAATTCGTCCCCTAGAGGAGACGAAACTTACATATTCTAGTTTCATAAGTTGATTGGTCAACGCTCCTAGGGCTTGAAGCGTATAGGAAGCATGCAGTGCTCTGAAGCATGAGAGCATGCTTTATGGCCTGTTGAGGCGACTATTACAACATGCTTCTGGTAGCCTTCGACCAATGTGTATCGGGGGTCCTCCTCCTCCTCTTTCTTTCTTTCTTTCATTTTTTTTTCTTCCTTCCTTCCTTCCTCCCTTCTTCTTTTTTGTGTATCACCTTCTTTCCTTCCTCCTTTTTGTCTAGTCTTCTGTTGCACCACCGCTGATGAGTCCATTAGACGCAGTCTGGTGAATAACGAACCAACCGAGGCGTAGGTCACAACCTCGCAGCCTCCCACACGTGGAGTTGCTCAACATTAACAAAACAGTCTAGACGCTAGCCGTACATTTACTGGATAATAAGCTCAGCATTCGATGCGACGACACCCTGTCTCTCTGCCTAAACAGAGGTGTGCTGGAAGCCAATAATTAACTCGCTCCTCCTGAATGTAAATGGCCCAGCCAGGGTCGGTCGTAGTCAGAATTCTCAATAGCCTTCCGTCCGCAACTTGTACGCCAAATGATGCTGAAATTTGACTTGCTTATAGTACGAGACAGTGTAGTAATGGGAGTTGAATGATTGATCTGATTGATTGAATGATTGATTGAATCAGTGAAGATCGGCAAAGGTATCGTGCTCTGTGAAAAAGGGAATGGATTTGTGTGAATAAGGTCGACTGTCGGGCTGGGGAGCTGAAAGTCTTTAGGTCGCCCAAGCGAGGTTTGCTTCGTCTTCGTCTTCTTCTTCGCCTCTTCTTCCTTCTCATTTTCATCTTATACAATACAAGACGATTCACTACTATACAATACAACCTTATTGTACAAAACAGGCTTGCCTTCGGGTCTTCTTCTTCTTTCTCTTCCTTCTCCTTCTCTCCTTTCTTCTCCTTGTTTTATTCTTCTTCTTCCGCCCCTTTTTTCTTCTCCATCTTCTCCTAGTCCTGCTTCTCACCTAGTCTGTAAAACTCAATGTGAAGTAAACTATGACTCTGAGCGACTTCATATTGCACCCAGAGCCATCCTGAGTGCATTAGAACCAGTTGTATGAGAGCTCCAAGGAACAGTGCACGATTGTCTCAAAGAGTTCTAGAACCCTGGATGACCCCTCTCGCTCTCGCTCCTTGGGGGCTTTTAATAACTGCGATGCTGATAAGGAAAAGCGTTTAGTGTAACAACTGGCGATAAAAGGAAGATAAGGACATGTACATCCCCTCCTTCATGTCAAAACTCCCGTCCATAAACTTGCTGAATAGTCCCTTGAAGTTGCAAATGTGTGTGTATGTGTGTGTTTGCTTCCGCTGCATGGTGAGGATCTTCTCTCTACCATACGCGTAGCTGTCATGGAGTACGCTGGTCAAACGATCATCTGTGGTGCTCCTACGACCTCCGAGTTATGGGATAGGATAGGATAGGATAGCTGTCACACTAATCATTGTGTAGTTTTAATAGATGTGTGTGTGTGTATGTGTGTAGTTTCATTGTCTTATCATGTATTAAAACATCTAAATAAATAAATAAATAAATAAATAAATAAATAAATAAATAAAGTAGCAGACAGCTAGTAGCAGTCGTCATAATATGTAGGCTATGATTTTAAAATAGCGTTCTTTCTTTAAACTCGAAAGAGATGCTTAGAACAGTAGAACCCACGCTTATAAGCAATAGTCGTAATCATAATAATTATAGGGATTGGTTGTAATGCAGATTAGCTTTGTTATTGTGATTGTGATTGTCGTTGAGGAAGAAGCGGATACAGTAACAACGATGAAGAGGATGATGGCATGATCACAATGATAATATGATCTCGAGGATAAGGAAGGTGATAATAATGATTATGAGGAGGAGGAGGAGGAGGAGAAGGAAGCAGAGGATACAGTGACGATGACGATGAGGAGGAGGAGGAGAAGGTGGAGGCTAAAAATGATAATGTTCTTGTGAGTGATAACTACCACAGAGATGCTGATGCAGCTAGCTAGAAACACGACATTGTGTATTGAGAACGAGAGAAGAGACACAGAGACAGACAGAGAGAGAGACAGACAGACAGAGACAGAGACAGAGAAAAAGACAGAGAGAGAGAGAGAGGTATGTTGTGGTGATGATAGATCATAGAAGTGACGTGTGAACAAACAGCAGTACTAGTAGCAGCAGGTAGCCTTCCAATCTTATCAAACTCCCCGGGGGCTCTGAATTCGCTTTTTAAATTAAAAAAAAATATATCCGCGTAAGGTCATGGACGTTGATGTTTTTGGTTATTTTGATAGACATGTCATATCATTATCTAATATGCTATTTGTATTTTAAAATTAATACTTTTTATTATGCATGTGAAGTGCATTATATACGATGTTGTTCCCTTGTATGCTTTTGCGAATACGGTTGGTGTGAATGCCTGCATACTTTGTTTTTATTGTTCATATGTCTGTTCTGATCGGTGTTCTATCTTATCTAATATATATCCTATGTTAAGAGCGGTGAGCCCAGCCCTGAGCGGGGGTACTGCGCTATTCAAGCCTACTTTATTATTATTATTATTATTATTATTATTATTATTATTATTATTATTATTATTATTATTATTATTATTATTATTATTATTGTTACATGTTTTAAAGTATGTTGATGTTGCAAAGTAAGTTATCTCAAGAACATCAGCGGGACTCTTTCCCTTAGTGGCTCTCTCTCTCTCTCTCTCTCTCTCTCTCTCTCTCTCTGTGTGTGTGTGCCTTCATCACTTTTAAAAATAAAAATTTCCAAGGGTGAAACAGGTGAAACATGCTCTGTGGGTTCGGGCAAATAGAATAGACCCAACGTTTCCCGGCGTGTCGTAAGAGGCGACTAACAGGGGTGATGTTAGCACGGCATCACTGGGCGAAAGTCTTCTACACAGAAGTCACCGGCCAGGGCGGAGGAACCTCACGTTACTACAGGTTCAACGACCACGTGCTCAGGGCCAAGGCGAGCCACACTGTATTCGTGGATTTCGGCTGTGGCCAACAGCCTGGAGAGGATTGGGCCCTGCCAGGTCTTTTTTGCCCAAGATACACTACATGATGACACAATCCACTAATTCCATACCGGATCGGTCGTCGCCCGGGCCGTCACCCGGCACAAGGACCGCGCCTTCCGTTGGCCACCAGGACGGAGGTGTTAAGTATGCTACTGATGGACAATATAGCAAGATCCGCACGAGAAACAACATCGTCATAGGAACCTGGAACGTCAGGACCCTAACTGTGGAAGGAAAATTAGAAGAACTGGCCCACGAGCTGGACCACTATCGATGGAACGTTCTAGGTATCAGCGAACTGCGCTGGAAAGGCCTAGGTGAAACAACGACTGACAAAGGCCACAAGCTCTATTTCAGCGGTAGAGATGACAGGCACGAACACGGCGTTGGATTCTTGGTCCACAAGAACATTCTAGCCACTGTCATGGGTTGCCGCCCAGTCTCCAGTAGACTCATTACCATCCGTCTGAGAGCAACCCCTTTCAACATTACCATCATCCAGGCCTATGCCCCAACTTCAGACTATGAAGACAGCGAAGTGGAGGATTTTTATGAAAATATACAGGCGGTCCTTGACCAAGTGCCGAAGAAGGACATAGTCATAGTGCAAGGCGACTGGAATGCCAAGGTTGGCCAAGATGCGCACCGCAACTGGGGAGACACATGCGGACCCCACTGCAACAACGAGACAAATGACAGGGGTCTGAGGCTATTGGAGTTTGCCAGATACAACAATCTGGTACTGGCAAACACGCTTGGTCTCCACAAAAAATCCAGACGATGGACTTGGCACAGTCCCGGCGGGGAACATCATAACCAGATCGACTACATCATGGTCAAGAAACGCTTCAGATCAAGCATCAACATTGGCAGGACACGCACTTTTCCAGGAGCAGACATTGGAAGTGACCACGATCTCGTGATGATGTCTTTCCGGCTCCATTTGAAGAGAGTAAATACAGCAAAGTGCACTAGGCTGAAGTTCGACCTGGACAAACTGCAAGACCCGGAGGTGGCAAAAATATTTCAGGCCACAATTGGAGGGAAATTTGCACCACTGCTTATTTTGGGGGCAGGCGAAGTAGATGTCAACACCATGACCAATACCTTCAACTCAGCTGTAACAGATGCCGCCACTGAGATCCTTGGCAAGCACCGACCAAAGAAGAAGCCGTGGATCACACCTGAACTTTTGGATCTGTGTGATAAACGAAGAGAGTTAAAAAAGAAAAAGAACACCTCACAGGGAGCTGATGTCTACCGAAAAATCAACAATGACATCCGAAAAGGCATGCGCACAGCAAAGGAGAACTGGATAGAAGATCAATGCCAGGAAATAGAGAACAATCTGAACAAGAACAACAGCAAGAAGGCCTACCAGACTGTGAAGCGGCTGACAAGTGTTAAACAGCCCAAAGTCTCCACTATCCAAAGCAAGTCTGGCATTTGCCTTACAGAAGAACAAGAAGTCTTGGACAGATGGACAGAGTACTGCTCTGACCTTTACAACCATACACCAAATGGAGACCCATCAGTTCTAGCATGTCCCGAGAGCAGAGAAGAAGAAGAAATCCTCCCAATTCTCCGGGAAGAAGTTGAGGCAGCAGTGCAATCGCTGAAGAAAGGGAAGTCAGCGGGAGTGGACAACATACCAGCGGAACTGCTACAAGCAGGAGGAGAAGCGATGACTGATGCTCTCACCACTATCTGTAACAAGATCTGGCAGAGTGGGGAATGGCCTACACCATGGACCCAGTCGCTTGTCATCACTCTTCCTAAAAAAGGTAACCTTCAGGAGTGTGAAAATTACCGCACCATCAGCCTCATCAGCCATCCCAGCAAGGTCCTCCTGAAAATAATACTCAACAGGTTGAAACCACAAGCTGAACAAATCATAGCTGAAGAACAAGCAGGATTCATGGCAGGGCGAAGTACCACTGAACAGATTTTCAACCTCAGAATAATCTGTGAGAAATACCTACAGCACCAACAACATCTATATCATGTGTTCATAGACTTCAAGAAGGCATTTGACCGAGTCTGGCATGCAGCTCTATGGGCAACCATGAAAGTGTACAACATCAGCCCTAAAATCATAGAAGTCATCAAAAGCCTGTATGACAAGGCTACCAGTGCAGTCCTCCATAACAGCGTCATCGGGAACTGGTTCAGAACAACAATCGGTGTGCGTCAAGGATGCCTACTCTCTCCAACACTCTTCAACATCTTCCTAGAGCGCATCATGTCAGATGCTCTTGCAGATCACGAAGGCACAGTCAGCATAGGGGGCAGAGCAATCTCCAATCTTCGTTTTGCGGATGATATTGATGGATTGGCTGGAGAGGAACAAGAACTTGAACAGCTTGTACAGAGGCTTGACACCACCTCCAGAGCTTATGGAATGGAAATAAGTGCAGAGAAGACCAAAATGATGACCAACAACACCAATGGCATCAACACGGACATCAAAGTACAAGGCCAATCCCTCAACACAGTGCACAGCTTCAAATATTTAGGAGCCATTGTGTCAGACAATGGGTCTCGACAGGAAGTCCTCTCCAGGATCGCACAAACAACTGCTGCCCTGACAAGGTTGAAGCCCATTTGGAAAGACAGAACCATCAGTCTACATTCCAAAGTAAGACTGCTGCGATCTCTGGTCATCTCCATCTTCCTATATGCTTGCGAAGCATGGACCCTCACAGCAGATCTCCAACGAAGAATACAAAGCATGGAGATGAGGTGCTACAGAAGACTTCTGTGCATTTCCTATACCCAACACATCACCAACGTTGAAGTCCGACAGACCATCACACAAGCCATTGGACAACACGATGACCTGCTCACAGTGGTGAAGAAACGGAAACTCCGATGGTATGGCCACGTCACCAGATCACCAGGCCTTGCAAAGACCATTCTGCAAGGCACAGTGCAAGGAGGTAGAAGAAGGGGGAGACCGAAAAAGAGGTGGGAGGACAACATTCGAGAATGGACTGGTTTGACACTGAGCGAAGCCATGAGGGCTGCTGAGGACAGAGAAAGATGGAGTATGCTGGTTAAGCGATCATCTGTGGTGCCCCTACGACCTTCGGGTTATGGGACAGGATAGGATAGGATAGGAAACAGGTCAAGGTCACACAGCTTGCAGGATTTAAAAGTTTTGAATGCCAACTGTCGTGTCTGGGAAATCGTTTTGACTTGCCTCTTAAAACGTGGCACGTATATCAGCTGTGGCCTAGCTTCTTACAAAAAGGTCAACACCTGTTGTGTAAACGTTAATGCATGGAAAAAATAAGAGGGCAAACCATTCAAATATATTTCCAGACACTACCACCACCAACAATTTTTTTTAAATTTAAAAAACGGAGGAATGTTAAGGTTTGAAGGTGTCACAACGGTTAAACCGCTGTGAACTAGCCTTTTTAAGAGCGGTAAAAATAAGTTTTGTTATAAAAAAATAAGTTTGGTTAATTGTTAATAACTGTAAATTGCTTTTCAGAAGCGGTAATTTAGTGGGTGGTTAATCTTATGGTGATTTGATCGGTGGGTTGGCTGTAGTCCTGTTCTCTCTCTCTATGTCTGTCTCTCTCTATGTCTGTCTCTCGGTTTCTGTCTGTCTCTCTCTCTCTCTCTCTCTCTCTCTCTCTCTCTCTCTCTCTCTCTCTCTCTCTTTCTCTCTCTCTCTTTCTCTCTCTCTCTCTCTCTCTTTCTCTCTGTGATGTGTGGTGTCCTATCCTATCCTATCCTGTAACTCGAAAGTCGTAGGCGCACCACAGATGATCGTTTAACCAGCATACTCCACCCTTCTCTGTCCTCAGCAACCCTCATGGCTTCGCTCAATGTCAAGCCAGTCCATTCTCAAATGTTGTCCTCCCATCTCGTTTTCGGTCTCCCTCTTCTTCTGCCTCCTTGCACCGTGCCTTGAAGGATGGCCTTTGCAAGGCCTGTTGCTCTGGTAACGTAACCATACCATCGGAGTTTCCGTTTCTTCACCACTGTGAGCATTTCATCGTGTTGTCCAATGACTTGTGTGATGGTCTGTCAGATTTCGTTGTTGGTGATGTGCTGGGTATAGGAAATGCCCAGAAGTCTTCTGCAGCACGTCATATTCATGCTTTTTATTCTTCATTGTAGATCTGCTGTGAGGGCCCATGTTTCGCAAGCTTGTATTTATAGGATGATGGAGATGACAAAGGAGCAGCCTTACCTTGGAGTGTAGATTGATGGTCCTGTCTTTCCAAATGGGCTTCAACCTTTTCAGGGCAACAGTTGTTTGTGCTATCGTAAAGAAGACGTTTTGGTCGGGACCAATTGTCTGGTACAATGGCTCCTAAATATTTGAAGCTATGTACTGTGTTTTTAGGGATTGGCCTTGGACTTTGATGTCCATGTAGATGCCATTGGTGTTGTTGATCACCATTTTGGTCTTCTCTGCACTTATTTCTATTCCATAGGCTCTGGAGGTGGTGTCAAGCCTCAGTACCAGTTGTTCAAGTTCTTGTTCCTCTCCAGCCAATCCATCAATGTCATCCGCAAAACGGAGATTTGAGATTGCTCTACCCCTATGCTGACTGTGCCTTCGTGTTCTTCAAGGGCATAAGGCATGATGCGCTCTAGGAAGATATTGAAGAGTGTTGGGGAGAGTAGACATTCTTGACGCACGCCGATTTTGTTCTGAATCAGTTCCCGACGGCGCTGTTGTGGGGGACTGCACTGGTAGCCTTGTCATACAGGCTTTCGGTGACTTCAATAATGTTAGGGCTGCTGTTGTACACTCTCGTGGTTGCCCCTAGAACTGCATGCCAGACTCGGTCAAACGCTTTTTGGAAGTCTACAGCTACAAACACATTATATAGATGTTGTCTCTCTCTTTCTCTCTTTCTCTCTCTCTCTCTCTCTCTCTCTCTCTCTCTCTCTCTCTCCTCTCTCTCTTTCTCTCTCTGTATGTGTGGTGTGTGGAGTTTAAATATCTATAAATTAGTTCGTGTTCGTTTTAAGAAATACTCTATATTTCCCATATTTATTTTTGGGATTATTTTACTTTCTTTTAAACTGGGGTATGCAGCTGTGGATGCTTGGGTGAATGTGGCATGTGTGTCGCTGTCACTATGTCACTGTGTCAATGTGATCTTGGGCTTAGTGGGATATTGTGTCAGTATGATTTTAGACGTACTGTTACGTTGTGTAGGTATTGGGTTTGACATACTGAGATGTTGTGTCGGTATTATTTTAGACATACTGTGATGTCGTGTCGGTATTATTTTAGATATACTGTGATGCTGTGTCGGCGTGATTTTAGACATACTGGAATGTTGTGTCGGCATGATTTTAGACATACCGGGATGTTGTGCCAGTAGGATTTTAGATAACCTTGGTGGCACTTTGGACTGTGATAAGGTTGTGTATGTGACTACCGGAAATCTATATTCCCCGTGCATTGTATCATTCGTATGTCATTTGGCAATGTAAGAATCTGAATCTGAATTTACATCGTTCTTTAATATTCTATATTTCTTCCTTTTCTTTATTTTCTTCGTTTTTCATTCCCTCGTTCTGTCAGTGAATGCATGATGAACCCACATATATTCGCGATTAGTATTTGTGCTATAAAGTTTGTTTCCGTTCTTTGGTTTCTTTTGTTGACTACTGGGTGCGGTTGCTGTTGGTTATTTCGTTAATTGCTATTTAAGACTTCTAGATAATGATGATATTGTTGCTAGGCATATTGTGTTTTGGGGTGTTTTGATGTTACTGAGTTTTTTTTTTCTTCTCGTAACAACTCGAGGTCCTTTCTCTTGGTTACAGCATGGTTGCTATGGGTTACGATCACATAAATGCGTGGCTGATAGTTGTTTTAAATTTGCTGTATCATTTCCATTAATGATGATTTTATTGCTGTTAGTCACAATTTTGTTACCCTTGTGGTTGTTTTGGTTACAATAGAGATACTGTTGCTTGATAGTACTGTATTGTTGCCATGGTTACATTGTGGTTAATATTGGTTCAATGTGGCTGCTATTGTTTACTGCGAAAATGTTATTGGTTACTATTTTGCAGCTATATACGATTTTTATATTTTGGTTATAGTTCAATCGTCGTTGTTATGGCTATAGTGTCGTTGCTATGGTTACAGTGTCGTTGCTATGGTTACAGGGCTCACAAGGACCAATAGGACCACCAGGTCCTCCAGGAGTGATGGGAGTATCAGGCATCATTGGACCACCGGTATGTATCGCTAACAACCAATCGAAAACACGCACGTGAAGTACACCAGCCCACCATTGCGACCGATACAAAACACGGACAAAAACACAGACTGGTAGTGAAAAGCCTGTCTGGAAACAGTTTCTTTGAAGCCAGGCGATCCACATATAATTTCAGATTGTTTCGAGTAAAATAATTACATTAAATAGGTAAAGCTGATAAAATAAATAGCGTCGGTGTCCATTCAAAACCTCGTATCTCCCAAAATTAAGTGTTGGAAACAACAAAAAATACTGTTTAAAAAAAATCAGGTGTTACCAAAACAAATGGTTTTAATATAATTTGCACTGAATACAAATTATATTAAAAACGTTTGTTTTGGTGATATCTGATTTTTAAAAACAGTATATTTCGTTGTTCCCAAAACTTTATTTTTGGAGATGCGAGGCATTGACTGGACACCGACGTAGGTAAAAGATATATAGCTAAATAAAGCAAAGCATGTATGAGAATTGCCCCAACCAAGTATATCGACCAAAACAACCCGCAAGCACGTGCAAAGTGTGGGCAATGTTTCTCGGGAAAGTCGGGCAAAGAAATGTGTGCCTTCGATACAGATCATCGCCGAATGGGTACGTGTGTATGAAACGGGGTATGGGGGAGACAGTGGTTGGAGGGTGGGTGGTATGATTTAAGAGGAAGGGGTGGGGGTGGCGTAGGTAGACGGGATGGTGGGGGATTAGAAGGAAGGAAGGTTTTTGTCCGGAACTTTTTTTTTTATTCCTCCGCGCGTTACAATAAAACCGATGTAGCCTGCAAAGGGAGAACGCTAATGGGCCCTTTGTCAGTGTCACGCCACGAGGTTTCCGTTCAGTACGTGCATGCTGGGTTCCAGAACGATCCAGTCAGAAGCTCACGTACACGCCTCTGGAGTCGGAACTCTACGGATAATACTCTCAGTTTCTTAGGAGACACGGTTGCAGTGCTAGAATTTCATTGCTGATTTCTGATTTCCTCTCACGGTGACGAGAGGGAAAAAGCCACAATCTCCAAGACTCCAGGCACTTGGTCTTATCATTATTATTAAGGTTTTATGTCAGCTAAACTGTTAGGCGAGTATTCTCAGCTAAACTGTTAGGCGAGAATTTCCTTGCGGCAGGGCCTGGATAGCTCAGTGGTCAGAGCGCACGACTTGTGTGAGTGCGTCTTGGGCGACGTGGGTTCAAATTCTGACTTTAGCAAACTATTGTGTGATTGCTGGATATTACGGGCCAGCGCCTTGAGAAGCTCTCTGAGCTTGTAAGTGCGCTATATAAGAAAAAATCTCTTTCTTTCTTTCTTTCCTTCTTGGCATTGTCCGATAAAATCAGAAGACCGGCAAATGAAATTCCATCACCGTAAAGATTACGCTACGTTTTGTTTCCTGCGCAGTCAGCGCTGTTTACAAAATGTTATCAGCAATGTTGAATAGGGAGTAACTTTTCAACCACTTGTGACATTTCAGTCTTCCGTACTTCGCGAAACTTCACCAAACTTTCCAAAGGCGATGTTTTCAGTGCACCGTAACTGCAACGGTCAAACTGTCACACACACAGCCAAAAAAAAAATCGCTGTGATTAATGGATTCCCGGAAAAGAAAAGGTTTCCGTATTCATGGTTTAATTCCTCTGTTCTTTCTGGGTTGCACCAGAGATTGTTGATCGTTGGTGGCGCCCAAACAACCACCATCCCTCCCACCCCCCTTGCTAGGTCTGTCTATCTGATTCTTTCCTTCCTTCGTCTTTCTGCCTCTGTTTCACGTTGTCTGTGTTTCTCTCTCTCTCTTTCTCTCTGTCTCTGTGTCTCTCTCTGTGTCTCTCTCTGTCTCTGTGTCTGTCTGTCTCTCTCTCTCTCTCCCTCTCTCTCTCTCTCTCTCTCTCTCTCTCTCTTTCTCTCTCTCTCTCTCTCTCTCTCTCTCTCTCTCTCTCTCTCTCTCGGTTTCCCAGTGAAGACGTCACTGGGGTTTATGTTGCCTTCTTCTTCTTCTTCTTCT
Organism: Oncomelania hupensis; assembly: GCA_036898135.1. Classification (NCBI taxonomy): domain Eukaryota; kingdom Metazoa; phylum Mollusca; class Gastropoda; order Littorinimorpha; family Pomatiopsidae; genus Oncomelania; species Oncomelania hupensis. Next base: position 73,875,228 of record CM072516.1, read on the forward strand.
TCTTCTTCTTCTTCTTCTTCTTCTTCTTCTTCTTCTTCTTCTTCTTCTTCGTCTTCTTCTTCTTCTTCTTCTTCTTCTTCTTCCTTCTTTCTCCTCCTTCTTTTCCTTCTGATTTTTCTTTTTCTCCTTCTTTTTTGTTGTTGTTGTTGTTAGATTGTTTTTTTTTTGCCTTCCTCCTTCATTCTCTTTGTATTTATCTCTCTTTCTCTCACTCTCTCTCTCTCACTCTCTCTCTGTCTTTTTCTTTGTCTCTCTCACTCTCTCTGTCTCTGTCTCTGTCTCTCTCTCTCTCTCTCTCTCTCTCTCTCTCTCTCGATCATATCACCCTCTCCTTTCTTCTCTACCTAACTTCTTTGTGTATGGGTTGTGGTTTCCTTGTCCCCGCCTTCCTCACCCCCTCTTCCCACTGTCGCACGTACAGCAGTACACGTGCAGCATCCTACGTAGCGATATGATTGTTTTTGGTCTTATCTGTCAACAGGGACCCCCAGGCCCGCCTGGAGAAAGGGGAAGCGTTGTAAGTATGGATTAGTTTGCAGTGATGATGATGATGATGATGATGATGATGATGATGATGATGATGATGATGATGATGATGATGATGATGATGATGACGATGATGATGTTGATGATGCACTTGTGGGAGACGTTTGCTGAAGCCGCGACGGCTATGGGAAGATGTCTCCTGGGCAACCGCCCTACCGGCTGACTGGAAGATGCTGAGAGACACCTTCTGACAGTGGTAGGGGCTGATAAAGATCCTATCCTATCCTATCCTATCCTATCCTATCCTATCCTATCCTATCCTATCCTATCCTATCCTATCCTATCCTATCCTGTCCCGTAACCCGGAGGTCGTAAGGGCACCACAGATGATCGTTTAACCAGCATACTCCATCTTTCGCTGTGCTCAGCAGCCCTGATGGCTTCGCTCAGTGTCAAACCAGTCCAATCTCGAATGTTGTCCTCCCACCTCTTTTTTCGGTCTCCCTCTTCTTCTACCTCCTTGCACTGTGCCTTGCAGAATAGTCTTTGCAAGGCCTGATGATCTGGTGACGTGGCCATACCATCGGAGTTTCAGTTTCTTCACCACTGTGAGCAGGTCATCGTGTTGTCCAATGGCTTGTGTGATGGTCTGTCGGACCTCGTCGTTGGTGATGTGTTGGGTATAGGAAATGCCCAGAAGTCTTCTGTAGCACCTCATCTCCATGCTTTGTATTCTTCTTTGGAGATCTGCTGTGAGGGTCCATGGTTCGCAAGCATATAGGAAGATGGAGATGACAAGGGAGCGCAGCAGTCTTACTTTGGAATGTAGACTGATGGTCCTGTATTTTCAAATGGGCTTCAACCTTGTCAGGGCAAAGATAAAAATAACGAGCATTATTACGGAAAAAGCGCAAATGTGTACGGGATGAAGAGAATGGGGTGACGGAAATACCCCAAAATGAGTCAAAAATACTGCAGTGCTCTTCCGTCTAAACAAGCCGATTTCACTGCTTGGATTCTCAAATTGTAGGAAACCAAGTGAGGACGCCATTCCGGCGTCAACAAACGGTTCCAAAATATTGTCAAACGGTTCGAAAATGACAGCTGACCTAGAGCCAAACTGCTCATGGCGACCGTGATAGGTCGCTAATTAAGGCGAGAGCACTATTTTCGGGAATTCCCGTGGGTAGGTCGCCACTATAGGTCAAACACTAAAAGACATCGTTTAGCAGTGAGGGCTGACAGAAGGTGTCTCCCAGCGTATTCCAGTCAGCAGTGAGAGCTAACAGAAAATATCTTCCAAGAGCCGTCGCTGCGTCACAAAACATCTACACGGATGATTTTGATGATGATTGTGACGATGATGATGATGATGATGATGATGATGATGATGATGATGATGATGATGATGATGATGATAATGATGATGATGATTTTTGACCATTATGATGTTAATGATGATCATTATGATGAAGCGAAGGAAGAGGGTAAAAATAGAAGCGATGAAGATTGTGTTCATTTTGTTGATGATGATGATGATGATGTTGATGATGATGATGATGATGTTGATGATGATGATGATGATGATGGTTTTGATAATATGATATTTATGATGTTGATGACAATCTTGATGATGAGACAGAGAAGGGGAATAGAAATAGAAGGGAGGGGCAGGGTCGATGGGTCGAGATTAAAGGGATGCGTGGGTGGTGGGGAAGGGTAGGGGGGGAAGAGAACAGAAGTGATGATGATGATGGTAATGATAATGATGATGATGATGATGGCGATGATGAAGTAGTTGTAATAGATGATGATGATGATGATGATGATGATGATGATGATGATGATGATGATGATGATGATGATGATGATGATGATGATGTCTCGCCCCTACACAGTCGGTAGTAAGGAGGAATTTAAGGAGCGAGTTTATATTCTGCTGCACTCCCGTTTTTCCTGTGCACAGCAAATTGTCTGAATTGCCGTGCAAATTATTTGTTTTGCTCTAGTTACTGTGAACGACCCTTCAAAGGGAAGTTGCACTCCCCTATACCCGTACCCAATTACCCCTGTCTTTCCATCCCCTGTTACCCCGTTTTCTCCATTTCGTTTCCATGGGTATACTCCAACCCTCCCTCTCTCCGTCCCATCTTAACCCTTTGCTTGCCCCTAGTCACCAACAATGGCTGCGCATTCACAAACAGCAAATAAACAAACGAGAAAAAAAAAAGAAAAAAGATGCAGTTAAAAGAAACTGAATTGATTTCTATATAATTATGTAGCGCTCTTTTCTTTGCTTGAAAACTGCACAACTGAATTGATTTCTATATAATTATGTAGCGCTCTTTTCTTTGCTTGAAAACTGCACAAGGCACGATGGCTTATTATTATTATTATTATTATAAAACACTATTAATATTGTTTTAGGATCGCTTCAGAAGTTGTGGAGATTTTTTTTCTTCGTGTGGACGAAGTATCTATAGAAGTATCCACAGAAGAAGAAGAAGAAGAAGAAGAAGAAGAAGAAGAAGAAGAAGAAGAAGAAGAAGAAGAAGAAGAAGAAGAAGAACATAGGTGGATTCCAAACATATTTGACAATCCCGCGGGTGAACAGAAACGCTTTTTGTGTGAAAGCACGGCAGCTCCTATGCAGTGCAACCAAAAGCAACAATAAAACAAGGGGGAGCAAGAGCCTCTTTCTCCCCCTTCCCCACTGTTTGAACCTAGGCCTAAATCCCTCTCGGTACCCGCTTCATTCATTGCAGAGCAGCACAGTTTTCCATGCACAAGATCCACCAAAGGACGGAAACCAAAACAATGTGTTTGTTACGCTAGATACAACGGACCGCCATATTGGCTTTAAACGCTTTATATAGTTGAGAGGGCCTTCCCCGACTCCTTCATCCCACCTCTCACCTAGGCAAACACACACTATCACCAGCACCCCCTACTCCACCCCCCCCCCACCCACATCCCTTTCATCTCGACCCCTCGACCATCCCCTCCCCCTTCTTCTCCTCCATCACCCTCCCACCCAATAATTTAAATTTAAAAAAATAGTACTAATCTATTAGATAAAGCGATCATAAGTAATACATAATTCTAATCTATATATATAAATTGCTTAGCCGGAAGTCCTTCTTCGCCTCTACTATAAAGTTTGTCCGGTATGGACGCTGATCTGGGCAGGTGCTGGCCGCTGCGGATCGGCCTGCTGTGTGCTCAAAACCAGCCAAATCGTTATAGCCGACATTTCCTTACCGAACGTTTAACCGTTTCTGAGATAAATAAATAAACAAAATGTCCACAAACTGCAATAGCCTCATTCCGCGCGCTTCCATTAAAAATCAAATTGAGGTTTCAGCATGTTTTCCCATATAGACCAAAAAAATTGATGGTCTTTCTAGGAAGCGTTGGTAGCCTACTTAGTAAAACATTCGCCTAACGTGCAGAGCAACCCAAGTTCAAACCTCACGAGGGACATTTTTTTACACTACAATATGGATATTTATCTTTTTAATTTAGGCTTTTTACCTTTAATTTATTATTATTATTATTATTATTATTATTATTATTATTATTATTATTATTATTATGCCACACCAAAATCCTTGTAACGTTTTTTACTTGGTAAATAAATATTCTTATCTTATCTTATCTTATTATTATTATTATTATTATTATTATTATTATTATTATTATTATTATTATTATTATTTGTAAACTAATAATAATAATAATAATATATTATTATTATTATATCTTATATCAAATTTTCTTTTAAAACCTTGGTGTTTTTTATGATTTCTATTTGTATTATTCTATATTCAATATTATTATTATTATTATTATTATTATTATTATTATTATTATTATTATTATTATTATTATTATTATTATTATTATTATTATTATTATTATTTATAAACTAATAATAATAATTAATAGTATTATTATTATTATTATTATAACAATTATAATATCTTATATCAAATTTTATTTTAAAACCTTGGTGTTCTTTCTGATTTCTATTTGTATCATTCTATATTCAATATTATTATTATTATTATTATTATTACTACCAAGGATCGGGATGGGGTGGTACGTGTAGGTAAAAGGGGGCTACGGGTAGGTTTAAAGGGGCATGGGTAGGCATAACGGGGATACGAGTATATATCTTATAAGGGGGTATGGTGATGGTCGATTCCTTTCATCCATACCTGCGAAACGATCAACGGGGAAGTATCAAGGAGGGTACAGGTAGGAACCAAGGGGGTATGGAAGGTATCAAGGGGGTATGGGGAGGTATCAAGTGGGTTCGGGGAGGTATCAAGGGGGTATGATGAGACATCATTGGGGGGGACGGGGAGATATCAGGGGGGGGGAGTATGGTGAGGTATCAAGGGGGATATGGGGAGGTATCATCGTCCAAATGAAATTCGCAGACAAAAGTTCTCTCTGTCTACATTTTAAACAGCATCATGTGTACCCTGGCTTACCAGGGTACAAAAACCACTAGTACATAATAATTGTGCTCCTAACCGCTGCTGATGCCTATAGTTTTGGAGACAGGGTGGCCTAATGGTAGGGCTTTGGCTTGCGGATCTGAAGGTCCCGGGTTCGAGCCCAGGCCGGGGCATTGTGTGGGTGTGCTTGGGAAAAAACACTTTACTCCCGTTTACTACTCCTTCGGATGAGAGTGTAAACCGAGGTCTAGTCTGTGTCGCTTGCATTCCATCATTACGGACTTTAAAGATCACGACGCTCATGTCCTAGACGGGTGAGTGCCGGTGACAAGAACACACCCAGCATGTACCTTGGGTAAAGCGCTTCACTTGGGGCTGCTGTACTTTCGAAAATGAATGTGCCCGAATTTCACCTCGGTGATAATAAAGTTGTTAACATTTATTTTAAAAACTCGATTCTCTCTATCGCCCCCTTATTGTCTCAGCCAGCATAATCACACATCTCTCTTTTGACAAAACAACAACAAACCAACAAAAAATGAGAAGAAAAAAAACATCTCCACTCGTTATTTATGAGACAGAACATAATTATTATTTATTTTCAGGCGGGAAAAACCCCGGTGTCCATTATTTTTTTTGGTAATTTCAGGCGGGAGAACCTGCTGTTCATTACTTACCTTTTGAATTTTTTTTGTGTGTGTGTGTTCAGCCCTGGAAGCAATGAATTCATTTTACTTTAATCAGCCCTGGAAGCAGTTAATTTATTTACGTTTTTGGTAAAATCGTTATAGTGAGTCGACTGCACTTTTTTGTTGTTGTTGTTCTTCTTTTCTTGTTTTTGAGGTTATTTAGCACGAGATGGCCAGCACTGTGTTCCTCCAGCCCATATCATATGTTCCCTCACGTATGTTCCCTCAAGGTTTTATAATAATAATAATAATAATAATAATAATAATAATAATAATAATAATAATAATAATAATAATAATAATAATACAGGATGCTATCACGCGCTTTTTCTTCCAGCGAACTCAAAGCGCGGCGATCTGAAGAGATCGCTATTACACAAGTCGGAATAGAATAGAAATCCATTTTTTTAGTTTTTAAATGTTTAGATTGACTGCATCCAATACCATATTACTGAAGTGCTTTCAGGTCTGTCTGTGCTCCCTCAAAAGCGATTTAAGATCTATAATGTTGTTCCCCGTCAATTTCTGTGTTCCTCCCAGGTATGTTACCAAACTATGTAGAGGAACATTATAGAACCTGGCGCGGCATTGACCTGAGGGAATACAGACTTGGGGTTAACATGGACTCGGGACCAGAGAATGAGGACATGCTCCCAAGCATATGCTTCTGTTTTTAAACATAGCACAAAGGTATTTACTTACGAAGATGGGTGACCGTCCGTTGAAACTGCGTGAGATGTTATCAGGCATTTAGCAACAAGGAAAATTAACATTTAAGGCTTATTTATTTATTTATTTATTTATTTATTTATTTATTTTCGATTTAGAGAGGGATGATGCAGTAGCGCAGTGGTCTTGGGGCACACCGCGGGGAATGTTTCGTTAAGCAACGTCGAGCGAGGTTAATACTTGGATGGGTGACCATACTTGGATGCAACCAGAACCACTGACGAGCATACATGAATGACTCTAGCGCACAACACTCACCCTAGTCCACCCAGCGGTGCATGGGGCACTTGCTTGGCTCTGGCTAGACCTGAGGACGGTGAGGAGATGGGCAGCGCCCTCGTGAAGCTGGCCCAGAGAAAGAGAGGTTTCAAACACCTCTCTTCTCCAACGACCGAAATGTAGGGGGAACTATCATTTAGGGAGGGAAGGGAGGGAGGGGGGAACGTGGTCTGAAAAGGGAGGAGGAAAGGAATAATTCCCTCATCTTGCTATTTAATGCCTGGGTCAGGTTTTGTGGTGTAAGTTTTTACACACGCCTGAGCGATAGTCAGCTGCGTCCCTGATAGAAGTGCACTTTGAAGTGTTGCGTATCGCCTTAAATGTGAAATGTTGTAAAGACTGAAGGAACGAGAAACGTAATGACAAGAAGAAGAAGAAGCAGAAGAGGCGAGAGAACAAAAAATAAATATAGAAGAAGAGAAAGAGCGAAGAAAAACGACAGATTATATTATATTAGGATGGATAGATAGGAAGGTGGGAAGGAAGAAAGAAGAGGAAGGAGCGGGAGAAGGAGAAGCAGGCAAAGCACCCCCTCTCACCCCCCACACCCACACACAAGTACACACACACACACACACACAATTTGTCTTGCGCCCCTATCCCAACCATCAACACCCCTCCCCCCCCCCCGGCCTCCAAACCCCAAAACATTGCCACAACTAGAGCAGGTTTAATTTTCAGGTGAGTTGCAGCGGTTGGTGTTTTGTTTCTGTGATATAAGTTTATAACGGGCAGTTGTTTGCCTGCACATGTCCCCCAAAAAGTCTGCTCTTTGTAATGATGTGCATCTTCAAATGCTACGTTAACCTTTTTTTTCTCAAAACTATTTGTGCTGGTTTTTTTTTAGACATACGCCAATGCAATCACAGAAGAAGGAAAGACGGGATTACCAGGGCCAGCGGTAAGTCTGTCTGTATGTCTGTGTGTGTGTCTGTCTGTCTCTCTCTCCTTTCCTCTCTCCCTCCCCCCTTGCTTTCTCTCTCTCTCTCTCTCTCTCTCTCTCTCTCTCTCTCTCTCTCTCTCTCTCTCTCTGTTTGTGTGCGTACATGTTAAAGAGAAAAGTAGTAACAATAATGTAGTCGTCAATGATCCATGCAATCACTCTTTTAGTTGCATGATTCTTAGTGTCTTAACTTTCCATAGCAGGCGCAGTCATTGAAGCGGGAGCAATAGCTTTCAGTTATTTCATGTGTTATGTGTTTCGTTGAGTACTTGGCGCAGTTCAACAACACGATGACCTGCTCACAGTGGTGAAGAAACGGAAACTCCGAAGGTATGGCCACGTCACCAAATCATCAGTCCTTGCAAAGACCATCCTGCAAGGCACAGTGCAAGGAGGTAGAAGAAGAGGGAGACCGAAAAAGAGGTGGGGGGGGGACAACATTCGAGAATGGACTGGTTTGACACTGAGCGAAACAATCAGGGTTGCTGAGGACAGGGAAAGATGGAGTACGCTGGTTAAACGATCATCTGTGGTGCCCCTACGACCTCCGAGTTATGGGATAGGATAGGATAGGATAGGACGTGGTGCAGTGGTTCGGGCACACGCTAGCAACGTTTCATGTTAAGCAGCGTCGGGAAGGGTTAGTACTTGGATGGGTGACCAATGCTTGGAAGGCAGCCACCAAACGACGCGCACAAGCGCCCGGCGCACCCCAATCCACCCAGCTTTGGATGGGTACGTGGGTCTGTTTAGAACCGGGGAAGATAAAGCAGCTAGGGAGAAGGAGACAGGCACCGCCCTCATTAAACGGGCCCTGAAAAAAGGGAGGTCACCAACGCTTTCTTCCCTACGACCGAAAGTTTACGAGGACATCTTTGCCTTTAGTACTTGGAATGTTTAGTATTGTACTGGAAATGTTACATTTAGTACTTGGAATGTTTGGTATTGTACTGGAAATGTTTCATTTAGTACTTGGAATGTTTCCTATTGTACTGGAAATGTTTCATTTAGTACTTGGAATGTTTGGTATTGTACTGGAAATGTTTCATTTAGTACTTGGAATGTTTGGTATTGTACTGGAAATGTTTCATTTAGTACTTGGAATGTTTCCTATTGTACTGGAAATGTTTTATTTAGTACTTGGAATGTTTCGTATTGTACTGGAAATGTTTAATTTAGTACTTGGAATGTTTCGTATTGTACTGGAAATGTTTCATTTAGTACTTAGAATGTTTCGTATGGTACTGGAAATGTTTCATTTAGTGCTTGGAATGTTTCATATGGTTCTGGAAATGTTTCATTTAGTACTTTAAATGTTTTGATTTTTGTATCCAGGGTCCGTCTGGCTCTCCGGGCGCCACAGGCATGGTATGAATTTTATTAAAATAATGTCTTTTTATTTGATAGGAAAAATCTAAACTTACACCTATATTTTTGAAAGAGGCATTCAATTCCATTCAATTCAATTCAATTCAATTCAACAAATAGTTGTTTCAATGATATATGACAGGTATTTGAACACGGCTTTAAAAAAAAAATCAAAAGTTACGGATAAAAAAGGTTAAGATGATTTTCTTTTTTAACGTTTATCTTGTTAAAGTGAAACACCATTTAGTATCAGCATAGTTAAGAAGATTTCTGATGTTGAATTGGTGAAGTCGATTAACATGAACCTATTGATTCCAAACCGCTGAACTGTACGAAAATCTAAACCATGTACGTACGTATTCTGCCTCAGCCAGGAGAGAGAGGAGCAACTGGCAAACCCGGAAGTCAGGGATCTCCAGGAATGCCCGGAGTTCCTGGGTTGCCGGGACCTCCGGGACCCAGTGGGGAGAGCGGGCTCAGGGGACAGCCCGGAATGCCAGGAATGCCCGGAATACCTGTGAGTTGAAACACCTTAAGTTAAAATTGACTAACCATTTAGGACAAGGCAGGCGATTTAATTATTTAATACATAAGATAAAAGATTGAACTATTTAAGACATAATATAAAAGATTGAACTGTTTAAGCAACAACGCTTAAAGGACTTAATACTTAAAACTTAGGATATAAATTCACTCGAAGATGACCTTTTGTATCAAATGTATACCTTAACTTAAGACTTAATAACCACTGTAGATTATAAGAAAGGAAGATTTGACTATGTAAGAAATACAGTTTGAGTAACAACGCTTAAAATGCTCGACATACCAAACTTAAGATAAGGGTTTCACTTGAAGGTTAATTTTGGTATCAAATGTAACGCCAACCAAGGTACTAACTTGCTGCAAAACTGCGTTCCGTGTTACGCCACAGACCACTCATTTGACCTACTTCGATCAACCGACCTGTATTTGTGTGTCCTGTCACCTATACTTTTCGCTATAATGTTTTACGTGACGCAAAGTGGACACGGCTTAGCAACACATTGATACAGAATACAGTCAATACAGAAAGCGGACTTTTGTTTTAGAAAATAAATAAATAAATAAATAAATAAATAAATAAATAAATAAATAAAAATCCTCACAACTTGGATCACTTTGTATGTCAAAGGCTGGAAGTCATTTTAAACCCGGAACTACCACAGCTACAACCTAGTCGAATATGTATATTAATTTTAGTCATGTATATAATGACTATTCAAGCCAAGTCATGGCACGAAATCATTATTTGCACACACCAAAAAATCACAGTAAAAATGTGGTGTGTTGTTTTGTAATGCACAAATTACCACATGCACACACACACGCACACACACACACACACGCACACACACACACATACACGCACAAGGGGCGGGTTCCTAGCTAAAGAAATAATGCATACCCACGTTTTAATCCCAATATAATAATAATAATAATAGATCTTAATATCTTCTTACACAGATAACTATGGTCAAAACTAGTACTGCTATTATATTCCAGGGTCGCAGTATATCAGAGCAGGAAGTCCGAGATTTATGTTACATGATACTTAGAGGTAAGTGTTACCCTTGTACACGGACAGCACAGCAATCTCAAAAAATGATGATGATGATGATGATGATGATGATGATGATGATGATGATGATGATGATGATGATGATGATGATGATGATGATGAAAAATGATGATGATGATAGATGATGAAAAATGATGATGATGATGATGATAGATGATGACAAATGATAATAGATGATGATAGATGATGAAGATGTTCTGTTAGATCACAGTTTCAATTTTCCTTAGTATCATGCTAGCTCATGAAATTCGGTTGTCAATCAATATAGAATCACCGCAGGAATTTGGTTTCTTGTATTGTAATTAGTAAAATATTCTGTGAACGATTTTAAAATATCGAGACAGATTGAAGAAACGATAGCCGTCAATTATGGCTCCTGAATGCATTGTTTAAGATCAAGACCAAAGAATGAATGTGCCACGTGGGGTTTATGGGTTGCTGGGCTCTGCACAATGGAATGCTGTAACCCTCACGCTTTATTCTCTGGGAACTGCTAGTTAGTCACCCGGTGAATTACTTTAATACATTTATTTATTTAGCTCGGTCTGTGTTAAGGTTGGGGTACAGAGATAGATAGAAAAATGGTAAAAGATCACTGTCACACTAGCTTTCACACGGCTATGAATCATATGTAGTCCAGCCACTTGATAACAGTTAAAATCACGCATTTATTTCTTCTACTCTATACAAGATCTTCGATGTACTAATCTACCTTAAAAAGTCATAAGTCAATGCAAATAATTCGATCGCTGATAGTCTAGGCAGCTGTTATGTCTTCATATGGCACTGGCTACTAGAGTTCATGTAGATTGGACTACTGTGGTCCGCTTTACTATTTTCTGAAGAGTGGACTACTGTGGTCCTTTTGCTACCAGTTTTTTTGCACTGTTCCCTTGGCACTTAACTCAAGCGTGGTGTGTAGTCTGGTTCCTTGACACTCTGTGTTGTCTTGGACAGTGTTTTCCAGGGTTGCTCTCTCAGTCCTGTGCTGTAGAGGCTAAACAGCCAACTCGTGTTTTCTGTGGAGTTGGGAGCACGGTATATCTCGCCTGTTCGTCTGTAACACAAGAAACGAAATTCTGCACAACCTTGAATAATAGGTCTGTGCAGAGCGTCTCACTGAAAGCCAAAGTAGCCCTCAGTGATAGCTCCACATCTCTATACATAAGCGACGAACATTCTGCTACGTCCATGGTCCACTGGAATCTCAACTCTAATTTCCTATACGTACATAAATATAAATCGTGGCTAACTATACACATACAGAATTAATAATATTATAAACATTCACTGGTACAGCCACTGGTCTGCAAACATACATATAGGTTAAACCCACAGTGGTTCTGTCAAGTATACAACATGGCGGCGCAACCGGTCGTGTTTCGCCACGTTGTCATGCAACGTTGGACGAACAATTCAAATCTATGCATAGCAAATTCCACAAACATAATTTCAACAATAATAGAAATATATCACGATGAAACAGAAGTATGTTCATTTACCTGTTTGACAAAGTCAGGCCCGTGGCTACTTGATTGAATTCTAAGATTCACAAAGTCCTGCTTCCTGGTCTATGAGTGGAGATTTTTCTCTGCTCCAGTCTAGCTGTGTAGACTTCGGCGTATTTCATAGGACTGACTCAATCTATGCTAGGTTTTGAACCATTCAGAACCGGCTCTAACCGCTCTGCCTGAGTCCCATTGGATAAGCTTTTCGCTTCCTCGCACACAGTGCTGACGTCACTACACTGCCTGCGTCAATCTCGCTGTGTGTGTACCTCCGTTATACTTTAATCGTCTGCTATATACTACATTAACTTTCTAAGATTACATTGACTAAACAAGGCTAAATAGTACAGTAAGCAGGGTAAACTAGTCCGTCTGTCACAGAATGAAAGAAAGCAACAGCCACAAATATTAGATGACTAATGTGGTTGAAAAGTAACTCTCTATTGCAAATTGCTTGTAACTTGTGTTAAGCAGTACTGCAATTGCATGAAACAATCCGTCTCGCGGTCCTTACAGTGTTAGAATGTGATTGTTGCTCTCTGATTTCATCCGGCAGCGACGACAGCAGCTCGTTTGATCTCATTCCTAATCATCAAGTGAGCTCGCTTACGCAGTGTCGGGCAACGGGCTATAAGTATGAGCCGAACTCGTCACTGGAAGATGGAATCAGAGACCAGTAATTCAATTCTGCTACTGTAAGGATCACAGTACCTGTTGCTTTATACTCACACCCCCCCTCCCCCCCATTGTGGGGGTATATGGGGTTTCTGTATAAATAGTATCCCCACTTCCTGGAAATTTAATGATTTAAATTCCCACTGTCGCTGTCTTTCTCCTTTGTTCTTTCTCATTCCTACTCTGTTCTATCAATCTACTATACTATCTTCTCGTTAGACCAGTCACCTACCTTTTTTTCTTGAAAGCTCTTCCAAAACTCCACATTTGTTTGTGAGGTCTGTTGGGTCCGCTCGGGAATATTGGACGCTTTCTGCCAAATGGTCAATAGGGATTCCTGTTATATTATTATTTAGCAATATAGGCATTTTATATGTATGTATTTTGTTGCTATTTTATAATTATGTTTATATTCTATTTTATATTTGTAAACGAGGGTTCGATAAATTAGAGTATAGCCTCAGCGTCCCCTGCGTGGGATGTCTTTAGTGTAAAGTGAGCGGCTGGTGGAGAGCTTTCAGTGTTACCACTAGGGTTGTTTCAACAGATCTTTTATATGGATCGAGGTGAATCCTCTTTCAACCAAGTTGCGGTCTTGATTTTGAGGTCCTGATTCGGCTCTTTGCAGTCCGCTGGATCCTGTAAGCAATGAATAACTATCTGTTGTTTCATGCTCATGCTCAATAGCTTAAATAGGGAGTGACTTTTAAACCAGTCTGTAATTCGTACAACCAACAGCATGCCACAACAATTAGATTTGCAATGATTGATTTTCTTGTGTGCAGAACACATGGAGGATCTAGTAGCCAACCTCCAAGGTCCCCCTGGGCCTGCGGGGCGCGGCAAACCCGGAAGGCCAGGTGGTCAAGGGCAGGTGGGAGCGCCAGGTGAGTAATTATCATTATCCTAGACGTGTCTACGACTCCATTTCCCATTCTGAAGGTAAGGCTATATACTCCCTTTGTACCACACCACTTCTTGGAGTGCGGTATCAGTGTGGGTGCATCAGATTAAAATAAAAAATAATGCAGTGTTTGATGATTATTGGTGAACTTCCCATTTCTGCTTAAGTTTTCAGCCTTTAATGTTATACATACTACATGTATATCCATTTCTAGTGAGTGTAATATTAACGAGATAAAGATGAAGCGCTTTGAGTTGATTTTTGTTAAGAAAATCGCTATATAAATATACTTATTATTATTATTATTATTATTATTATTATTATTATTATTATTATTATTATTATTATTATTATTATTATTATTACGCCTATTATTATTATTACTACTACTACTACTACTACTACTACTACTACTACATGAGGCCTTAAGCCTAATTGTGGCAGTCCCCCACGAGAGAATGAGAAATGTGCGTATTAGTATCGCAACTAACAATTGGTGTCGCTTATTTGGGTTTTGGTCCATTATTGATGGGCTTGTTCTGGAGTTTAAATTGTCGTTGCAGGTGAACGAGGTAACCCAGGTCCACCAGGTGACAGAGGATTCATGGGGCTACCTGGATTACCAGGACCTCAAGGACCACAAGGCAGAGTCGGTAAGCATCTCTCTCTCTCTCTCTCTCTCTCTCTCTCTCTTCTCTCTCTCTCTCTCTCTCTCTCTCTCTCTCTCTCTCTCTCTCTCTCTCTCTCTCTCTCTCTCTCTCTCTCTCTCTCTCTCTCTCTCTCTCTCTCTCTCTCTCTCTCTCTCTCTCTCTCTCTCTCTCTCTCTCTCTCTCTCTCTCTCTCTCTCTCTCTCTCTCTCTCTCTCTCTCTCTCTCTCTCTCTCTCTCTCTCTCTCTCTCTCTCTCTCTCTCTCTCTCTCTCTCTCTCTCTCTCTCTCTCTCTTCTCTCTCTCTCTCTCTCTCTCTCTCTCTCTCTCTCTCTCTCTCTCTCTCTCTCGTCTTGTAAAGCATTTCTTGTTTACCGATATAAAATTAATTGTTCTTAGAGTAAATGTAGTCTGAGACATATTCCTTGCATCCTAACTTGACGGTAAAGTTATTGGACTTGGTTTGCTTTGACGGGACTTGTTTTGTTTTCAGGAGAGAGAGGTCCCAAAGGAGACAAAGGACCCACGGGACAGGGGATGGACGGTCTGCCTGGCCCGCAAGGACCACAGGGTAACAGTTGTTCCTTGTGATTTGAGCAGCTACATTCAATACAGACATTCGGTTAATGCTCTCTCTCTCTCTCTCTCTCTCTCTCTCTCTCTCTCTCTCTCTCTCTCTCTCTCTCTCTCTCTCTCTCTCTCTCTTTCTCTCTCTCTCCTCTCTCTGTCGGCGTTTCTTTCTGTCTTTCAGTGTCTCGCTCCCCCCCCCTCTCTCTCTTTTAATGATGACTTTGTTTATTTGTTATTGCTCCATGATGTGAATGTTATAACCTTGAATTGTATTTAATGGTTATTGTTAAAACCCCAAGGGAAAGATGTAAAAAAAGCGCATCCACCGCTTACTCTTTTACCCTTGCAAAATAAAATTGTTATCTTATCGTATCTTCCCTCTCTCTCTCTCTCTCTCTCTCTCTCTCTCTCTCTCTCTCTCTCTCTCTCTCGCTCCCTCCCTCTCTCACTCTCTTTCTAGCTTTCCGTCCCGCTCTCTCTCCCTCTCATTCGCCCTCTCTGTCACTCTCTTTCTGTCCCCCCTTCTCTGTTTCACTCACACACATACTCACACACACACAATGATGTAAAAAATAAGAAATGGCCGTTAAGAGTTGGAAAAATGTATTAATTAAACGATTTTAGCGAGCAATTCCCCTCACCCGGCCAACCAAGCACACACAACTCGCCTCTTCCTCTCTCTCCTTCTTCTTTATCACCTCATCTCCTCAACAACAACAAAATTTTCACCAGACAAATATAATTTTAACGACGTTTAACCTTAAGGCGGTGATGGTCCATGTGCAGGTCAAGCAGGCCCGCCAGGAGAGGGCGTCCCAGGTCGCCCAGGCGAGAGAGGAGCGCCGGGCAGCCCCGGGCTACACGGGCACAGGGGCATGATTGGGCCTCCTGGTCCTCCGGGCTATTGCGAGTTTTGCAACTACAACCTCCCCGCCCACTTAATGCAGAATATGGCACAGAGAACGAACAAAAAGGGCCCGTAAAAACAGACGGCAACTCAACGCGCTACCATTTACACCACCATGCTAGCCCGCCTGTAGACTCCGATGCTCGTGTGTTTTAGTTGTGTTATGTAGGCAGATAAACTATTGTGTTTTCTTCTTTGGTTTGGCTAGTTTTGTAGAAATAGGCTAGTTCTTGTGTTCACCTAGGCTTGACAGTGTCCGTATACCTAGGCCAGTATCTGTACACTTTTCGTGCTCTGTTTCGTGTGCTAGGGTGGTCTGTCATGTACACCGGTAGGCTCTATGTTGTGCATGGTGTGGACAATATACTACATTTTCGCATAGGGGTAGACGGCAACTGCGTAGCCGTTTGCGTTCTGTAGGGTAGATCGTCTCCATGTTGTTAGTTTAGTTCTGTCATTGTCTCGTTCACGTGTTCGCGAAGTGTTTGCACGTTTACTATGTTGTCATAAACAGTTCCGCTAATAGTTAGATCTGTCATACATTCACTGTATTTGTTAGTTATTGTGTTTGTACGTGCTCGCGCTTTCTCTCTTTCTTGTGTGTGTGTTTGTGTGTGTGTATTTGTGTGATGTGTTTCTGTGTCATGTTTGTCAGTGTTAGTCTGATGTTTATGGGTGTTTGCATGTATGTTTGTGTGTGTGCCTGTTTTTAGAACATGTTGTGGATAGATATACTCATGACATCTCTTAATGCAGATATTAATTTTGCATGTGTTTCATGTGTAACTTCTTATTCGGTTTCGTTATCTTTTGTGCTGTTTTGTCATTGCAGTATTTAAAAAAAAATTTTTGTTTGTTTTTTTTGTGTGTTTCTGTCTGTAATAATGGTTTCTCTGTGTTTCTGTCCTGTAACGGTATAAAACATCTACATTGGTTTTTATTATCGCGTTGAATTTCTGCTAGAAACACAGATGGTGCTAGAACTGCCAATTAGCGTTATTGATCATATCACTGTTTTGACGGTCCCTCAGAATAGTTGTTATAATCCTGTTGGGATTAGTTTGTATTAGTTTTGTATTATAGCCGTTGCTTCTTGTTCTTGAAGAATAAGCCGAACTACCTCACCTCGTATCTCATGCTTATGTTTCCCTCAGTTTATAGCTATATTTTAATCGCCATCCATGTGGTAGAAAGTCCAACTGCCTTCTTTATTGAAAGAAAGCACAGCAGCCGCAAGAGCAGCCACTCCCAGGATTAGGTGGAGAAAATTGGGGGGGGGGGGGGGGGGAGAGAATGATGTGACTTAAGTGGGTGTATTGATGGTTCTGGCCCTCACCCGTCTAGGGCATGAGCGTCAGGATCTTTTAAAGTTCGCGCGATGCCTACGTCCACACACTAGACCTCGGTTTAACCGCTCATCCGAAGGAGTAGGCTTACGTTCGCCCGTGACGGGAACAACAAGCTCCGCTTTTATGATAGTACTTAGCCATCATTTATGATCATCAGCTTCGTCATTGCCCGCTGAAGAATCCATACATACTGTTAAACAGAAGGTCAATAGGGTCAGAGAGATGATTTGTCAGGGCAACCCTTATAAAGCTCTCAAATAGCTTTACACACCACAGAAGTTAGGCTAAGGGTATACATTTGCCAGGCCACTTTCTAAATAGAATTTTAATTTGGACAGATTGTGTCTGACTGCATCCAATGCACTTACTGAAGAGAGGGGGGAAACCGGAGTACCCGGAGAAATCCCTCGGTGATTTGAATAAGTTCGTACATAAGTCTCGTCACGTACGTTCGCCCCTTGCGGAAACCAAGCCCGCGACCTTCGACATAGGACACCGGCCACTAATCTGCGCTACCGGGACACCCCAAAGCTTCAGTTGGTGATTAGCCTAAAGGATAAGTTTTACTCATTGGTGACTTTCGAAACCATCTACATCTTTGATTGGTGATTAGCTTAATGATTCACGTTGACCATTGGTGACTTCCATTTAAAAAAACAACAACAACCAATATCATTTCATTAGCAACTTGGTAAAATGATCGAATTGCCCATTTTGTGATTTGCTTGATGTTCCTACCAACTGCTAGGCGGCGATCTAGTAGTATGTCCATAAGTGATTTGCTTAAACCATCATCGCCATCATTCATTGTCAATTGGCTAACGATGTATATTGCTATTACCATCTTAATATTCGTTGTTACCAGAGTACTGCTCCAGACGAATATGACGTAATACAACCTGTCATCCTCGTGCATCTATAACAATAATTACCATATCCTGCCACAGGGCGAAAACATGGTGCTGCAAAACATTACCTCACAACTAACCAATTAAATGACTAGAAAGGAACAATCGCATTCCTTCTGTGTGATACAGACATCATTTCTGATAGTGCGTGTGCCGCGCCGCTGTTGAGATAGTCACGTCATGTTAAGAGTATGACGTTGTTTACAAAAATAAAATATAAATTACATCTATTTTATGTATTTATTTATTTATTTATTTTAGAGTGTGTGACTTTGATGAAATAGTGACATTATTTTATGATAGTGTATGATCTGTTGATTTAATAAATGACACCATTATCTGATAGTGTGTGACATAAAATGTATAAATGACATCATTTCTCTGTGACGCAGATCAGATAGAGCCTTTTTTTTTTAAAAAAAATAGTTTGTGTTTTTTTAAATTCGTCATATTACGATGTTGACGACATAGTGACGTCATTTTCTTGATCGTGCGTGACGTTAAGATGTAAGAATGACAGCATATAAAGGGATACACTTTTCTCTAACAGTAACAGTGTGTGATATTAACTGGACGCTTAATTGTTATTTCAATCAGCAGTGCATTTGATAACGCCCACACAATGCAAACTACCCGTTTTGTTGTTTGTTCTTTATTTATTTCACGTGTATGCTCCCCGTGTGTCTTGTTGACTAGGTATGTACGTCCACTGATATCTGTGGATTCTTGGTTTCGTTTGCATGGTTCATTTCTATCTTGTGGCATATATTTATGTTGCTATGTATAACGGCTATTTCTATGTGTGCGTTACGTATTTTAACTGCCTGTCCCATATCTGTACATGAAACTACCCGTACGCTATGCGCCAAAGGGTATTTA
The DNA here is from genome assembly GCA_036898135.1 of Oncomelania hupensis. Lineage (NCBI taxonomy): Eukaryota > Metazoa > Mollusca > Gastropoda > Littorinimorpha > Pomatiopsidae > Oncomelania > Oncomelania hupensis. The sequence continues at coordinate 73,894,152 of CM072516.1, forward strand.
TACTTTTTGTAAATGAACTTAGCAGTGTAGCCTTAAGCTTAGTTTCGTTCTCTACACTTGACAGTACAGGGTTCAACTGTCCAAAACCTGAAAGCCCCAACTATATAGATTAATAATAATAATAATAATAATAATAATAATAATAATAATAATAATAATAATAATAATAATAATAATACAGGATCCGATGCTGTCATGCGCTTTTTCTTCAAACTCAGAGTGCGGCGATGTGAAGAGATCGTTAGCCTATTACATAGCCTAAGTCGGAAGATGAACTTTTTTTTAGTTGTTGAAATATTACTTTGACTGCCTCCAGTTTCATTATTGAAGGGAGAGAAGGAAACCTGAGCACCCGGGAAAAATCCCTCGGGGTCCTGAATAGTCTCGTACCTAAGTCACGTATGTTCGTCCCAAGCGTGATTTGAACCCGCGACTTTCGGCGTAGGGAACCAGCTCGCTATCACCTATATGCTACCATCCCAACCCAGATTCAATGCATTAATAAGTAAGTAAATCAATGAATGAATATGAACATTGAAGTTTGACCTACACACCCACCATTGGCTACATTGGTCCTGATTTGGCTCGATTTGATTTATCAGTACAACTTATGTTAATCTGGTGAATAAAAATTGATGCAGCAACAACAAGATTTTGGCTCGGAAGAGTCCGCTGGACCTACAGCAATAATCATGTAATGTAATTGGCTACACAGCAGACGGGCATCACCATGCCAGGGGAGGTAAGGACCGTAATCTGCACTGAACCAGTAGAGCAGTCGTATTGCTTAGATGGACAGATGAAAAATGGCCATTTTAATGTTGCCCGCTACGGGATTCCATAAATAAATACAATCTATTTTAAAAAAATAACATTGTATCAACGAAGTTTGGGACTTCCGGAAAGGCAGTTTCAAGGGACAGAACTGCACGGAACTTTGACTTTTAACTAAAACTTGTAAACGGAAGTGGTGCCTTACTCAGATACTGTCAATATAAATGTTATAAGTTTTAATGTTTCTCAGTCAAATGATCTTCTAATAGTACAGTCTGGCAGTGTGTTGATGAAGCTATAGTTTTAACAAAACAAAAACAACTTTCACGCGGCGATATCCACAACAACAACAAATGCGAAATCGACAGTAATATTTTTTGTAATAACAGCACACACACTTTAATAATAATATATTAACAAGAAAATAACAAATTCTCTGGTTACGATTAGGCAAGCTCGGATATTATTAGTGATGGCTAAACAAGGTTAAAGTTGAACTCTGTACTCCATACAGTATGCATTGTCCGTGGTTAAAGTGGAACTGTTCTCTCAAATATAGTGCATGTTCTAATATTTGACTATTGTAATTGCTTGAACTATGCCTGTTACTGTTGTTATTTATCTTTTCTGTGGTTATTATTGTTGTGGTAACGGTGAGAGTGGTCTGCCTAGTTAGCTTACTGGCCAGTGTCTCCGCACGAACTGGTGGACATTTGTTTGACCTTAACCTTCAGTGGGTATACTGAGCAGTTTGCTCCCTTTAGGCAGTCCACCAGAATGTAAAAAAAAAAATTCTTTACTTTTTTCAATTGTATACCAACATAACTGTACTGTGTATCATTGTGATTCTAGTACTTGAGCAATTTCTTGTCGCTCTGCACAGCACCTTCTGAAATCATCTTTTTTAAAATTCAGATACTACCCGGCCCTCTTCTCATCCACCCCCTTCTTCTTGCCTTATTCTCTCCATCTCCCTTTTGTTTTGTTCTCTTTCTCTCTTTTTCCACCCCACCCCTCGTTCCCCCCACCCTTGTATAGCGTAAATGTTCAACGTCAGTCACCCTCCTCCCCCCCTCTCCCAAATCCACCCCGCAAAAAAATCTTTTGCTTTAGTGTGTGTTATGTGTTTTGTAACAATCGGACAAAGATTTCAAGATTACTTTATTATTTCAAACAGAGAAATGAAGACATGCTTTGCTAACAGTACTACAGCACATTGCAATAATTGTGTAAGAAAGGGCATTACAAACATTCATTCATTAAAAGGTTGAAAATTGCATAGACTATATAACGAAGCAACTGGCAACAATAAAGTAATGAAATGCACAACGTCCCCAGTTACAAACAGTTGGAGGGGAAACACAATTAAGACAACCCAACACACACTTATTAAAGTTCACAAACCGCAGCAACAAACACCCCTGCCAACAAAAAGCTTAAGATTGTTTATGCATCGAGTATACTTAGCCCCTCAAGTCCATGGAGTTACATTGCTGCATGTACATTATTATTATGAGTTACATCAACCTTAGAAAATGTATGAATATTCTTTGTGTGTATGTGTGTTTGTTTGTGTGTGTGTGTATGTGTGTGTTTGTTTGGGTGTGTAGTTGTGTGTGTATGTGTGCGTGTGGTTGTGTTTTGTTAAACTTTGGATTTCGTTAGCAATGATTTTCTTTAGTATTAAAAACAGTTTTACTTTGACTCCGTGGTTTGGTAAGGTCAACACAGCCATTAGTTTAACTTAGTATGTATTATATTTTTGCAGTCATAGCATAAGTTATCGTTTATAGGGTGTTCCAACGTTGATAGGGTGTTCCAGTGTTGGTACAGTAGTTTAGGTTAGTGTGTAATTGTGTGGTATTGTATTGTTTTGTATCGTGTTGTCCAGTCTTGTAATTCTTATGTTACTGTGTTTTCCCCTCTGGTACTTTCAGTTTTCGTGTGTTTCATTATTTTCCTCCCTAATACATTGACTTTGTACTGGACTCTAGTGTTTAATGTTACTGTCTCTATTTTCAGGTAAATTGATTTTTCTCTTTTTTTTTTTTTTTTTTTTTTTTGGTTTTATCAGCTGCTCTTTACCTACTCAATAGTGTTTCTATTTTATAGGTGTAGCGTTCCCCGTGGGAGTGCCGGGGGTTTCAGTATGAATAGTATCCCCACTTTCTGGAAATTTAGTGCTTTAAATTCCCACTGTCGCCGTCTTTCTCCTTTGTTCTTTCTCATTCCTACTCTGTTCTATCAATCTACTATACTATCTTCTTCTTCGATAGACCAGTCACCTACATTTTTTCTTGAAAACTCTTCCGGGACAAAACTCCTCATTTGTGTGTGAGGTCTGTTGGATGAGCTTGGGAATATTGGACGCTTTCTGCCAAATGGTCACAGGGGCTTCCTATTATGCTATTATTTGGCAATGTAGGCATTTTATATGTATGCGTTTTGTTGATATTTTATAATGATGTTTGTATTCTATTTTGTTTTTGTAAACGGGGGTTCGATAAATTTGAGTATTAAACCTCAGCGTCCCCTGTGTGGGATGTCTTTATTGTACAGTGACCGGCTGGTGGTAGGCCTTCAGTGTTACCACTAGGGTTGTTTCGGCAGATCTTTTAGGCGGATCAGGGGTGAGCCCTCTTTCAGCGAAGTTGTGGTCTTGATTTTGTGGTCCTGATTCGGTTATTTGCAGTCCGCTGGACCTTGTAAGCAATGAATAATTAAATAACTAAATAGGTGTAGCGTATCTCTATTTCTCAGTTACTGATAGTACTAGTCTTAAGATGTGCCACACGGCAATGTTTCGCATGAAAACAAACAAACAAATCCAAATCTCGTCGTGTTTACTGTGCGTCAAGCATGCAAACACTCCCCTTCTGTTTTTTAATCTTCTGTCGATGTTTTCACAAGTACAGCTTTGTTCTAAGTGTTTCCTGTGTATCGATGTTTAGCTCTTTCTGTTTTCTCGATTACTAGTATATTAGTCTTTGTGTGTGAGTGTGTTCGTGGTTATAACTGGTAGTGAAGTGTATTTCAATGTATTAGTGTTTCTGTTGTGTTACATGTATGTATGACATAATATACTATAAATAGTCTAGAAAGAGAGAGAGAGAGAGCTACAGGGCAGGCAGCGGGTTGCTGCTGTATTTATTGGTCTTCATGGTGTTCCTTCTCTTATTGCTGATACCACTGCGGGCTGTACAACTCTGTACACAAGTGTACTTTTGTGAATGGACTGAAGTGTACTACATAGTACCACAATGAACAAAAACTATGTACTACAAAAGTGAATGGTAGAAAACAAAACAGTACAGTGACAGTACAGTGTACATATTAATGTTCACAAAGAACGTGGAAAACTGGGAAAACAGAACTGTACAAGACTTTTCAGCACAAGGGTACAATATGAATGTGAAACGCCTATGAACATATATAGGAAGAAAGAGAAGACCGTTCTCTTCAGAACAAGAGGGTGCGATACATGGACTGATGAAATAGTTGGCTGGATGATGAAAAGAATATCATCAGTGACGATGAAAGGGACAAATGCTAAACTATAAATTTGTAAAGATCGCATGACTGGTGCAACGTCGTGTTGTACGATCAGGTGATAAAAAGTCATCGATATCACAAACATTTTTGTACGACCGGATTTAGTTCGTTGCATTACTGGATCACAGTGACAATATAGGCTTAGCTGCACTTACAGTCCAGTATCTGCTGGCGAGAATACTCGCCCTAACAGACTGCTACCAAAACTCTAGAGGTCAATCTGGACACTGCATCCTCTGTGTCCATGCATGGCTGGATTGCAACAGAAGAAAATCGTGGACTGTGGCCATGAATGAACACTGAAATACTTATGCTTGTGTGCAAAAGAATAAAACAAACAACTGGTGACTCCTCAAAGACTAAACAAAAATATGGAATGCATCAAGGATTACAGGTTGTTTTTTTTAATTGTTGTGAACACGCACACACATACATGCACGTTTCCCTCCTCTCCCCCTTCCCCCCACCCCCTAAACTCACTCGCACCCCTCCAAACCCGCCTCCCAGATACTAAGCAGCATTGGTGTTACAGAACATGATTCGTGATTCTGCTTAGCTGACAGTGCGGACATGTTTCGGTGAATCGCTTTGGACTTTAAAGTAATGGCATGTGACTTTTGGTGACTTGAAGTTATCGTTTTGTGACTTTTTTGGTGACTTATTATTCCTTGAAAGATATTGCTTGGGACATTGAAGATATTCATTAAGTGGTTCATATAAGGGCACACCACCTGTTATACTTCTAAACAAATTTGCTGCCATTAAAGAACCAGGACACCAAAAAATGTGTTCCCACATGTACAGTGTTTGCATTGATGCAAACTATTTATTAGGTATTTAGTTTTAGTTTTTATTTTTAAAATACTTTTTTTTCCATCGAAATAATAAGACCCAGTATTGACCAACTGACAGCACATGAGTAAATTAATAAAATGTACAATGTCATCATCATTGGCTCACTGACCCATAGCGCAAGCATCTTGAGAGAAAGGGGTGTGCGCCGAACACTTCCGCTAATTATATTTATGTGTGAACAGGCTCTGCTTTCAGCAGGAAAATTACGCAAGAATAATCCATCCAGTATAATTATTATCAAGTCATTTTGGGGTAAAACTGTGCAACTGTTAAGTGCTGAGGAATGAACATTTGTTGTGTACATGACAAAATAACTATACACCTGGAATTGACTTAATATTACAAGGCACATGACATTGTTTTAGTTCTATCATCTTTTTTGGTGCTTTAGGCATAAACTTTTTTTTTTTTTTACATCTGTGCAGTTCAAGTTCTCGTTTATATCATGGAGAAAAATATAAAAAAGGAGCTGTTTTCACAAAATTAAGCTGTATTCACACACAAATAAGCTGTTTTCACAAGTGATATAAAACTGGTCAAAAGCACTATCAAACCAAAAAGGTGTTTTTTAAATTTAAAAAAATAAAGGTTATAAATAATAAAACAGTTTTAGTTAGATCGTAACTTTTTGTGTTCGTTGACTTCCAAGCCTTTTTTTCTCAGAGGAAACATTGTATATAAAATTGTTTACAGAAAATTTGTATTTTAAACTATTGTGAAAAAAAGGCTTCAGATTACTTTTTTAGCAAAATAAATTATAGACATCTTATTTTAACTTAAAAGAAATGTTGTGCCTTCATAAATGTTGGTATGAGCGTATTGATACCCTTACTTTGCGTTTGATCTGATCATGAAATATTTTTGTATTTATTTATTACTATGTGGGAAACACGTTTCATAATTTTTTTTTTTTAACATTTGGTAAGGCCCTATGAAAATTTAGACCAGGATCTGAAGTATTTAATTATTAAACATCACACAATGTTGACAAAATGGTTTTAAATGCTTGACAACTAATTAGTTTAATATGGCATTTGTGTCAATAATTTTGCCATTACTTTAAAAAAAAAAAGTTTTTGGTTTTATGGAAATTGTGACGGGGTGGTTTAGTTGTGTGTATTTAGTTGCTATTGTAGGTTGTGTCCTTTGGTTTGCTTTCTATTTGTCTTTAAATAATAATAAAGTGTGATGTATATGACTTTTTAATAAATTGTATCAAAAACATGTCTTCTTTTTTCATAATATATATATATTTAAAGAACAAAAATGTATAACAAAATAATAAATATTCTCAATTAATATATTCTATAGTTGTTGATTTCATTTAATATATAAGTATTCTATCTCTGCTGTTGATTTTCACAACAAAAAAACCACACAAAATTATAAAATAATCTCATGTCATATTATGCCTTCTATCACAACTTGTTATGCTAAGCTATGGTGTTGTGAACGTAGCTTTGTGCTCCTCTGCCTACCCAAACAAAACAAAGAATAACATTATTTTTGTACATGTTTGTAACTGCGCGCGTGTGTTTTCTTACCTATTCTGGCATATAACAGAATGGTGTAAAATTATTATTACTGAGCACTGTGAAGAATACTGTATCGGTGGTCATCCAGTGTTAGCGTTCATAATGAAATCAATGTTAAGTCAGCTGGTTGTTTTACTGGCTTCCAAATCATGTATGTTTGTGTGCTTTAGAACCAGACATTTGTGTAGATGAAATAAAACATTCATTTAAGTGTTCATTTATAACAAGTATGTTGTAATCACTTAGTGCATAAATGAAGCCAAAATCTATAAGTACAAATTTTGTATCTACTGCCATCACGATCTTCATTTCATCATTATATTTAGTACCAAAAATTATGGTATTTCATTATCATTTAATTGACACATAAAATGAGGTATGGTCAGTATAGTAATATAAACGTATACACACCACACTACAATATTGGGAAGCTTTATGTAATGCATGTTTTTGTACTTCACATTATTTTCTAGAACGCTGAAGTAAAGCTTCTATAATACTATATATAAATGTTTTTATTAGATAGATTGTCCAGTTCATATGATAAAAAAATAAATGAAGCAAATAATACAATAAATTAAACAAATAATACTATTATAAAGAATAATTAGAACTACTTTTGGCTTGATTACATGGGTTTCCTATGAGCCCTGGGCATGGTATGATGTGGTTATCAGTACTTTACAAATGACCATCAATCTATATGCTATTACAAGAAATGTGGACTACAAGTCGTTAAGACCAACACTTTTCCAATAAGAAATACCATTTTCTCCAATTTCATGAATCTAACCAATTTCTTTTAATTTAAAGTCCAACTTTACAAATACAAATTGAGCAGCGACCAATTTAACCATACAACATCAGTTTTATGCATCTGTACACCAATGTGCAATTAATTAACATAGCTTTGAATCTGAACGCCCCAAACTTTTGTCTGCGTCCTGAATGCAAGATATTATTGCCTTCCATCAAATAATCACTGTGTGTATAGACTTTAATGGTCAATAAATAATTAATGATTGTTGTGTTAGGTTCGCCTTGTGCATAAACTGCTGCATCAAAAGAAAGGACCTTTTATGTACTGGCATTTCAAAAATGCTTTGAAAATTAAATATTGGTTGAAAGAGAAAGTTTCTTGGTGTTGAGTTGTTGATTGTTCTGCATGTACAGAATTAGAGAGCAGTCATTTAAGCAGTAGCTGAGCACAAGTATTTTGAACGTTTGATCATTTTCTTGCACTTAGTTTCCCCTCAGTAAGATATGTATCCCAAATTGGGGACTAATAATAATAATAATAATAATAATAATAATAATAATAATAATAATAAGGGTATTATATAGCACTTTTTCTTAATGACATCAGCTCAAAGCGCAGTTCCCACGCATTTATAATTAACATTAATATTGAAATATATATGAAAAGAAGTGAAAGAAAAACAAGACACTAATAAATTATGCCAAGACATAATACAAATGTGAAAAAGAATATTTACAAGTAAAATATAAAAGATGAGGGAGGGAGGGGGAAGAAGAGCAGCTACTTGTGTTGACCTGGTAGTTTTATTTTACATTATTTAATCATTACATTACATGGTTGTTGCTTTAGGTCCAGCGGACTCCTCCTAGCCAAATCAGGACCAATTATTTGATCATAAACTGCCCACCTGACTGAAGTGAATCTACTCCATCATCAGACATCTTTCTACCTGTCAGACATTTTTCTACCTGTCTTTTAGTTAGACTTAGAACCAGTAAATTTTGTTGTTTTTTTTCTGAAAGGCCCCAGTTCAAAGGCTTTGTTTGCTTTTTGGTGAAAGCTGGCTTACCCTAAAATTCCATTTTTACATTAAACAATGACATTGTGGGCTTTGGTTGCTCTATATTAAACAATGATATTGTGGGCTTTGGTTGCTCTATATTAAACAATGATATTGTGGGCTTTCGTTGCTCTATATTAAACAATGATATTGTGGGCTTTGGTAGCTCTATATTAAACAATGATAGTGTGGGCTTTCCTTGCTCTAACCAATCTCTAAAGTTTGAATGTTCAATTTCGTTTATGACATGAGAATTAGTTCCCTTGTTTAAATGGTACAGCTGTGTAACCTTTGACCTTTTGTTTGAGTGCACCAAGCGGCTTGAAGTGTGCGTCTTTGGTGTCTGGGGTAGGGCCAATTTTATAAACCTAAATAGAAAAATCTTACAAGCAATTGTTTTTACAGGCTCTGTCTCTTACCAGCTTTGACAGATGCTATTTTTAGCTCCAGAATGTTTGCCAGCCCTTGCTATTAATAGGCACGAAAACTAAAGAATTTATTCATTTTAAAAATTAATATATTTTCGAAATAGTTTTTTTGTGTCATAAGTTTGGGTGCATGTTTTTTTTCAGTGGGGTTACACTCATTGTGAACATTAGAAGGATTTGTGGAGAGGGCATGGTCAAAGTGGCTCTGTATTTGGGAGCCAACTACAATTCGTAACACCTATACCTTTTCTTTTGTGATCCTTATCCAGTTTTCGCTGAGCCCTTTGTATGCTGTGATAGCATGGCATATTAGCGATTAACGAGTGACCCTCAAACAAATAAACAGACATGAGGAAAATATTCCAAGAAAAAATAAACAAGAGAGAAAGAAAGAAAGGGAGAAACATTCAAAACAAGAGACTGCAAATTAAAAAAACTATACGAAACTGAAACTAGTTTTATATGAAGTTCACAAACATTCTATTTCCAGTCGACAACTCGTACAAAGTATTCAAACAGAATACGCTGCCTTCTTATCATTAAATCCACATTACAGGCAATTTGACAAGATTCGGGGTTCAATAAATTATAGTATAACCTCAGCCTCCCCTGCGTGGGAAGCCTTTATTGTAAAGTGACCGGCTGGTGGAGTGCCTTCAGTGTTACCACTAGGGTTTTTTCCACAGATCTTTTATACGGATCAGGAGTGAGTCCTTTTTCAACCAAGTTGTGGTCTTGATTTTGTGGTCCTGATTCGGCAATTTGCAGTCCAATGGACACTATAAGCAATGAATAACTAACAAACAAATTCAAGCACAGACATACAATAATATTTCGTCATTTTACTGCAAAAGATGCCAGATATTCCACTGTCATGTAATCCAAAAGATGTGCAATCATTCAAACGTCAAACACTTTGCATGACACCCATTTAATAATAAACATTTGTTAATTTGCACACTGTCACAAGTACAAAAGACACAAATTTAACCCTCCATACCCACACATACAATCTATCTTACAAACATTCATATAACCACACAGATAAAACACACACACGCAGTCAGTATTCATGGTAAATTGGGGTTTTGGATTAAATGTAGTTATTGGAAAGCTATTTTTTTAAATGGAAAGAGCGCAAAATGTATCTAAAAATGTAAGAATGTGATTTTTAAATGGTTGTTTTTATCAAAAAGTGGACCTATTTCGTCTTCTAACCTTAACCCTTACCATTTACTTCAAATTTGTCCAGAAAGCAGCATGTCCCGGATAGAGCACTCCCAAGTACTTAAAACAGTTCCATGCACTACAAGAGCACTCCCAAGTACTTAGAAAAAAGTGGGACGCTGACAAAAAGTGGGGCATGAGCTAAATGCCCCATTTTGTGCATAAACAGGCAAGTTTAGCACCCCATATGTCCATGAATACACCCACACACAAATATAACACTGTAAAATTCAGGCTATAAGCCGCATGTTTTCCCTTAAACTTTGATCCATGCTGTTAAAATACAGACGTAGCTTGTTTGCATTCCGATGCTGCGGATTCTCCTTGAGGACATGTTCAGGTCAAAATCATGCAGTAGCTTTCACTCTTCAGTCTTTGGAGGATTATAAACCACTGCAACTTGTATTGTGAGTAAATTCCTGATTTTAAAAATGTTTTGTACATTTAGGGAATGCGACGGCTTGTATTCTGTCCCGATGCACCCAGTACTCGCTCCAAGTTTAACAGTACATGTGACATTTTCAAAATGTCATAAATACAACAGTACAGGCAAACAAATGAAACGTCTAACAATTGCTACACACTATGAATATATCGCTCAACTTGGCATTCAGGCAAACCAGCTCATTTGTTACTTTTGTTACATAGTGTATCTCCTCTTGGGCTTTTTCTTCTGAATGTGTCGCTTGTATTCCTCTTTCACAAAGTCCTCAGGCCTGAAACACACAACATTCAGACAGTATTTTAGTGTACAAATCATAACAATGTACACAGTAGTCTGTTAGAACATACAACACACACCCACTGCGAAGATGAGACTGGCAGAAGATTAAGCTCACCCCTTTCCTCAATCTCTGCCGCTGGTTACAAACAGACTGCAGGTTTTCTTGAAGCATTATGTCATCACATACACAGTCCGAGGCTTAAAAAGGGGTAGGCTTTACGACCAGCAAGGCAGAGATTGGGTTGAGGTGAACGTAAGCCTCACCAGTCTCAGCTACGAATTGTGCTTACTACATTCACACAGCGTTTTATTCAGACCTAATAATAAACAGTAGTCTGTCAGTTGTCAGTCTAGAACATACGGCAAAACTGCACGCACAGAAAAAGGTGTGTACAGCATCAGTAACTATTGTTATTTACTCCTTCGCTTGAGAGTATAAACCAAGGTCTAGTCTGCTTATGCATGCACTCTATCGCATGGACTTTAAAGATCCTGACACTCATGTCCTAGAGGAGGGTGAGAGCCAGCTACACAAATACCCCCACAGCAAGCACTAGGTCCCTTCATCCCATCCCCAGTCCTCCAGGATTGTGCTCAGTCATCTGGGCGTCAGACAATGCGGCTAAAGCAGCATGTGGGCATCTTTGGTGGCTTGAGTTAGATCCTGTATCAGCCAGCGCCTTGAGCAGCTCTTGAACTGGGAAAGCACTCAATAAAAACGACTAAATAATAATAAAATAATAATAATAATAATAATAATAATAATATTAACATTCTTTACGCACCAGTCAAACAGTTTAGGGAACTCTTCAATTTCTTTTTCATTGAATTCGTCCAGTCTCTTGGGCACCGGCTGCACCTGCCGAATCTGGTCAGTGATGTTCTCCATAATCTCATCTGGAACAGCCTGAAAATCACAACGAAGCGTGCTACACTGAAATCATTGCAAACATAAGTGTTCACCAGCTAATGAAGCACACAAGACATCGTGTTTCCAATGTCCATACGTTAACAACAGTAACCAACTCTTACAAAGCCTGCAAAATGCTGATGGTCATGTTTTGAATGGAGGGTCAGATACAGTAAACACACCCTGCAACCACAATTAATCAAGGTTAGGTAGGGCAGCAAGCGCCTTGAGCAGCCCCTGAGCTGGAAAAGTACTGTATAAGAAATGATGAAATAAAGGAATAAAATAGTCCTATTCCCTCTCATACCTGGGTGGCACTACCCTGCAGCTGCCACACTTTCACTAAGAAGGCAAACCTGAATTTTGCCTGTAGAAAAGACAAGCATCACTCACAAATAAAATACCGATTAAAATTTGTATGTGTGTGGACACTTGAGTGTCCCTTCTGATTGGAAAATTCTGGGCCTGTGGCGCGCACACGCCACCTAATATTAATTGTGTTTTGAAATGTTGCTAGGGGAGCAATCTGGAGTACCCGGAGAAAGCCCTCCAAGAAGGTTCCCAGAGTCGATAGTAAATAATTTTCGGAGAAACGCAAAGCCCAGAAGCGAAATCGATCCCACACCAGTCAGGCACCATTGGTTTCTAGCCTGTGCACAAGGCAAGTCAGTCCCAAATTAATTAGACCATGCGGCCTCAATGCTTTATATATGTATATTTGTTCTTTTACTTTTAATTCATTAATTTATTTTTTATATTAAATCAGCATTATGTTACTTTCATAAACTCTAGTCCCCCTTTAGGAAAAAATGGAAGCTACCATTTTCCTGGTTGTCTCCCCTAGATTATTCTATGAAGAATATTAATAACAATACAACACCTATATTACCTCAAACAAGGACTTTACTCAAGCGCAGATATTTCTAAATCAAAAAGTACGTTTAAAGACATATGTGTTGAAAGTGAACAAAAATTCTAATCACCCATTAGTAGTACAAAATCATAAAAAAACAGATGCCCAGTTTATAAAGACATTCATGCAAGCAACTATCACAGCTTATACAATTGTTTACTGTTTCCTGCCAATATGCACTTACTTCATCAGGGTACAAATGCAGTCGTCGCACCAATCCCTTCCGTAACAGGTTTCCAGGTAGTCTGCTGTAAACTGACTTGTACATGATCTGAAAATACAACAAATAATGTAGGGAATGTTAGCGTTTGCGAACGCAGGATGATCATGAGGAAGAAGGAGCCCAGTGTTTCCAAGGAAGGTTTCCAGTCAACGTTGACTGTGCCTTATACTTTGAAGGTAAGGTCCTGCTATACAGAACGGAGGAATATTCCAGAAAGACATTCACCTTACCTTCAAAGTATAAGGCTTGCAGTGCGATACTACTGTCAATCTTCTTTTGGGAGCACTGATGAGTTCTTTAGTGTCCTTTTTCCTTTTTTGAACCAACAAAAATATTTGTCAACCCCAAAAACTGGCTTGCAAATAAGACTATTTAGAGCTGTGGTGGTCACTGATGCCTGAAAGCTTGCCAGTGTGACAAGTCATACGTGTGCTCATACATGCAGGTTTACCTAGAGGGCAATTGCTGCCTACGATGCGACCGCTCCAGATACACGAGCGTTGTGGCCGCGTGATCTACGGCGAGACTAACTTTCCTTGTCCAAAGGTTAGAAACCAATGGCACCGGACAGACGTGCCATCAATCCCAGCTCTGGGCATTATGTTTCTCAGAATATTATTTTCTTTCGACTGGTAACATCTCGGGGTGGTTTTCTCCGGGTACTACGATTTGCTCCCCTAGCAAAATTTCAAAAACACAACTAATATTAGATAGGCTGAGTGTGGGCGCGCCACAGGCTGTGACTACGCCTTCCCCAGAGCAGGCGGCCCAGAATTTCCCGATAAAAAGGGACAATAAAGTGTCAAAAATCAAATCAAAATCAATCTATTAACTTACATCAGGTTCACACGCTACCCTTGCACTTGAAGGATGTACGTGTACAAATACAACAAAAGCGCACAGCCACCATCTTTCTAAGAACACACAAAAAGTTGAAAGTCATATTCCCCCTGTTCAATGCCTCCTTCAAAAGTCTAGTTGGTTTTTTTTACATCAATGGAATAAACCAGAGAAATGCTAGCATTTGAGCAATCAATAAATTATATTTATGTGTCTGTTAATTGTTTGGATCCATCGCTAAAAATAACATCGCCACGAACTATGCAGAGCAAATCATGTCATTGTTCTCAAAGAAGCCTCCTGTTCGACTGGGTGCTTTATAACGTTACAAAACGTACGAGAGAGAAAACTGTTCCAAACAAACGCCTTTCATTTTGCAATGTAAGGCAGGAAACTCTATGGAGTGACACTAGCCAGCCAGCTTCATAATTATAATTACAGATCGCGGGCTGCCTTAACTTGGTGTTCTATAAACACAGATTTTTACTGATGATGGAACAGAAATACAAACTGACACCCAAGCGGTGGGTGTGAGCAACAAAAGCCCCCTATATCATTTATTAAAGCTATCACAAGGCCAATTTTAGGGTTAAACTCGTTCACTAAAAGAAACAGATCCTTCAAATAATGTCACCATTAACCATAACAAAGTGAGGCAATTTTGAGTTGTATAGTAGAGCTGGGTACCATGGGTCAAAGTCGTACCGGTATTACAGGGTATTTTTTAGGTAGTATCGGTATTTTGTACCGGTATACCGCGACTTTAGGTGTTACAATCAAATGGGATATGGAATTGACAGTAGTGACCGACGCAAAAGAAAGATTGTCATACACTTCAAAACAGTTTCAAAGAACCACATTTTCATAGAAACTGAAGCTTTATTATTGTTTGAATGCCTTCAAAGCAAATTATGATAAATCACTGTTGAGAACATCAGCAAATTTTAAACCACAAAATCAAAATAAAACAAAAACATTCAACGGGAAAGGTCTTTAAGAACTTTAAGAGTTCAGAAGGATTGGCGACTGGTACCATGCTCGAACACGTGGATAAGCTGCTGTTCTTATAAGTTCTTCTTCAAGAACAGCTGCCTATCCACGTGTTTGGGTTTTTGGCTCGCTCTCTGGGCGGACAAGATGTCGCCCACTGTCGCGTTATGTGTTGTCGAGATTTCGCAGTAATACTAGGTACTCCAAACTCACGCCATTGCTATGTCCCCCTATGGGCACTTTTGATGATTTTCAGTGCACTTTTTGATCTTGACTGTGTTGCATAATGCTGAATAAAAATATACCACATGAATGTGTGTTTCGTTTTTTTTCCTTTGGTGTGTTTGCTGGTGTGAAAGAATCAAAGGTGCACGGAAACGAAAGTATTTTCGGGAGGTACCGTCGGGCTTGAGCCGACGCCATGTTCACAGCCACTTCGTGACCCCTACCTTTTGTAAAGTTGAATCTCATTGCGTGAGTCCAACTGACCTTAAAATGACAGCCAATGAAAATCGATGTACTTTCTAAGCCTCGTTTTGGAGTATTTTTTATAAATATTGTAGCAAGTTTAATAGCTGTAATCAACGCTTAAACTTTTTGCAATCGTTTTTCCACCATTTACACTTAACGGAACTTCTTAAAAAGGGGCTCATTAGAAAGCTGAAGCTTTTATCTACAAAACTTTGGGCATACTTTAGTTTGATAGGTCACTCACGCGGTGAGATTTTGTCTAAAACACGAGCAGTGCTGACCAAAGCTACGACGACTCCGTGTCGTCAAGTTAGTTTGCAATGGCGAACGAAGCGAACGAGTCGCTGCAGCCGATTCAAGAATCTGCATGTTTATCGGCACCAGAATTCAATTTGAAGACACTGGTTGGTAAGTATGGATCCTTAAATATACGATTAGGACATTAATTTTTACAGTACTTTAGATTTTATGGCATGATCATGCTGTTATTAGTTGGTCACTGTAAAACGGAAGTGAGATTAATGAATGAAAAGAGGGTTGGTGGGGTGGGATGAAAACTTGAAAATTAAATTAGGTTGTACTCTTTTTGAAGATTATTCTTTCTATCAGATTTATAAAACAGACGTTCAGAATTGATGCTGTAATGTTCGATTTGTGTTACTAATGTCATTACATGATAAAATAGAACGTGTATCAAGTCACGTGACCTCCGTCAGCTGTACTTTCGGTTCAGTGGTAGTAGAAATATCTCTCGCTTTTTTATTTCAATTTCTTTCATATCAGTCTTTTCTGATATTGTGGTAAGTACTTGTATTGCAATTCTGCCCTGTTTATGTTTTTATTCTTCTTTCACAGCGGATGAAACATACGAGAAACTAAAATTAAGTTTCTTGCCAACCGTGAGAGGGGCACCACCACGACCACCATCAGATTTGGTGTGCAACAACAGGCTTCTTCTTCAGCTTCTTTCCCTTTCTGAGGAAGACCGGAGAAAAACCTCAAAAGATGTAAGTACTTTTTTCTTTCTTTCTAATTGTTTTTTTTATATGAGAGGGGTGGGGTGGATGGGTTACAGAATGCCAATTTTTATAATTTTTTTGATAAGCAATGTTTACATTATTACAAGCTCTCTCTCTCTCTCTCTCTCTCTCTCTCTCTCTCTCTCTCTCTCTCTCTCTCTCTCTCTCTCTCTGTCACCATACACATTCCTGTTTACACACATTTTCTTATTTTGTTTTTCTCTCCGACTCTTCTCTCAGGTAAACATAGTCATTACTCTGTTATTTTGTTTTCTTTTCTGTTCTAGGTAGGAGCTTGGTTCCAGAAACTCTTCCCTTCAGTATGCTATCCTGTGTGCCGTCTGAGTGGATCCCTTGATCGTCTGAAGAAGATGGTGACCAAAATGCATGCCAGGGGTGAAGATCTGACTGCATTATTAGAAAGTGAAGTAGACTTTGACTCTGTTTCTTCTTCACTCTCTTCTCTAGGCCTGAAGAGAGGACATCTGACTAGTGAACTGCCACACCCCCCTGGACCTTTCCTGTCAAATCAGGTAACCCATCAAGTTGTTATTGATCTTGAAAATTTTCGCAAGAAGGAAAGGCTCAAAGAACAGTTCACAACACAGTGGGTAAAGAAGCTGACTGGAGCAACAGTAGATAAAGATGTTAATTACAGCATAAAGAAAAGTCTGAACTGCTACAGAAAGTTCAGCATGAATAGGGGCTCCGATCAACATGGAATGCTGTCCTCCCATTTGGTGTCACTGTTCCAAGTACTACAACTCCCAGATAAATCTTCTGTCTCTTCAAGTTGTAGCACAGCACCTGCCAGCGCATCTGGTTCAAACACAGCATCTTCCAGCGCATCTGGTTCAAACACAGCATCTTCCAGCACATCTGGTTCAAACACAGCATCTTCCAGCACATCTGGTTCAGACTTGCATGAACGTCAAAATATGATAAAGGAAAACCATCATCTACAAGCACAGGTTAAATCACTGGAAGAAAAAGTAAACATGTACAAAGAAACGGTTCAAGAACTATGTCATGAAAAAATGAATTTGATGAAGACAGCTAGTGAGAATATCAAGCTGCGGAAAGATCTCGATAGACTTACTGGTGTTGTGAAGCGACAAAGTAAGTTGTTGAAAGATTTAAAACCTGATAGTGACAGGCTGCGATACCTGACAAACAAAAACCTCCTACTAAAGGACAAGCTACGTCCAGCAAAGAGAAACAAAGAAAGACTTAATCACATGAAGATGGAAAACCGCCAGCTGAAACAGAAGATTGCTACAGAACGGGAGACTAGCAAGAGAAAACGCAGTAGGCTAAATGCAAAGATAGAAAAGCTGCAGAAAAAGGTAGTTCAGTTAGAAGCTGAGAAAGAACCCATTGTAGTCGAGCACATAATGCCAACTAAACTGAAAACCAAGAAAAATCGCTTTGTTGACACTGTTCGTAAAACAGTAATGCAACTTCAGAGTGATTGTAGTGTCCCAGCAGGGAAGTGCAGCACTGCGATTCAAGTCGTTGCTCAGAATTTATTTCAGACAGAGTTTACAGAGAGGGAACTACCATCACTACAGACCTCACTGAACATTTGCAACGAGGGTCACGTCCTTTCAAAAATCCAGGTAGCAGAAAAACTACTTGAGAGCGACAATTTTACCCTTCATACTGATGGTACTTCAAGGGGAGGAGTCAAGATAGTTGGTCACCAGGTTACGGTAGATAGTGGTGAGTCATTCAGCTTGGGCTTTACTACAGTTGCGAAAGAAGATGCTGCTACAATGCTTGAGGTCACCATAACTCTACTTCAAGAAATCACAGACCTGTATTGTGAAGGAGAGGAAATACAGGCACAGGGCCAGCACAAATTCAACGAGATACTGGCAAGGCTGACAAGCGTTATGACTGACCGAGCAGCAACTATGAAGCTTTTTGACTCAAACCTTCGTGACTTTTTAAAGACAAAACTAGGGCAAGAGACTTCACTTCATTTCCTGCATTGTAATGCACACTTCCTGTTAGGGCTGAGTCGCTCGTGTGACAATTCCTTCAAGCTCATTGAAGAAGAAGAAGGAAGAAAACTTGGGCGAGATTCTCTGCCAAAATTTCAGTGCTACAAGAAGACAGAGACTGCGACATCACGTGTTATCAGGCTGACCTGTGACATTGTTGGACCAAGGGGGGATGACAAAAATGGATGTCGGTCAGAGTGGCTGGCCTACTGTGAAGAGAATGGTCTGAAGAGTCATGTGACTTCATATCGTTCAAACAGGTTTAACTGCTTCTTCTTGTCAGCAGCTGCTATAATCCATCACCTGGAACATTTAAGATTGTTTTTGAGAGAGCACCTCAGCCATTTAAACAACAAGATAGACAGTGTGGCAGCTGACATTCAAGATGAGACCCTTCTGTCCTTTGTCTGTGCTTTGGCATTGATCTACATACACGTGACTGGTCCATTCTGGGAACTTCTGCAGAGCAAAGTCACATATGGGGATTTCCACATTTACATCCAGAAGCTTCACGCCAGCTTTGACAGATGGCGAGAAGATAGCAGTGACATGCTAAATCCTGAGTTTCAGGGTGTATTTGATGGACAGTTTCAGCTGAATACAGATCTGAAACCTGCTGTTCTGAAGTTTGCTGCTGAACATATCCAGGTAAAAGCAGCTGTGGAAGTTATCATGAGAGACCTGCTGGTTGTAACTAATCTCCAGCTTACTGACTTTCTTCTTGATGGGAAATATGGTCAAGTTCAGTCACCAGACATTCAGACTGCTTTACAGCACTGCCATCTTACCAATCTCCTTGGCGAGAATGCATTTGGAGAGCTTGATTTCGACATAAACAGAAGAAAGCATGCTACATTCCATCACCGATCATCAAATCAGATGCAAAACTTCAACAAGACATCATCATGGCTTTGCCAAAAGGATGACGAAGACAGTACCAGGCTGATGGCAGTTGCAAGGAGGAAAGGAAACAGTCTTCGAGAACAACACAGAAGACAAGAACAAGTTGTTCGCCTGAAAATCCGCGAACAGTTGCTGGAAACAAGACACAAAAAGCGTCTCAAAGAAGCCAAACTCGCAGAAGTTAGATCTGCACTCATAAGACGTGTTCTTGCCCATGGTGGTCCTTGCCAGAAGAAGGAAGATGTGGCCAGATTAATTCGTCGACAGCAAAGGGCAGGTGCTTCTCAGGGAAGACTCAAGGAAACTCTAAAAGATGAAGTGCGCTTTCAAAAGACAATTGTCAAAAAGAAAGGAACCTTAAAACTTAGTGGTACTGTGAATGAGCTGCAGAAAATATTAGAAGAGCATCTGTCTTCAGCTCCACTACGACCAGACATTCCAGTCGAAATTCCTGAAGACGTTACCCATGAGGCACCACCTCCTGAAGACGTTACCCATGAGGCACCACCTCCTGAAGACTTAGCCGATGATTATGTAGGTGATTCACCTTTTAAGTTCACCAACCAAGGCCAGTGGGTTGCTGTTTATTACTTTGAGCAGTTTTATTTAGGCCAAGTACTTGATGTGAAGAACAATGGTGATGATGCAACAGTAAAGTTCCTGGAGAACACAAAAGGCCGTCAAGATTTGTTTCGCTGGCCAAACAGAGAAGACGTTGCTGATGTTAGTGCACAGTTTGTGTTCAGGTGGGACTTTGAGTGTCTTCCTGCGAGCAATGACCTCCGAGTCTGGCACGTGACTGGCGTAAACGACATTGCCGCTGCATATTCACAAATTTCGAAAACATAAATGCAACATTTGAACATTTCTGGTTGTCTGCTTTAATTTAAAAGGTATTTCATTACATTTGTCTCCTTGTGCTGATTCCATTGGTATGTGATACTTTTCTGTAGCCCAATTAGGTGCCGAGTTACACAAATTTGACAATTTACACATTTTGTGTTAGCGTTTTGTAAACACCGACTACAGAGATTTTTTGCATTTTTTCCGTTTTCAGAGGTGGTTTTTAAACATTTATTTCTATTTTTTTAAGGCTAATGAAAATTCTCCTTATTATATATGATGAAAACTCTCAGAAAAATTCATTAAGACCCCCAAACAGCATTATCAGATGTACTCTATGGGGGTCAGAAGTTGGAGGAAAATGCAATTTTGATTTTGTGCCAAAAACCCCGACGAAAATTAAATCAATAAAAATTCATAACTTGTGATCAAATTGTTGTACAAAGAAAAGAAACATACCATTGGAATCAGCATAAAAAGTTCTTTCAGTTCAATATGTTTTTTTAAAGCTTGGCACAATTTGAAAAATCAGTTTGGAGTACCTAGTAACACCGAACCTTGGACACCCGCACCGGTATACCGTACCGTCGCGTTTCCGAACCTGAATACAGTTACATATCGGTAAAACCGTCCAGCCCTATTGGTTAGCATATAGTACAACTAAAACAATTATTTACCATTGAAAAGTAGGTTCAAACTTTCACACAACATTACACCAGATCATAACTTTTTCTACTCCTTAAATGTATAGTTATTATGTAAAAGTGTGTGAGAACTGCGCTTTGAACTGATTTACATTTGAAAAATTGCTATACCAACTAGCTTATTAATATTATTATTACTACTCTTCTTGTTCTTATTTTTATTATTAATGTTATTTAACATTATTATTGGTAATAATTTTTGCCATTACAACCTAAAAGGTGTGCTTGCTTTTGTTGCTTTGTTGTTTTGTTTTGTTTGATTGCAATGAACAATCGAGCTGCAGGCTTACTCTTGTGGGGTCCAACTCATGCACTCTCCATGCCGACGCTTCACTAAATCCTTTGGGATAGCTGGAACAAACAAATTAAATCACGTCATATTTACATGTAAGCACATTACTTTAAAGTCAAATCATCATCATAATTATCATCATCATCATTACCACCGTAAGTCATCACGACAATAAGTCATCATAATCATCATCATCACCTTTGTTGTTAAACATTAACACAATGTTTATCCTCACAAGGAAACTTTCAGTCTGTGATCTGAGAAACAATGCTAGAGTTCTTCTAAACTTCCATTTCTAAAGCAGTAGATACATTTTGACTCACTTCCTCAACAAAGTGCTTGCCACTGCAATCAACTACTTACCGTGGTGTTAGAGTGGACGTCTGATGTCATCAAAAAGGGGGTCAATAGCCTGTCCTTTGCTTTAATTATGGAATTGTGACAACTGAGAGTATAAGGTAGAAATGCAGTTGACACCGACTTCCAAAGGACTTTTTGTTTTCAATGGTGAGATTTTCGTTAGAGAAAAGAGATGCATGCATGCGGTAAAAGTTCTGTACAGTGAACCCTCGTTTATCGCGGTAGATAAGTTCCCAGACCGGCCACGATAGCTGAAAATCCGCAAAGGATAACACCATATTTACAGTATTTATTTAACGTTTATTTGGATTTTTAAAACTCTCCCTTTACATACTGTTAACAAACCACCCTTTACAGTAATGTACCGATATCTACAGTATGTACATACAGTACACAGGCACACATGTTAAGCAATAAAACAGTAGGTGTACATTAGAAAATGAAAGATTGTTACGGTACTGTACAATTGTAATGAACAAAATCCATGAAGTCGTGAATCCGCGAATGTCGAATCGCAAAGTAGCGAGGATTCACTGTATGCCTTTATTTTGACGCACTGACCGCTTACTGGAAGCAAGGCAGTTTAGAGGAAGCCTTTTGCACGACTTTGATAAAAATGCATGCATGGACTTAAAGAGTGTGTGCAATATTTAAAAAAAAACATGCGTAAACACGATCCCGGTTAAAATCACTACTACCCAGATTAGTGGCAAATATATTATAACTACCCTGTGAGGCGAGTAGATTTACCCTGTGTGGTGAATAGCTTTACTCTGTGAGGTGAATAGCTTTACCGTGAGGTGAATACAGAATAGCCTTATCCTGTGAGGTGAACAGCCTTACTCTGTGAGGTGAATAGCCTGACCTTGTGAGGTGAACAGCCTTACCCTGTGAGGTGAATAGATTTACCCTGGGTGGTGAGTCTTACCCTGTGTGATGGAAGTATTTGAACGTTCGCCAGTAGTCCCCTTGCATAGCTATGTCCTTGGTGTTGATCACCACTACATGGTCCCCTACGTCACCTTGCAAAACACAACTCATCATTATACAACAGACAAAATCGTTTGGGCAAAACACAAGCAGTAGTGGTCTAAAATATGGAAGCATGGCTGAAGTTATACAACAACATCTTGGATATCTTACATACAGTTGAGACAACACACCGACTCAACCAAAGCTTTTAGGTTTTGAGGTTAGTTCAGCCAGGCTAGCTATAAATAGCTTCGCCGATAGCTTCGCCAGTGCTCCTTTCCTTTCCTTTCACTGGAAGGGAGGGTGTAGGCAAGCTATAAATAGCCCGCAGCCAGCAAAATGTGGGGGAACCTAAGAGTGCTGCTCACAAAGGCATTGAGCTGGTGTGATAAGGAAAGGAGAAGATTTAACATAAAAAGGGAAACATTGACAGTCAAAGCAACCAGTTGGATAAGTCCTAACTTCTTATTAGACGCTGCCCTCCAGCAAATAAGGACATGAAAGGAAAGACCTAGAACTTCTTCCTCTGCTACCAGTGATGTGAGTTTGTGGATACATAGATGCAGATGACTATTTCGCCATGTTTTCAGCTCGTCAGTACATCCGCTGGGCTTGCCGAAACTCAACTGACTTCTGTCCAATAATGTTCAAAGAAACCTGGATAAAGTGATCAGAAAAAGCATCTTCGGCAGATTTTTTTTAAATGCCCACAAATTGGCTGCCTGGCAACCGAAATAAGAAGAAAAGTAACTTTCTCAATTTTTTGTTTAAAAGACAACTCATATGAGTCATAATCATAATAGCCAATTATATAATCTACAATTTAGGGTTGCAGTTTTCACAGTTTTGATTTTGAACAAGGTTTTAATTTTAAATTTCCCGCGTGGGCGAAAAATCGACCGGTATTTTTGTACCTGTACGCCTTGAGATTTTAGTTACCGGTCGATGTGGGAAATCGCCAGAAGATCATCATAATTTACAGACAATGCGTCTAAAACATTAGAACTAAAATCTCAAGGTGGACAGGTACAAAAATACCGGTCAATTTTTCCCCCACGCGGTAAACAAGTTTTGTTGTTTAACACTTGAAATATAATATTGCATACCTGTTATTGTGATTGCCAATAAAAGAGCTATAATTTAGCTTTTTTTTCTCTTTTTTCTATCTTTATTCTGCACAAACCAACCAAATTGACCTTAGATACATGTGAACTTGCTCCAATCGTGCAACCTGTCTCTAAACCCAAAATTAATATCGTAGACTATGACTACGAACAAAACCACACTGACCAGACTATCTTTTCTATCCCATTATCCACAATGCACCAATCACTCATTCTTTTCTCAGGATGATGTAAATAATCATGCATAATTAGCACACTTTGCAGCAGTAACGTGATAAACATAGTGTTACTTTGAGGGTGGTAGATCGGCTTGTGTCGTCCTTGCAGGTATGGTATAATGCGATGTGCTGACTTAAACGGACATTGTTGGGCTGCATCGTATAACCACCAAGACCTTGCAAATGTACGCCATTGCTGAAAAACACAAGAACGGTAGACCTATACAATATATATATGTTTGTGTGACTGTGTCATAAATGCTAACAGTTAGTCTTATGTCCTTCACTGCCTCAAGCGTCTTGAGTTAGAACCTGTATTGACTAGCACTTTGATCAGCTCTTGAGCTGGAAAAACCCTATAAGTATAAGTAAAAACGATTAAATAAAATAAATTGTTTCCATTCAGCAGAAAGTGTGTGTACACTAAAAAGAAGGCGTAAAGATACCATTAATATTATTTCACAATTTATTTAGCATAACCCCTGAAGAGAACACACATGTGTATAGCAATAGAATCCTTACATTATTAAACAGCAAGCATCTTTAATACAAATTATGCAAATTCACACATCCTTCAGCACATGCCAGATGCACTTATAGCTTTTCTAAGAAAACCACATTATATCAGTATATGTTATACTGGTTAATAAGTAGATAGTAGTTGTTCCCCAACATTGGGGTTTGCACATTAATCTGAAGAAGAAGAAGAAGTGATACTGACAGTTACAAAGAGTGAAAGACGAAAGAAGAGACAAGTTTCCAAGCCTTTGTGTGGTTATACTTATAAATTTTATAGTAAATAATTATGTCCGAGGAGCATGGATCAAACCTACGTACGCTTGTCCGAAGTATAGCTAGACGTGTACAGAATGTGTCCTTGTTGCTAATATTAGTAATGAGCCTAGGATTAGGGTCCCTGGACAAGCCAAACAAAAACATTCAACGCAACATTATGTAGTGCGTGCCCTTGACTTTCACTTTCTAAACGAGAAGCGTGTTTGAGTCTAGGTTGGAATTGCGTGGTGATGAGCAATGCATAAACAATCAACACTGTCAAAAATTTTAAATATGACAAATTTTCATCATACTGCTTTGAAATAACTGCGAAAGCAAAGCTACAAATACAGAAAAATAACTATTTTATATAGGAGTGACCCACCAACACACGCTGCGACGCCATGTTAAAAATTATTGACGTCACTTCCCGAAAGACTGTTAACCGCAACCCAAAAGAAATATCTGTAATTTGCGTTCTCTACTTATTTCTTAGTTTTACGTCTGTGCAGATAGTGTAGTGTAGTGTAGTGTAGTGTAGTGTAGTGTAGTGTTAGTGTTAGTGTTAGTGTAGTGTAGTGTAGTGTAGTGTAGTGTAGTGTAGTGTAGTGTAGTGTAGTGTAGTGTAGTGTAGTGTAGTGTAGTGTAGTGTAGTGTAGTGTAGTGTAGTGTAGTGTAGTGTAGTGTAGTGTAGTCGTATTGGTATCGTAGGCTATGAGCTTTTCTCCCCTCTGGATAGACGTACATTTATGCCTATGAGCACACTTATTACTGATCACACTGGTTGGCTTGCAGCATGAGTTGTCTGATGAATTTTGCCTACCAGAGGGAACTGGGGTGAGGTATCATCACCCAAGTCAGTGCAGTACACTATATTAGACAGAAGCCTTCTCTAGACCAGTTTTTTTCTCTTCGTCAGTCTTTTCCATGTGTTAGTAATTCGGTGAGTAAAAAAGTGCTAGTATAAACTAGTATGAACAGTCTTTTTTTGTTTGTTACTTTATTTTCATTACCTCGGGTTGAAGGGCTTTGAACCCTACATACTAGAATTAGGTTCATAATTGTTGCGTAGGATTTTAAACACCTCAATCATGTCTCCTCTGAGAAATCAATACTCAAGGCTCGGAAGCAGAAAGCACATAGAGTGGGCATTGACATAATAAAATAAAATAAAATAAAAATAATAAAGCAACTTGTGAATTTAAAGCTAAAATATAATGAAAAATAATTTATAACGTATTATTTATAATTTATAATTTACTATTATCTGTACCCCCAGTGAGGGTGCTATGCCATGCTATGCTAAGGTAAATTAACGTCCCCGGACACGTTGCGTATAGGGGACATATGGGGATGCTGGGGATTTCAGTATAAATAGCATACCCACTTTCTGGAAATTTAGTGCTTGAAATTCCCACTGTCGCTGTCTTTTTCATTCTTACTCTGTTCTATCAATCTACTATACTGTCTTCTTCTTCGCTAGACCAGTCACCTACCTTTCTTCTTGAAAACTCTTCCAGGACAAAACTCCTCAATTGTGTGTGAGGTCTGTTGGATCAGCTTGGGAATATTGGACGCTTTCTGTCAGATAGTCACTGGGGTTTCCTATGATGTTATTATTTGGCAATGTAGGCATTTTATATGTATGTGTTTGGTTAATATTTTATAATGATGTTTATATTCTATTTTGTTTTTTGTAAACGGGGGTTCGATAAAATAGAGTATAGCCTCATCCTCCCCTGCGTGGGATGTCTTTTTTGTAAAGTAACTGGCTGGTGGATTGCCTTCTGCGTTACCAGTAGGGTTGTTTCGGCAGATCTTTTTTTTTTTTTTAAATTTTTAACACAAAATATTACATAACAGTCTGATTACAAAAAGATATTCCAAGTATAAACAGTAAATGTACATATATCCATTCATACCGACAACAACAGCAATGATAACAACACAACACACAAAGTGAACATGTTGAAGACACCTGATCATCATGGAGGTATAGAGAAAGGAAAGAGGTGGAGCTATGGGGAGTGGTGCCAATTACTCAAATACGTGTTTGTACAAAATCCAATCAGACGCAAAATGCAGATATAACCTAGAATTATACCTTTCAGCATCGAAAAATTGCCGTGCCCTTCTGATAAATAAGTTTATACTAGGTGTAATGTTTTGTAATTTTGCACAAAAGATTTCATATTTAGCAATCAAAATGAATAGGTCAATAACTCTGTCTGTTCTCACACCTTGCTGTAGGCCAAACACGATAAGCTCCCTTGACAAAGACAATGAGTTACAATGATCAAAATTTGTTCTAATCCATGCTTGAATATCACACCAGTATTTCTGACATTTATTACAGTCCCATAGAAAATGTATTAGCGTTTCATCATACATGCTACAAAAGGAACATAAAGGTGAGTTAACTATTCGTCTGATATACAAAAATCGATTAGTTGGAAGGATTCTGTATATTATTTTGTATTGGAACCATCTAAGTCTAGCATCATTTGTAGTGTTAATTATTTTCATAAAAATGTTCTTAGGATCAATATTTACATTTAAATTCTCACTCCATTTCTTTATGGATTGATGTTCCTCGGGACTCTGAATCAGTACAGAGTAAATATGTTTCGGCAGATCTTTTATGCGGATCAGGGGTGAGTCCGCTTTCAGCGAAGTTGTGGTCTTGATTTTGTGGTCCTGATTCGGCTCTTTGCTGTTCGCTGGACCCTGTATATATATATATATATATATATATATATATATATATATATATATATATATATATATATATATATATATATATATATATAAAATTTGTGTGTGTGTGTGTGTGGTGTTTTTGTTTTTGTTTGTTGTAACATACAATCGCAATGCATTAAAAAAATACAAAAGAAAACCTAGAAAACAACAACTAAACACAATAGTTTTATTATGTGTTAATGAGGAGAGAGAGAGAGAGAGAGAGAGAGAGAGAGAGAGAGAGAGAGAGAGAGAGAGAGAGAGATGAGAGAGAGAAAGAGATGAGAGAGAACGAGAGAGAGAGAGAGGGAGAGAGAGAGAGAGAGAGAGAGAGAGAGAGAGAGAGAGAGAGAGAGAGAGACCCACACAAACGCGCGCGCGCGCTCACACACAGATATCATCGCAACTGAATTAATGAAATGTTAAACTTTTTTTTTAATTTGAAAATGGGTGGAACACATTTGAGTGTCACATACAGAAGATGATGAGAGACAGGGTGGGGTGAGGGGAGAAGAAGAACCTAAACAAACGCATTAGCAACTGCATCTACGAAAGACCCATTACATTCGAATAATGACACTGACGATGATGACGACGACGATGATGATGATGATGATGATGATGATGATGATGATGATGATGATGATGATGATGATGATGATCAAGAAGAAGAAGAAGAAGAAGAAGAAGAAGAAGAAGATGATGATGATGATGATGATGATGATGATGATGATGATGATGATGATGATGATGATGATGATGATGATGATGATGATGATGAAGGCGAAGATGAAGATGAAGGCGAAGAAGAAGTAGATGATGATGATGATGATGATGATGATGATGATGATGATGATGACAATGGTGACAATGTGAGGGTAAGATGCTAGCTAGAAGGTCATTTTTTTTACTTCTCTGCATTCTAAAATTCAGCTGAAAATACTACTCTTAAATAAATCTTTTTCACCAAACACAAGCAAGTCAAAATAATTATAAATGAATGATTGATCAATAAATCCAAAACAAATCAGAATGAGTATCTTTATTTATGACATCATTACATTACATGATTATTGCTTTAGGTCCAGGGGACTCTTCCGAGCCAAATCAGGACCAAATGACCTAATGAAACAAGGAATGGAATAATCGTAACTTAACTGTGCAATTTAAGATTCATAATTATTTTTTCCTGTTTTATGATTCAAAACATTTACATAAAAACTATTGTAAAATGGATAAACACAGACGTTAACATGAAACAAAACATAAATTAATTAATTAATAAACAAAAAAAATGACTGGACAGAACTTGATGACTATATATGTAAGAAAGATGGAATAGAATTTGATGAAGGTAAGTCCCATTTACAAACTGATATGTTTCATGCCCCAAAAAAGGTTATATAGAAATTCAACACAAGAACAAACCATCACATACAAAACTAAGCGTTTATGCAATTCTGACTGAAAATATGTACATAAGAAACAACATTACAACATTTAAAATTATTATTGCACATTGGAACCAATAAAATTAAATATTTTGCAAATATACTATGCAATTACCAATCCAACTATTATTTCTTACGTCAATATACAAACATTAGGTGCACTTCAAATCGTCTTAAATGCATTTTAGTTTTATACAACCAAGTTGATAATTTTCCTCGTAATATAATCTCTCAGTTCTATTTAAAAAAAAATGGGTTTTGATTTAAACTGAAGATATTTATCTAACCAAGCAATCCTATGGAAGGAAAGAAGACAGAATTGAGAAATAGTTCAGGGTTTGTTCTATAAAGATGTCATAATTAAGTGCTTCGAGGGATTTCTGAAGCTGAGAAATACAACTGTTCAGTTTAAATAGAACGGTGTTAGTTTCTGGTAAAACGATACTACTCTTTTGGTAGAAAGACAGTTCATCTAGTCTTCGTTTTCACGTTTGGAGAATGAAATGGTCATGACGTCCTTGACTCCTCTGGCATACTTGTTCATGTAAACGACCCAGAGCACTGCGCCCAGGGCAAATCCTATCAGCAGCAAGGAGGAACCCATGTAACCCATTTGATCTAGAACACAAAAACATCACACCATCATTATAAAAATGCATTTATCGGTTTCTTTGTCCAGATAAACGTTCACTCACACAAACAGTATATGTGATGTGTTAAAAATCTCTTTATCTCATGGCTCAAGTATGGATCCTACAGGTTGCAACCTATATTAAAAATCGGTCCAAAAAACAGGTTTAAAACTTTTGTTACATATATTGTTAGTCTACTACAACTGAACATAAAAATATAACATTGCCAGTAGTACTGTGTAACTTAACGCCAAAGGTATCGCAATTTTAACTGCTGAACTGATTGAAGAAAACAGTTGTAAAAATGTAGATCTATGACCTGATTGACGCAATGCTTCATCCTGTAAAATGTGATTTGGAAAAGCTGGGTAGCAGTGGCTGTCATTTTTGTTAAAAGGTTAAAAAGGTGTGTCATTTAAAATAGCAAGGCTTCCTAAATTAAGTTTAAACATTAACAAGAATAAACAAAAACATTAGCTGTAATCTGCTTTTGCTTACAATCACTACAGTGCCAGTAATCGAACCATCTGAATATAGCATGCCTTAAAATACAACTTTATAAGCAGCAGAAGAAAATTGCTGAAATTATTGCAGGACCTATAACAGCTGTATTCCAAACAAAGCCAATCTTGCGTTTTCCTGTCTGACAGTATTTTCAGTCAAATGAAAACAAAATCGAATAAGCAGCTCAAAGTATTATTTTAGAGGTGTTGCAATTGTTGTTATCTGCTAACATCACACACAATGATGCTTTGAAAAGCTTGCAAAGCAATGGCCCTAGCAGATAAATGAGAATAAAATTATAATGACTCCAAGTGCATGCAGAGGAGTTAAAAGCCAACACTTATAAGCAACTAAAGCATAACCATATCTTAAACAGTGCAATGACAAAAAAATTACAAGCAGATGAAACAAAATTGGATTTTATTATAATGAACACAACTGTCATCTATCAAGAAACTAAAGAATAGTCGAATTTTACTATACTTAAAAAACAACGGTATTCTTAAAAAACCAACACTCTCCGGATTTACTGTTTTCATAAGCATAAGCCATAAGCGGCATTAACTGTAGATTCATGGGCATGAGCTTACTTTTCTGTAAACTTTATGAGCGTAAACGGATTTCACTGTACTTTTAAGAGCATAAGCAGATTTTACTGTAAGATTTCGTAAGTTTAAGCGGATTTTGCTGCCTTCTTCACAACCGTATACTAACTTCTGTTTGCAGCGGGAAAGAAAAAGGTGGGAAGCTGGCCTGTGACCATTATGTGAAAAGAAATGTTTGTATTAGAGTGCTTACATTGTACTTTATACTCCTTTGACTTTTTTGAAGACGAGGAAGGCTACAGCGGTTATGGCTAAACCAAGGACGATCATGCCGATGCCCAGTCCAGCCATACCACCTGCAAATAACCAATCACACCCAACATTCAACATTTCAATCAGCCTCCGTGGCTTCAGAGTAAGGGGCTATGGCTGAAATGCTAGATTAGGAGTTATATACTGCTGACCCTCTAGAATGGAAATATTTTCCCCGAAATCCCCTACAAAGAAAGAAAATGAATGCTTGCATTCCAGAGAAAATGTGTGCTTAAGGAGTAAGATTAATGATTGGTTCTGAATAGACTTTCATTTGTCATGATGTGTATGCAAGCAATATCATAGAACAAAAATATGCAAAAGACAAGTATGAAAATAAATGTTTATGTGCGGGATAAATGTTTCATAAACTGAGTTATGCTCTTCCACTGTTTGATTTATACTTTGTCAATATTTTTCATGTAGCTCCTTGTAATTACTTATTAATGTTACAATACGTGTTATGTAGCGTGTTGCATGGCGGCCAATCATTCTCCTTAGGCCTCTGTGTTTATTAAACACATGAGAACACTTCCATTGACTAACTACTGTAGAATACCTATTCTGCAACAACAGACCTCAATCTTCTGACTTCAGAATGCCTTTTTTTTAACCACGGGCTTTATTATACTTTTGATCCAGTATGGCTAGCATACACAGCAAAGTTTAGCTACCAAATTTAGTCGATCCACACTTAGGTTACAACATGTTCTGTATGGGCTCGACAATTATGGTCCCTAGCCCAAACTGGGGTTCATTATGTCTTCCTGCGCCGATCATAAAAAGGAAATTTAAACAATGAGTACATGATTTATTTCCATATTTTTGTGCGCCAAAGCCATGCGACCTATAGATACCCCCGTTGGGGTGCCGGGGGTTTCAGAATAAATAGTATCCCCGCTTTCTGGAAATTTAGTGCTTTAAATTTTCACTGTCGCTGTCTTTCTCATTTGTTTTTTATCATTCCTGCTCTGTTCTATCAATCTGCTATACTATCTTTTTCTTCGCTAGACCAGTCACCTACCTTTTTTCTTGAAAACTCTTCCGGGACAAGACTCCTTATTTGTGTATGAGGTTTGTTGGATCAGCTTGGGAATATTGGACGCTTTCTGCCAGGTGGTCACTGGGGCTTCCTATGATGTTATTATTTAGCAATGTAGGCATTTTATATGTATGTGTTTTGTTGATAATTTATAATGATGTTTGTATTCCATTTTGTTTTTGTAAACGGGGGTTCGATAAATTAGAGTATAGCCTCAGCGTCCCCTGCGTGGGAAGTCTTTATTGTAAAGTGACTGGCTGGTGGAGAGCATTCAGTTTTACCACTAGGGTTGTTTCGGCAGATCTTTTATGCGGATCAGGGGTTGTCCGGTCCTGATTTGGCTCGGAAGAGTCCGCTGGACCTAAAGCAATAATCATGTAATGTAATGACCTATAGATGGCTATACAAACAGTGAGATGAATATATACTACCTTATGTTGAGTTGTGTTGAATGTTGAGATCTATCGGATGACATGTTAAAACACCAGTCGTTTTGCTTTCACACTTTTGTTTAAACGAATAAACCTAAATGAAGATATCTTTTTGCAATCTGAACAGAAACGATCAGAAAAAAAACCGAAGTGAAAGAAGTGTTTTATACTTGCAGGTGATATGGTAGCCTAGGGCCCAATTTCAAGTCTATATCAATACACCCTGCTGATAGATATGCCTTAAGTATAATTATATTTTCAGATAACCTGTTCGTGGTCTGAAATGGGTTAAACATTCTTACCTTTGGTGAGGCCAGAGCTGCTGCTACCTGCAAAACAACCATTTAAAACAAAGAGTTAATGTAGACATTTCATAGTTTAAAACACATATAAAATAAGTACATAACACTCACAATCCACCCAGCGTACAAAGCCTTTGTGTGCGTAAAGCTATTTATGTCCTCTTACAATGCTAGTGCACACATACCACATACACACCCACTCAAACACTGACTTACACCTCACACCCCGCACATCAAATAAATAAATAAATAAATCCTATCCTATCCTATCCTATCCTATCCCGTAACTATGAGGGGTGGCCTCGTGGCGCAGTGGATAAGTCGCCGGTTTCCTATGCCGAAGGTCGCGGGTTCGATTCCCGCAAGGGGCGAACGTATGTGACTTAGGTACGAGACTATTGAGGTCACCGAGGGCTTTCTCCGGGCACCCCGGTTTCCTCCCTCCCTCCCTCCCTTCAATAATAGTACAGGATGCAGTCAATATAAAAATTTCAAAAATAAAAATTCGATTTACCTGTTTGAGTGATGTATGTGTATTTGGTGTGTGTGAGGGTAAATGAGACAGGTGAGCGTGTATGTTGGTATAGATCGCCGCGCTTTGAGCCTTGGGGAAAGGCGCGTACATAGAATCCTGTATTATTATTATTATTATTATGAATAAATAAAATGGTATAAATAGGAATTCCTTTCCTGTCCTCATCAGGATACTTGTTTGCGAAGTAGCCTACATAAGAGATATGAAAAACAACGCTTACAAGCATAAAATATAATTAAACTTAAAATGCTGACCGTGACATAACAACTTTCTCTCAACATTTATACTGACAGGCGACATAGAAAGCACATAAATAAATACATAAATAAATAAATATTAAGGTGCAGTTTTATGAACGGGTGTTCTGAACTAATACGAGATTTACACCTCTAACTTTATTCATAACTCATAGGCGTACGTTAACTATTCGTTCCTGAAACACTTTCATAACACCGGCCCCAGGTGAATCAAGACGGACACTTACTGGATGAAGAGGCAAGCGTTTTTGTAGATTTATCCTGACCTGTAATAAAAACAACAGTAAAACATAACAAAATATTCGTGGCATAGCTGCAGATATTGATATTATTACATTTTTTTAAAAAAGTATCTTTAAAATAAACACATGACGTCAGTACCACATCTTAATACCGTAAGATATATATAGATAGATATTACATTACTGAACCAAGAACGAGATTGTTCTCAGAAAACAAGGTACTACGTCAACAAATCGTCACCAAGTGAAATTAACATTTGGTAGCCTACATATGCCACTAAAATGGAAAAAAAAAGGTGAAAAAGGTTTGAATTAACAAAGTAATTACGTCAGAAAGACGTCACTAAACGTAGAATTTACTAAAAGATGGTAAGCGGAAATAATGGTAACGGCAAATTTAATGAAAAAAAAAATCAAGTAATGACGTCAAAATGACGTAGATTAAACGCAGAATTTACTTACCTGGAAGAGGTCAAAAGGAAATAACAAGAAAAGGACAGTTTCTCATAAAAAGTAAGTAAGTACATCAGAATTACGTCAATAAGTATATAATTTACGTTGAAGAGGCCAACAGGAAATAACAAGAAAACGTGGCTTACAAAAAGTATGACGTTAGTCATAACGTGGAACTAACATCCTCCAATGGAAATAACAAATAATGACGAAGCAAGATGTCACACACGCGCACACGCGCACACTCACACTCACACACACCCACAAACACACACACACACACCCATACGCGCGCGCGCTCACACACACACACACACACACACACACACACAATGGTGAAACTTACGTAGGTAGACGTCACAATAGGCGGTTTTGTCGAAAGTGGTTTGTCCTGTACCGACGACACTGGCATCACTCAGCCGACACTCCGAGTAGTTGCCACAATAGTCAAAGCTATTGCATTGAAAACTGCCCTCCTGCACACAGATTTGAAAGTAAGTCATCGTCATCGTCATCATCTGACACCATCGTCGTTCGTACACACACGCACTCTTACACACAACAAAAACACGCATATTCATCACGTAAATGTGTGGTGTATAAGCAGGATGATCGCTCACAGATGACGGAAATAAAGACATTAGTATTGTACTTATTCATCGTCATCGGATTCGTCGCCGTCGTACCTCAACGCAGAGCTTGGCGCATTGAGCAGCGGAAACATCAGCAATGATGCGGTTGTCACGGAGAGGGACCACCTGTTGCTTCTTCTGCACGAAGTCGGCCAGGTAGTTGCCTGCATCCACAGGAAATACCGTTAACAACTCGTATTAAGAAAACGAGTCTGACAAACAATGTTATAATAACATTTAACATCTATAGCAGTGGGAACAGATTCTATATTCCCTTCCCCTCTCTTCCCCGTAATTCCCTAGTGAATCTAAAATCACTCTGGCGAATAGACGTTTAATAAAATAAACAAATAAACAAATTGAAATAAATAAATAAATAAATAAATAAATAAATAAATAAATAAATAAATAAATAAATAAATAGTTCGGTGTTCACTGCACTGATTTCCTGTTCCAAAATGGATTGACTATAACATTACTTCTATAACCTATCAGCGTATAAACAATACTTCCTCTGAAGTGTTCACTGCACTGGCTTCCAATTCCAAAGAGGATTGATTATAACATTATGCTCAAAAGCACCTGCACTGGCTTCTAATACTCAAGAGGGCTGACTAAAACTTTATTTTAATAAACTATCACTTATTTATAAACAAGACTTTATGACTTCATTTTCATAAACTATTTGTGCATAAACATGACTTACACCGCTTACATTTTAATATTTGGTCTCTCCATAATTTTCCACAATAATAGTTTACTTCATGTCATTAAAAAAAATACTGCAAACGCTTGGTTTAGTTTAAATAATTATAGTCCCGTAGAAAGGTAAACGATCAAAAGGTGTGCAGTTATTTCAAAGACGACGCGAAACAAGTCCTGTTTTCATAGAAGTAACTCCGTTTGTTTTTTTCCCGGAAATCTGATCATGTACATTTGGTATGGATTTAAACTGCACTATACAAATGGAAGTTGAATTGAATTCACTATGCGTATTCACTATGTGTATTAACCATGTGTATTCACTGTGTATTCATTATGTGTATTAACTCACTTGCCAATAAAGTATCATTTTGTATTTCATATTTGCAACTTAAAATGTATATGCATTCACAATTAAATAAATAAAAGTATAATTCTGCATTTTACATTAAATTTACATTTAGTTAGTTCATCATTGTTTATAAAGGCCCAGCGGACTACAACGAGCCGAATCAGGACCTCATTAGATTTACATTAAAAGAATTTATGCATGCATAATTAAATAAATAAAAGTACCATTCATCATGTTAAATCAAACTTATATTACACAAATGCACATGCATACATAATTAAATAACTAAGTTAAACGAAAGATAATATGCATTTCATATTAAATTTATATGACATAAATGAATACAATTTTGCAACAATTTAGGTACGAGATTTTTCACGACACCGATTGTTTTCTCCGGGTATTCCGGTTTCCTCTCTCTATTTAATAATAGTATTGAATGCAGCCAATATAAATTTTCAAAAATAAAAAAAGTATTTCTCTTCCGACTTCTGTATATTTGAGTTCGATTGAAGAAAAAACCGCGTGATAACATCCTGTATTATTATTATTATTATTATTATTATTATTATTATTATTATTATTATTATTATTATTATTATTATTATTATTATTAATATCATTATCATTATCATCATTATTATTATTATTATTATTATTATTATTATTATTATTATTATCATCATCTTACGGGAGAAGTGAACGCAGGCGGGCGCCTGTTGTATGTTGGCCTTCGGGGTATCGTAGAAGTGAGTCTGTCCCAGGTAGCAGGCATTGGTGTCAGTGCAGAAGTCGAAGCTCTCGCAGTGGAACGCCGAGTAATACATACACAGCTTGGCGCACTGACTGGCCGTGATGACGTTCTGGTAGATGACGTTGGAAGACGACAGCACCGTGACGCCGGCAAACTGGTCGAAATTGGTCGTGTAGTCACCTGCGAAGGTGAAGGTCACACCAGCAACAAAAAAGAAGGTGTCACATAATTTTATTTATTTTAAATGAAGAAGAAGAAAAAGAGGAAGGTCACTCCCCAAAACAAGAACGCAAGTCATTCAAATGTATTACCACAAATGCAAATAGCCGAAAAGCATTTTCAAAAGTGTTATTTTCTTGGCGATGTTAGTTATTTATTGCTTACAGGGTCCAGCGGACTGCAAAGAACCGAATCAGGACCACAAAATCAAGACCACAACTTCGCTGAAAGAGGACTCGCCCCTGATCCGCACAAAAGATCCGCCGAAACAACCCCAGTGGCAGCACTGAAGGCAATCCACCAGCCGGTCACTTTACAATAAAGACATCCAACGCAAGGGACGCTGAGGCTATACTCTAACTCATCGAACCCCCGTCCACAAAAACAAAACAGAATACAAACATCATTACAAAATATCAACAAAACACACACACACAAAATGCCCACATTGCCAAACAACAACATCATAGGAACCCCAGTGACCACCCGGCAGAAAGCGTCCAATATTTTCAAAGCTGAACCAACAGACCCCATACCCAAATGAGGAGTTTTGTCCCGGAAGAGCCCTCAAGAAAGAAAGGTAGGTGACGGGTCTAGCGAAGAAGAAGATAGTATAGTAGATTGATAGAACAGAGTAGGAATGAGAAAGAACAAAGGAGAAAGACAGCGACAGTGAGAATTTAAAGCACTAAATTTCCAGAAAGTGGGGATACTATTTAAACTGAAATCCCCGGCACCCTCACGGGGGAATTCTTGGCGGCGCTGTGACTGGTCTTTTCACTAGCGAAGCAAAAAGTTACGTTTGCGACGCGCACGATGGTGCGTGTGAAACGCGCGCGATAGATCTGATCGTTTTATTTTGCAAAGCATTCAATAACAGAGTGTATTTACCTTTGATTTGATTTTGCATTGTTGTTAGAAGAAGGCTTTGTATAACGTTGATAATTTTCGTTGGTCGATATTATAGGAGAATTCTCTAGAATTGCTTGTTTACTATCATCGAAGAATCTAGACAGATCCACTATAAGCTGAGAGCTTCTTTTATGATGAAGAATGTTGTATGACGTAAGACAGTGATGACGAAGTGTATTCCGATTGGTTGTAGTGTGTCACGCTCGAACATTCTGACATTATCTGAAGTCTAGAAAAAACTATATAATTGATGCACTGTGTAGAGAAGAGAGTGAAAAGTGATTGAGCGATTGTATGCAGTTGTTGATGTACGCTGAATAAAATTGGGAAACTTCATACGACGACTCCGTGCCTTGTTGCTGAGTGAACAGGTTGTGTGGATAAACGAATCTGAGTTATACTTATCAGGATTCAAGCATTGGGGCTGAATCAACTACTGATAGAAAAACACCAAACGAGTGTAACACTTTCACTATCTGCAAGCACACATTGATCCAAATGGGCTCATGCAATTTTTACATACAGCGCGAAACGTGTTTAGAAAATGTTGAAGCACGATGCCCTTGACATTTGAGAAAGTACAAATAAGAATGATCTAACATGCTTAGCAGAATCCGTAAAAGTAAAAATGGTGAATTTCGATTCAGTGATTCTTGAGGAAAAAGAAAAGGTATGTTTTGAACACACACAAAACGGAAATTCGGAGCGAAGGATTCACTGACTGACCGATAACATGAACGCTACTGATTTGAAGTAGGCCTATCTGTTTACCCAAAACTCAACAAAATCGCTTCAACTGTTCTTGAAATATTGAGCAAAACGTGTTTACCGACAAAAATGATGGAACTGGAGAGGAGACAGGCTACTCAACTAGGTAATGTCTTTGTGAAGTTTGGTCAATCAATTCAATTCAATTGTTTCATTTTACGTCTGTTCACTACAAAGGGTTATTCGACAACTAAAACCTTAAATAAATGCACATTTTAAAAGAATCCTAAAAGTTTGTACAACTCGGTTTTATATAATAATAATACTAACAATGTCAACTATACCAGTGTGACATTGTTTGGTCAAAATCCGTTCTATGGTTCTTGAGACATGGCTTACAACCGACCAACTCTCAGGCGTTCTGATTCCCGGCTATTTCCAAATATTTCCAGATAAGTCTGGAAATACAATAAAGGAAGAAGTTCAGTATTAAAGAACAAGGTCATGGATGTTACAAGACGAAAGCTACGTCCCATTATATAGAGCGAACCGTCACACATAAAAAAGAAGATTAAGGTCACATTAAATAATTGCAGTCTTGTGGCACAAGACATAGGTCACAATAAAAGATGAATGTCACACTGAAACAGATGAAGGTCACATTGAAACAAATGAAGGTCGCGATAAAATATGAAGGTCACATTAAAACAAATGAATATCGCAAATAAAATATGAAGGTAACATTCCTATCCTATCATGTCCCGTAACTCGAAAGTCGTTGGGGCACATTGGCAACGCTAAAAACAGATGAAAGTCAGAATACAGATGAAAGTCACATAGAAGGTCACGATGACGACTAGATCACATTAAAACAATGCAGATCATAATTATTAAAAACGGGTGAAGACCAACATTATATGTAAAAAAAAAATAAATAAATAAAGATCACGATATGGCTCATATCAATTAATTTTTTTTAATAGGAAGGGTAGGTGAAAGTCAAGCTGAAAAGGACGCACGGTAATAGACGTCACAGCCAGGGCTGTCCTTCAGCATGTCAGGGCGTTCGTCAGGGTGAAGGTTGGAGAGGAAGCAGGTGCTAGCGTCCCAGCAAAAGTGGAAAGACTGGCAGTTGAACATCTGCTCGTCCACGCAGTTGTTGGCGCAGTCGTCCACGGAGACGCCGCCGTAGTTGGTAAGGAACCCTTTGCCTGCTTTGTTGGGGATGCTGGTGAACTGGTCCATTATGTTCGCTGAAATTTTAAATATAACAAATGGGGTAAGGAAAGAGTAAAGGAGTCAATCACTATATCAATCAATTAGTCAATCATACTTATTATTATAATCACCACCATCATCCTCTTTCTCCTCCTCCTCCTTCTCCTCCTCCTCATCATCATCATCATCATCAGTTGCAAGGCAAGGCAAATGTATTCCAGAAAAGACCAATTGACATGGATAAAATGGCATACACAAAACATGCTAATCTAATTAAATATATAACATTTTACATTAAAAATATTTATGTACATAGGGAAAAAAAAGAGTGAAAAAATCAATTAAAGAAATCACCTTCATCCTCAACATCAAGACTGACAACAACAACAACAACAATAACAATAAAACCATCGCCGTCGTCGTCATTAACAAGGTACTTACAGTAGCCCTGTCTGGATCCGTCGTTAACAACTTCGTTTGTTATTTTGTATGCATGGAACGTCAATTTCTGTTAAAACAAAAAAAAAGCCCAAGTTAATTATTATTTAATAAAGAAGAACAAGAAGAACAAGAAGAACAAGAACAAGAAGAAGAACAAGAACAAGAAGAAGAAAAATCACAAGAAGAAGAAGTATAAGAACAACAAGAACAAGAACAAGAAGAAGAACAAGAAGGCACTTGATTACAATAACTCATTTTTGGCTGGCCTTCCTGATAATAAACTTGCCAGATTTCAGTGCATGCAGAACAATGCTGCTCGTCTTGTGCCTTGTCCTTCGCGAAACCTCGTCATTCACCGTTCACAAGATGCAGCTCTCCTCTCAATCCACAAGTAAGCCTACTGTCTTAAGTCCTTCGACATGAAGTCTTACTCTGTGTGCCCATCTCTTTGAAATTCTCTGCCCTTCAACCTCCGGCACTCCCAGTCTCACACCGTTTTCAAAAAAGAATCTCGAAACCTACATCTACCAAATACTTTTAGAAACAGAACAATCAGTGAGTGAGTGAGTGATTGAATAGTTGTGTATGTGTGTTTGTGTGTGTTTTGTACAGTGTGTATATGTGTGTTCGTATCAATGACTTTTGTGTGATGTTCTTGGCTGAATGCTTTGCTGAATACACCTCTTTTTGATTGTTTATTTGGGTTGGCACTATATGGTTTTTAAATAGTTTTTAGTTAAATGCTAATGTGTTTTATAACAGAAATTCCTTCACCCAAATCACCAATGAGGTTCAAAGCGCGGCGATTTGCACCAACACACACGCACAACAGGCAATTTGCACCAACATACACGCGCAACAGGCAATTGCACCAACATACACGCGCAACAGGCAATTTGCACCAACATACACGCACAACAGGCAATTGCACAGATTTAACAAAATCAAAATAATTATATTCCTTAAGTGTTCTTTTAGGTTTGGCAAATAAAGCATTTACAAAGTACCCAAAAAGACACATCAGTACCAAGGAATGGAAAATAACTAATATGTAATTGTGTTTTTCTGATTGCAAAATGTCACGAAGTGAATTGGTAAATATTTATATTTGTGTATACATCATATGTTTATATAATAAGTACACAAGCCACGGCTGTCGACATAGGCACGTGGCGTATGTATACCCGATGGGTCGGTACTATATTTCCTAGTTCAGGAATATCTTGGTGATGAGACACGGCTATATAAGGACTGTTTGGAGAATAGAAGGTTAGTAGGGGCCGGGTAGCTCAGTTGGTAAGAGCGTCTTGCTAGTAACCGAAAGGTCGCTGGTTCGAATCCCGGATTGGTCAACGTGTGATCATATTATTTTCCCCTTTACCAACAACTGGCCCGCTGGTGTCAGTATAAATCGGTCCAGTAGTCACCTATATGCGAAAGTGTCGTGTGACTATAATCTACAAACAACAACAACATAGAAGGTTAGATGGGGCCGGGTAGCTCAGTTGGTAAGAGCGTCTTGCTAGTAACCGAAAGGTCGCTGGTTCGAATCCCGGATTGGTCAACGTGTGATCATATTATTTTCCCCTTTACCAACAACTGGCCCGCTGGTGTCAGTATAAATCGGTCCAGTAGTCACCTATATGCGAAAGTGTCGTGTGACTATAATCTACAAACAAACAAACAAGAAGGTTAGAGGGGCCGGGTAGCTCAGTTGGTAAGAGCGTCTTGCTAATAACCGAAAGGTCGCTGGTTCGAATCCCGGATTGGTCAACGTGTGATCATATTATTTTCCCCGTTACCAACAACTGGCCCGCTGGTGTCAGTATAAATCGGTCCAGTAGTCACCTATATGCGAAAGTGTCGTGTGACTATAATCTACATACAAACAAACATAGAAGGTTCGAGGGGCCGGGTAGCTCAGTTGGTAAGAGCGTCTTGCTAGTAACCGAAAGGTCGCTGGTTCGAATCCCGGATTGGTCAACGTGTGATCATATTATTTTCCCCTTTACCAACAACTGGCCCGCTGGTGTCAGTATAAATCGGTCCAGTAGTCACCTATATGCGAAAGTGTCGTGTGACTATAATCTACATACAAACAAACAAACAAACATAGAAGGTTCTGTAGCAGTAAAAGGTCTCCTCTCTGAAAATCCTTATCGGGAAGAGAGGGGACCATAAACTAATTAAACATAGAAGGTTCGAGGGGCCGGGTAGCTCAGTTGGTAAGAGCGTCTTGCTAGTAATCGAAAGGTCGCTGGTTCGAATCCCGGATTGGTCAACGTGTGATCATATTATTTTCCCCGTTACCAACAACTGGCCCGCTGGTGTCAGTATAAATCGGTCCAGTAGTCACCTATATGCGAAAGTGTCGTGTGACTATAATCTACAAACAACATAGAAGGTTCTGGTGGCGCCACAACTTACGCCGATTGAGAGGACACAAATTGTTGAATTTTGGATTGAGACAAAATCAGTGGGTAATGTTTAGCAGATATACAAGGAGATACCAGGAGCGTGAAAATTACCGCACAATAAGCCTCCTCAGTTAGTTAGTTATTCATTGCTTACATGGTCCAGCGGACTGCAAAGAGCCGAATCAGGACCACAAAATCAAGACCACAACTTGGCTGAAAGAGAACTCACCCCTGATCAGCACAAAAGATCAGCCGAAACAACCCTAGTGGTAACACTGAAGGCACTCCACCAGCCGGTCCCTTTACAATAAAGACATCCCACGCAGGGGACGCTGAGGCTCATCAGCCACACGCCTGTGCTTTCTTTCACTGGAAAGGACTTTCCAGTGGAGCTACTAGGCTAATTATAGCTGGCAAGCCCTGCAGCCAGCCGGCTAGCCTCATATCATGCCTGCAGTCTCGCTTCCCACGCTGCACCCTAACATACTAGACAAAGAACGGCGTACGACTGAGGGGATATCATTCTCTAACTCTGTGCTATAGAATTGATCATATTATG
The DNA here is from genome assembly GCA_036898135.1 of Oncomelania hupensis. Classification (NCBI taxonomy): domain Eukaryota; kingdom Metazoa; phylum Mollusca; class Gastropoda; order Littorinimorpha; family Pomatiopsidae; genus Oncomelania; species Oncomelania hupensis. The sequence continues at coordinate 73,936,988 of CM072516.1, forward strand.
TGAAATATCGTTTGTATTGTGGTAGTCCTTTTGCATTTTAGTTACTTTCATATCTGTGTGTTGTGTTAGCATAAACTAAATATCAGAATACCATTTCGTTTGTCTTATATTTTAGTCGATTTGACCGTGTGTACTGATCGGCCCTTCATTGCCTTGTAACGGACCGGTTTTCGATCTAGTGTATATACGCGTTTTAATTACACATTTAAATCCTTTCTACAATGTTCTCCATTTGAAGTCACTTAGTACACAGTTTGAACTTTCTGGTGATGTGGTCGACATTATAAAATATTTTCTTGTGTTTGGTTGTTGGCCTCTGTAATAGAAGCGAATTTACGAAAGTCTCGTGGTCCTAATGGTGCAAGCAATAGGCACTCAATTGCATGTAGCACAGCCGCCCGCCAGCCCCCTTCCTGGCCCTATACAGTACCGAGCTTGGCGCGCGGTTAAAGTAATTATAAGCTTCCAGGCGAGTGCCAGTTGCATAGCTTGTGCTGTGGGTCACTGGTCGTCTCTCAGCAGGTTATAAGCAGTCCAGCCTGCGTTAAGGGAACCTACGAGGCGTAACTAAGGGAGTTTTTAGACACAGTCAGAAAGTACTTGAATGCACTGCCGTGGCCATCCCAGGAAAGTCCTCCTGAAAATAGTACTCAACAGGCTGAAAGCCCAAGTTGAACAAAATTAATCATAGCTGAAGAACAAGCAGAATTCAGGGCAGGGAGAAATACTACTGAGCAGATTTTCAACCTCAGAATAATCTGCGAGAAATACCTACAGCACCAACAACATCTATATCATGTGTTTGTAGACTTCAAGAAAGCGTTTGACCGAATCTGGCATGCAGCTCTGTGGGCAACTATGAGAGTTTACAACATCAGCCCTAAAATTATTGAAGTCATCAAAAGCTTGTATGACAAGGCTACCAGTGCAGTCCTCCACAACAGCGCCATCAGGAACTGGATCAGAACAACAAACGGCGTGCGTCAAGGATGCCTACTCTCTTATTCACTCTTCGACATCTTCCTAGAGGGCGTCATGTCAGATGCCCTTGCAGATCACGAAAGAACAGTCAGCATAAGGGGTAGAGCAATCTCCAACCTCCGTTTAGCGGATGACATTGATGGATTGACTGGAGAGGAACCAGAACTTGAACAGCTGGTACAGAGGCTTGACACCTTTGGAATGGAAATAAGTGCAGAGAAGACCAAACTAATGACCAACAACACCAATGGCATCAACACGGACATCAAAGTCCAAGGCCAATCCATCAAACAGGTGCATGGTATCAAATATTTACGAGCAATTATATCAGACAATGGGTCCCGACAGGAAGTCCTCTCCAGGTTTGCACAAACAACTGCTGCCCTGACAAGGCTGAAGCCCATTTGGAAAGATAGGACCATCAGTCTACACTCCAAGGTAAGGCTGCTGCACCCCCTTATCGTCTCCATCTTCCTATATGCTTGCGAAACATGGACCCTCACAGCAGACCTACAACGAAGAATAAAAGGCTTGGAGATGAGGTGCTACAGAAGACTTCTGGGCAGTTCCTATGCCCAACTCATCACCAACAACGAAATCCGACTGATCATCACACAAGTTATTGGACAACACGATGACCTGCTCACAGTGGTGAAGAAACGGAAACTCCGATGGTATGGCCACGTCACCAGCGCATCAGGCTTTGCAATGACCATTCTTCAAGGCACGGTGCAATGAGGCAGGAAAAGAGGGATACAGAAAAATAGGTGGGAGGACAACATTCGAGAATGGACTGGCTTGACACAAGTCATGAGGATTGCTGAGGACAGACAAAGTTTGAAGGAACTGGTATTGTGTGACATTTGAACACAGGACACAACGGTAGACCAAAAAGAGACCGTTCAGGGCAACAAATATCAGACAGGCAGTCGCTCAAAGCCCAAGAAAATCGTTCCGGTGTCTCTTTGCTGAAACAAACCTCAGTCGGTCCTGTGTACATCGCATCCTAGGAAATGATTTGCATCTTTTCCGATACAAAGTACAGTCTCAGAGTGAACTAACCCCCCAAAAAATGGCAAGAAGGTTTGAATTTGTCGGGTAGTTTTCCTGCAAACTAATAGAAAATGATTTTATTTCTGAGGAAAATTCACTTGTCAGATGAATGTCATGTTCATCTTTCCGGAAACGCGAATATATACAACTTCAGATATTGGGGGATGGAGAATCCCGGCAATGAACTGATAGATGGAAGTCCTTGATCAGCCTTCAAGGTGACAATGTGGATGGGAATGGGCTGGTGTGGTTTTAATTGGGCCCTACTTTTTTGAAAATGACAATGGCGGAACAGCAACAGTGAAACAAGTCAATTAGCGTCAGATGATTGAGGAGTTCTATCTCCCAGAGTTACGAAGGCTTGCTCGGAGAAGGGACTATGAAATCTGAAGAACAACACAGTTTTTCCAACAGGATGGAGCCCCACCACATACAGCAAGAGGCACAAAGGGGTTGCTACGAAAGAAGTTTCCTGGACGTCGGATCTCTCTGCACGAAGACACAGAATGGCCTCCGTATTCACCTGATATGACATCGCCATACTTCTTTCTGTGGGGGTATTTGAAGGACCGGATCTACTCAAACCCCAAACCATCAAACCTACAACAACTGAAGGCTAACATTCTCAGAGAAATCCAGAACATCCTACAAGAAACATTCCCCAACGTAATGAACAATATGACAATGAGGATGCAGTCTGCCATTGGAAAACGGTGTGACTACATTGACCACGTGGTTTGAACAGACGATCTCAACTGAAAGCTGTGAACTGGGGACACAACTTCTATGAACTGACTACAATGAGACACCCTATGTATCGTTTATCATTGTCTAGTATGTAGGCTACCTTTTCTTGCCCACTTCGGCGATCTGACTGCTGTAACTTGATGTCTTGTTACTAAAAGCACAAGCATTACCTGCGTGTCATCGAGAGTGGTGGTGTCGATGGTGAGGTCCACGTTTCCGCTGGCGTCAGGGAGAGGGATGGCAAAGGTAACGATACCTTGGTACACGGCGTCGCGCAGTTTGTTCCAGGTGGAGGTCAGTTCAGCCGCCGCCACGGGCCCTCCGCCCAGCACGCCTGTTCACAAACGCAATGAGATAAGCACACTGCGTAGCTGAGACTGGCCGAGGCTTATGTCCGTTCGCCTCTTCTCCAGTCTCTTTCTGCTGGTCGTAAAGACTCCCTATTACGGCGGGTGACGCCGTGATTGGAGCCTTTAAGTCTCGCCTTCTTTTTTTTATTTCTGGACGGGGTTTGCGATTACATAATACTTCAAGAAAACAATCATTCAGTCTGTTTGTAACCAGCGGCAGAGATTGAAAGAGATGACGTAAGCTTCGGTCAATCACTGCTACGCAGTGTGTGAGGTAAAGAGAGTCAACAATGCTTTATTCCGGAAATAAGCAAACCCTTCAGGGTCACATGGAGTTATAAACATATAATATATATATTGCGAGTTTTGTAAGGAGCAAGTGAATCTTATAAGCTTTGCCCTTCTAGTTTTACACTTTTAAAAATATTGTTTTTGAATTGAAAATCAATATTTCATTTACAACAAATGCGCAGTACCAAAACATCTTATAGTATATATTATAAAAAAACAGAAATGAAATATAATAATAAATAATTGAAATACACGAACACACACACACGTACATTACAAAAAACATGACATTACATAACAATGTAGGCTACAATGGGGGGGGGGGGGGGGGGGGGATGGTTCACAATGATATCGCAGAACGTAAAATGTCTGGGTCGGTTAATACATACGAACCGCTAAGTTACATATGACAAGACAAAACAAACAAAAAAAACAAAAACGAATATCAAGTATGGTGTCCATCCATCGCAAACTGGTTGGCCTTATTACTTCGAACGCTTAATTGTGTTTCCAATTTATTAAACTTAAAGGGAACATTTCGTTACTCCCACGTATCACTACTCCCCCGGCTCGTTACTCCCCCAGCTCGTTATTTTGAACAAAGTTCGACCTATTTCGTCGCCTATAGGAGACGAACTAGGTAAACTTTTTAGAAAAGGGTTCGGGTAAGGGTTAGTTGCAGAGCTATCCCTAATTCTTGCCCTAACCATTTTCTCTACAAAAATCACTTTCCTATTCCTACATTCTTAAAATAACGACCTGGGGGAGTAACAAGCCGGGGTAGTAGTGATACGGGGGAGTAACGAGCTGACCCCAACTTAAAATCCTGTACAATGGTTAGCACAGATGGGACTGCCTTTGCCCATTTACATTTATTATTATTATTATTATTATTATTATTATTATTATTATTATTATTATTATTATTATTATTATTATTAGTATTATTAGTATTATTAGTATTAGTATTAGTATTAGTATTAGTATTATTATTGAGGATTGGTATAGCGCACTTATCTCGCCGTACTTGACCAGACTCTAGGCGCTGGCCGATACAGGATCTAACTCAACCCGCCATAGACGCCCACCCGCAGCCTTTGGGCGCATGGTCTGACGCCCGGACAACTGAGCACTATCCTGGCCAGCCAGGGATGGGGGAGAAGGACCAAGTGCATGCTGGGTGTGCTCTTGTTACCGGCACTCACCCGACTAGGACATGAGCGTCAGGATCTTTAAAGTCCGTTATGATGGAATGTATGCGACACACAGACTAGATCTCGGTTTATACTCTCCTCCAAAGGAGTAGGAAACGGGAGTAAAGTGTCTTTCCCAGGGACACAACACTATGGCCCGGACAGGGCTCGAACCCGGGACCTTCAGATCCGCAATCCATTAGACCACCGTGCCTCCTATATTTGTATTTTAACAATTTTGCTATGAGGATGATTTTTTGATTGATTGATTGATTGTTGCTTTAGGTCCAGCGGACTCTTCCGAGCCAAATCAGGACCGGACAACCCCCGATCGGCATAAAAGATCTGCTGAAACAACCCTAGTGGGAAAACTGAATGCCCTCCACCGGCCAGTCACTTTACAATAAAGACATCCCACGCAGGGGACGCCTGAGGCTTTACCCCAACTAATCGAACCCCCGGTTACAAAAACAAAATAGAATACAAACATCATTATAAATTATCAACAAAACACATACATATAAAATGCCTATATTGCTAAATAATAACATCATAGGAAGCCCTAGTGACCACCCGGCAGAAAGCGTCCAATATACTCCCAAGCTGATCCAACAGACCTCATACACAAACAAGGAGTCTTGTCCAGGAAGAGTTTTCAAGAAAAAAGGTAGGTCATTGATCTAGCGAAGAAGAAGATAGTATAGCAGAGTGATAGGACAGAGCAGGAATGGGAAAGAGCAAATGAGGAAGACAGCGACAGTGGGAATTTAAAGCACTAAATTTCCAGAAAGTGGGGATACTATTTATACTGAAACCCCCGGCACTTCAACGGAGGTACTGTTGCCGCAGTGAATCGGTCATGCCTATAAAGGAAAGACAGGTTTTCAACTGAGGCTTTCACTTTTCCCTTTATAGGTTAGAACAATCTACAGTGGCAAGATTGCTCATGACCCCAAGGGGTATGAGGATGATTAAGTCTAATGCATTGTCTATCTTTGATTTTTCTGAGACGTTGATAGTGTTTGGTATGGAAGAAAATGTAAAGTCATACACTGTATTTTCTTAGCAAAAGTTTTCATATATGGGCAATGGTAAATGGTAAATGGGCAAATTCAGTCCAATCTGTTCCAGCTTTAAGTAGACAAAATGTATACACTTCGTAGTTAATAACAGTCCTAAATATTTCAACATAGTGTCATTGCTAGAAAAATACAGACTACTATTTTCTTCCTCTGTATCATAAAAAGAATAGGTTGGTGAGTCTACAATTTTGCTAATAAAAAGATACTTGTTGGTTGGTAGGATTCTGTGGATCCGTCTATATCGGAACAATTTTAATTGACGATCGTTAGTTGTTTTTAAAACATTAATAAACAACTTCGTATTTTCGATGAATAATAAAGAAATGAGTGAATTCAATAACAATGAACAACCAAGCGAATGAATGTATGTATGAGCGAATGGAATAATGAAAGCATTAAAGATTGAAAACCTTAATGAAACACTAAAGGCATGCATTAAATACAATTAATGTATCAAAATACGAACGAACGAAGGAACAAGTGACTGAATGAATGAATGATTGTCTGGATGCATCAATAAAAAGGTACAATACTAACGTTGATAATGGGTGCATTGAGTGTTGTTTTGCAGGTTGGGTACCCCGACAATCTTGCTCAACGAGCAGACTAGAGTAGATGCACAGTAGTCGAAGCTCACACAGTTCCACTCCTGTCATCATCATCATCATCATCATCATCATCATCATCAGCATCATCATCATCATCATCATCATCATCATCATCATCATCATCATCATCATTACCAATACTACGTTATGGTCATGGGCATCATCATCATCATCATCATCATCACCAGTTACTACGTTATAGGCATCATCATCACTATCATCATCATCATCATCACCATCATCATCATCATCATAATCACCAGTTACTACGTTCATCGGCATCATCATCATCACCATCATCACCATCATCACCATCATCACCATCATCACCATCACCAGTTACTACGTTACGGGCATCATCATCATCATCATCATCATCATCATCATCATCATCATCATCATCATCATCATCATCATCATCATCATCATCATCATCATCATCATCGTCATCATCGTCGTCGTCGTCATCATCATCATCAATAATTGACTACGTCATGGTCATCACCTGCAGGTTGTCACACTGGCTTGCACAATCGGCGGCGGTGACGGTGTTGGGGACGTTTTTGCCCAGCCCAGACGACATCATCTGACCCAAGTAGGGTTCGTATTTGGCTGAAAACAGTGAATTCAATTCGATTTAACAAATCTTGTTTTTCCATCACAGGAATTATGTACATGTAAAATCATTTGTGTCGCATTTCAATAAATAAAAAAAAAAACATGCAAAATAATCAACCATATTTATAATAATAATAATACTAATAATAATAATAATAATAATAATAATAATAATAATAATAATAATAATAATAATAATAATAATAATAATAATAACAACAATAACAATAATAATAATAATAATAATAATAATAATAATAATAATAATAATAATAATAATAATAATAAAAATTTAAAAAAAAATAATAATAATACAGGATGCTATAACGCGCTTTCTCTTCAACCGATTTGAACACGCGGCGATCTGAATAGATCGCAATAGTAAAAGCCAGAAAATAAATTAATATTTATTTCTGAAAAGATTTGATTGACTGCACCCAATACCATTATTGAAGGGAGGGAGGAAAAGGAGGACTCGGAGAAAACCCAAGGTATCCTAAAAAGTCTCATACCTAAGCCACCTTCGGCATAGCAAACCAGCGCACTATCAACTGTGCAAACAGGCCACCCCCCCTTCCCAATACTGTGGCACTTGCATTAATGAAACACCTATTAGGCCTATCATATTATTTTCATATTATTATTGCATGGTCCTTAAGTAGCGGTTTACCGGGTCAGAGAGCGGCTCAAGGTTCAGACTCACCACTGGAAGTTCACAAAAACGGAAGACACCAGCCTCAAAACTGGAGGAAGAACAATTACCAACGGAACAAAAGCACTCATATATGGAGGAAGAAGATTTACCGACGGAAGAAAGCGGGTTCACCAATGGAGGAAGAAGACTCACCAAAAGAAGAAGGCAGACTCACCAATGGAGTAAGGAGAGTCACCAACGGAATAAAGCAGAATCACCAATGGAGTAAGAAGAGTGAGCAAAGGAAGAAAGCAGACTCACCAATGGAGGAAGAAGAGTCACCAACGGAAGAAAGCAGAATCACCAATGGAGGAAGAAGAGTCACCAACGGAAGAAAGCAGACTCACCAATGGAGGAAGAAGAGTCACCAACGGAAGAAAGCAGACTCACCAATGGAGGAAGAAAAGCCACCAACAGAAGGAGGCAGACTCATCAATGGAGAAAGAAGAGTCACCAACGGAAGAAAGCAGACTCATCAATGGAGGAAGCAGAGTCACCAACGGAAGAAAGCAGACTCACCAATGGAGGAAGAAAAGCCACCAACAGAAGGAGGCAGACTCATCAATGGAGAAAGAAGAGTCACCAACGGAAGAAAGCAGACTCACCAATGGAGGAAGCAGAGTCACCAACAGAAGGAGGCAGACTCACCAATGGAGTAAGAAGAGTCACCAAAGGAAGAAAGCAGAATCACCAATGGAGGAAGAAGAGTCACCAACGGAAGAAAGCAGACTCATCAATGGAGGAAGCAGAGTCACCAACGGAAGAAAGCAGACTCACCAATGGAGGAAGAAAAGCCACCAACAGAAGGAGGCAGACTCATCAATGGAGAAAGAAGAGTCACCAACGGAAAAAAACACTCACCAATTGAAGAAGAACATTCACCAACGAAGGAACTAGACTCACCAATGGAGGCCGGTGACGAGATTACTAGTTTTACCCTGCCTATTTACTATTTAGCCTTGTTTAGTCATTGTAACTTTAGAAAGTTAGAGTATTACACAGCAGCTGATTACAGTATAGGAGGTACACACACTGCGAGCTTGACGCCGGCAGTTAGTGACGTCAGCACTGTGTGCCTTGAATCTGAAAGTAACCAATGGGACGCAGGCAGAGCGGTTAGAGCCGGTTCTGACTGGGTCAAAACCTAGCATAGCTTAAGTCAGTGCTACGAAAGACACCGAAGTCTACACAGCTAGACCGGAGCAGAGAACTATCTTCACTCATAGACCAGGAAACAGGACTTGTGAATTTTTGAATTCACTCAAGTAGCCACGAGGCCTGACTTTGTCAAACAGGTAAATGAACATACTTCTGTTTCATCGTGATATATTTATATTATTGTTGAAATTATGTTTGTAGAATTTGCCATGCATAGATGTGAATTGTTAATCCGAATTTGCGTGACCATGTGGCGAAACACGACCGGTTGCGCTGCCATGTTTTATACCTGACGGAACCACTGTTGTTGATCCTATATGTATGTTTGCAGACCAGTGGCTATACCAGTGAATGTTTATATTATTATTAATTCTGTATGTGTGTAGTTAGCCACGATTTATATTTATGTATGTATAGGAAATTAGAGTTGAGATTCCAGTGGACCACGGACGTAGCAGAATGTTCGTCGCTTATGTATAGAGATGTGGAGCTATCACTGAGGGCTACTTTGGCTTTCAATGAGACGCTCTGCACAAACCGATTATTCAGGGTTGTGCAGAATTTCGTCTCTTATATTACAGACGAGCAGGCGAGCTATCCCGTGCGCCCAACTCCACAGGAAAACCCAGTTGGCTGTTTAGCCTCTACAGCACAAGACTGAGAGGGTAACCCTGGAAATCACCCTGCAAGACCCCACAGCATGGCAAGGGACCAAACTACACGACGACACGCGTGTACCAGAAGCTACCTCAACGAAGGACTTCAAACACACCATACTGCAGTTAAGTGCATAAGCAAAAGTGCACCCAAACTGATAGCAAAAGGACCACAGTAGTCCACTCTTCAGAACTGTAGTAAAACGGACCACAGTAGTCCAATCTTCATGAAATCTAGAAGCCAGTGCCTGATGAAGACATAACAGCTGCCTAGACTATCAGCGATCGAATTATTTGCATTGACTTATGACATTTTAAGGTAGATTAGTACATCGAAAATATTGTATAGAGTAGAAGAAATAAATGTGTGATTTTAACTGTTATCAAGTGGCTGGACTACATATGATTCATAGCCGTGTCAAAGCTAGTGTGACAGTGATCTTTTACCATTTTTCTATCTATCTCTGTACCCCAGCCTTAACACAGACCAAGCTAAATAAATAAATTTATTAAAGTAATCCACAGGGTGACTCACTAGCGGTCCCCATCGGATAAAGCGTGAGGTTTACATCTTTCCATTGTGCAGAGCCCAGCAACCCATAAAACCCCACGTGACAAGGCCGAGGAAAAATTCACCAACGGAAGGAACTAGACTCACCAATGGAGGCCGAGGAAAAATTCACCAACGGAAGGAACTAGACTCACCAATGGAGGCCGAGGAAAAATTCACCAACGGAAGGAACTAGACTCACCAATGGAGGCCGAGGAAAAATTCACCGACGGAAGGAACTAGACTCACCAATGGAGGCCGAGGAAAAATTCACCAACGGAAGGAACTAGACTCACCAATGGAGGCCGAGGAAAAATTCACCGACGGAAGGAACTAGACTCACCAATGGAGGCCGAGGAAAAATTCACCAACGGAAGGAACTAGACTCACCAATGGAGGCCGAGGAAAAATTCACCAACGGAAGGAACTAGACTCACCAATGGAGGCCGAGGAAAAATTCACCGACGGAAGGAACTAGACTCACCAATGGAGGCCGAGGAAAAATTCACCAACGGAAGGAACTAGACTCACCAATGGAGGCCGAGGAAAAATTCACCGACGGAAGGAACTAGACTCACCAATGGAGGCCGAGGAAAAATTCACCAACGGAAGGAACTAGACTCACCAATGGAGGCCGAGGAAAAATTCACCAACGGAAGGAACTAGACTCACCAATGGAGGCCGAGGAAAAATTCACCGACGGAAGGAACTAGACTCACCAATGGAGGCCGAGGAAAAATTCACCAACGGAAGGAACTAGACTCACCAATGGAGGCCGAGGAAAAATTCACCGACGGAAGGAACTAGACTCACCAATGGAGGCCGAGGAAAAATTCACCAACGGAAGGAACTAGACTCACCAATGGAGGCCGAGGAAAAATTCACCAACGGAAAAAACTAGACTCACCAATGGAGGCCGAGGAAAAATTCACCAACGGAAGGAACTAGACTCACCAATGGAGGCCGAGGAAAAATTCACCAACGGAAGAAAGCAGACTCACCAATGGAGGCCGAGGAAAAATTCACCAACGGAAGAAAGCAGACTCAAACCACGGGAAGAAGAAAATTGGTCAACGGAAAATAAAGCAGACTCACCTATGGAGGGGGCAGCACCAATGAGCGTGCCCTGGAAGTAGACGATGTTGCTGTCCCAGTGCATATGCGTTTTCTGGATGCGGATGGGGGTCACGCCGGCGCTGAGAGCGACCTCGATGTTTAGCAAACCTTGCAAGTAGGGAGCAATCGCGGGCATAATGGCCGCGTTCTTCACTGCACACACACACACACAAGGGATGTTTTTGACACACTATTCATTTTCGTGACATTATTTTGACATTTTCAAATGTTTGAACCTATCCCTAACCCTAACCCTAACCCCTAACCCAAACACTAACCCTAACCCTTAACCTAACCCTAAGCCTAAAACAGCTGTAACTCTACCGGAACCCTATTTTGACGTCAAAATAGGGCAGCCTTCCAAAAAAGTCAAAAGAAACCATGAGGAGTTCCATGAGTGTGTCACTGTAACGTCGTTTCTACATGCCCACACACACACCCACCCACACACACACACACACACACAAATAGACACACACAAACACAAAAGCTCAGTTACGTACATCTTTTCATCAACCCGACAAACAAAAACGTAGGCCCCTCGAAACAGTTCTATTCTGCACAAACAAAAGACAGGGAGCCAGAGTAGGTGAAAAGAACCCGTTCTTCACCGCACATTTTCACAATTTCGGATGTGAGTATAAACCGAGGTCTAGTCTAAGCACGTACGCATTCCATCGCACGGATCTTAAGGATCCTGACGCTCGTCACATGAATCAAAAGAAAGTTTTGATGCACAGACAGCGCATTGGTGTGTCTGGGCTCAGTTCAAAAGGAAAGGTCGGATATGAACCAGACGAATGGAGCAGTGATATTGTGTGAAATTGGTTATATTATTTCAGCAATTTCAGCATGCATATAATAGGGGTTAGCTATCAAAGAACAGTGTCATTTTTACGTATAAACCTCGCGACAGACGGAGCGATTTTTCCAGGCATTTGGGAGTCACAATTATGTATTGTTAAGTTGCTTAATTTTCTTGTCGTTGATTTGAAATATAAACGTTTAGTTAAAGCTAGTGAGCGTTGTGGCCAAGTGGGCTAAGGCGGGACTAACTTGCCTTGTCCACAGGCCAGAAACCAATGGCGCCTGACAGGTGTGGGTTCCATCCAGCATCTGGGCGTTATGTTTCTCCGAATATGATTTACTTTCGACTCGGGCAACGTCTCGGGGGTTTTCTCCGGTACTCCGGTTTGCTCCCCCAGCAAAATTTCAAAAATCACAACTAATGTTAGGTAGGTTGGGTTTGGGCGCGCCACAGGCCGCGACTACGCTTTCCTCAGGGGAGGCGGCCCAGAATTTCCCTATGGAAAAGGGACAATAAGGTTAAAAAAAAAAGTAAAAAAATTTAAAACAATTTAAAAAATCGGTTTTTAGTGTTTGACTAAATAGGATGAGGGGATTTGCACACACGTAACAGACGCTGTTTTGACGAGCAAGTCCCATACACGCTGCATACACAATCATAATGCACAGCGGCACAAAAGGTATCGTGACAACACTCGTATCCTACAAGACGTGTGACAGCCGACTGCACAAATACCCCCAACAAGCAATAGGTCCGTTCTCCCTCCATACCCGGATGTCCAGGGTTGTGCTTAGTTGTCAGGGTGTCAGACACTGCGCCCAAAGACTGCAAATGAGTTATATCCTGTATCGGCCAGCGCCCTGAGCAGTTCTTGAGCTTGGAAACGCGCTATATGAGAGGGATTCAATAAATAAGAAATGAAACCCCAGACCGTTAACTTTAAAAGCGTTATCATGAAGTCAGCGCCGTTCGTCAATGATGCCATCCTCACCCTGAATCGTCTCCTCACCCACACCCTTATAGAGCCGATTATGACACGGGTTGCTAGGTTTCGAGCGCCTCCCCCCCCCCCCCACCCGTGGGGGTACCGGGGGTTTCAGTATAAATAGTATCCCCACTGCCTGGAAATTTAGTGCTTTAAATTCCCACTGTCGTTTTCTTTCTCCTTTGTTCTTTCTCATTCCTACTCTGTTCTATCAATCTACTATACTATCTTCTTCTTCGCTAGACCAGTCACCTACCTTTTTTCTTGAAAACTTCCGGGACAAAACTCCTCATTTGTGTGTGAGGTCTGTTAGATCAGCTTGGGAATATTGGATGCTTTCTGCCAAATGGTCATTGGGGCTTGCTATGATGTTATTATTTGGCAATGGAGGCATTTTAGATGTATGTGTTTTGTTGATATTGTATAATGATGTTTGTATTCTATTTTGTTTTTGTAAACGGGGGTTCAATAAATTAGAGTATAGCCTCAGCGTCCCCTGCGTGGGATGTCTTTCTTGTAAAGTGACCGATTAGTAGATTGCCTTCAGTGTTACCACTAGGGTTGTTTCGGCAGATCTTTTATGCGGCAGGGGAGAGTCTTCTTTCACTTCTCTGGTCCTGATTTGGCTCGGAAGAGTCCGCTGGACCTAAAGTAATAACCATGTAATGTAATGTAAGGTTTCGAGCGCGACTTTTACTCTACCGCTGTGTGAGTCCAATGAGCTGCAACCCAGCCCCAATTTCTCACACATACACACGCCTACACACACACCCCCACGCGCACACACACACAAACACACACACACACACACACACACACAGAGGCGCAGTACCACATTCTTTTTCAACACGGTAAACAAACCTCAGGTTCTTCGAAACAGTGACGCATAAGGTCGGTATAGAAAGACTAACCCACAGGGCAAAACCAGCCCACTGTAAACCTGCTATAAAAGCCTATCATTACATTACATTACATGATTATTGCTTTAGGTCCAGCGGACTCTTCCGAGCCAAATCAGGACCGGACAACCCCCAATCCGCAAAAATGATCTGCTGAAACAACCCTAGTGGTAAAACTGAATGCTCTCCACCAGCCAGTCACTTTACAATAAAGACATCTCACGCAGGGGACGCTGAGGCTATACTCTAATTTATCGAACCCCCGTTTACAAAAAACAAAATAGAAAATCAACCATCATTATAAATTATCAACAAAACACATACATATAAAATGCCTACATTGCTAAATAATAACATCATAGGAAGCCCAAGTGACCACCTGGCAGAAAGCGTCCAATATTCCCAAGCTGATCCAACAGACCTCACACACAAATAAGGAGTCTTGTCCCGGAAGAGTTTTCAAGAAAAAAGGTAGGTGACTGGTCTAGCGAAGAAGAAGATAGTATAGCAGATTGATAGAAAAGGGCAGGAATGAGAAAGAACAAATGAGAAAGACAGCGACAGTGGGAATTTAAAGCACTACTTTTCCAGAAAGTGGGGATACTATTTATACTGAAACCCCCGGCACCCCAACGGGGAATAAAAGCCTATCGAAACGTACATGGTAGCCGAGGCTGTGAGACCATAAGCAAAATACGGGTCTACCGTGCTATCAGCACTTACCGCCACTGACGAACATTTCAAAATCAATGTTCTGGGTGCCTGGGAAACAAGCGGAGATGTCAAAGCGGCGACTGTCCAAAGTGTACTGGTCAAAGTCGTGGATCTCATACTGATTGGATAGTGTTCCCTGCACAGGCACCATCATCGTTGTCGTCATCGTCATCATCGTTGTTGTCATCATCACCGTCGTCATCAATCTCATAATAATAGTCGTCGCCATCATCATCATCATCATCATCATCATCATCATCATCATCATCATCATCATCATCATCATCATCATCATCATCACACTTCATGTCTTCACAAAATCAGTAATACACCTAGTCAATTATCGATAAAATAAAATAAACATTAACGGAACAATAAATTAAATAAATAACATAGTGTTCATATAAACACAAGTTCGGTTTTCTCACTCGGTTATGAATCACAGTTCAGCACTGAATTAACTCTTCTGGTGCCGTCGGCGGTCAGTCCCTATCCTATCCCGTAACTCGATGGTCGTTGGGGCACCACAGATTATCGTTTAACCAGCGTACTCCATCTTTCCCTGTCCTCAGCAACCCTTATGTCTTCGCTCAATGTTAAGACAGTCCATTCTCGAATGTTGTCCTCCCACCTCTTTTTCTGTCTCCGTCTTCTTTTGCCTCCTTGCACCGTGCCCTGCTGGATGGTCTTTGCAAGACCTGACGCTCTGGTGACGCCGAGCGCTAATAGTCCGGGTAACGCCACCGGCGGGTCAACCCGCCTTGCTACATGCTGTACTTAAGGGATCGCTGCGGGCTATTTTAAGAGCATTAGCTCATATCCTTTTAGATGCCCGGACATGCGCAGTTGGTCACAGGAAGCCGGTCGATCTACAACATGCTTTGTTTACTCTTTTTTCGCAAGGAATTCTTTCTTTTCTCACGATGAGCGATGACACGGATGTTTGGTGAGAGTGGCTAGATAATGGTGCCAGTGATGACAAAGCTTTGAGGGGGGCTTACTGTCGAAGAAGTGTCAGAATCTAAGCTAAAAAGGATTTTTTTTAAATCGCGCAGTGCATTAGGCTATGAGTGACTTCAATCCATTGAGGATCGACATTTTGTTTCTTCTCTTTTACGTGGTCAACAATCGTAAGTAGTCCGTGTAGGCTTAAGTATTCTTACGACTTTCATATTCCAAGCTTTGCTAGAAACATTGCCATCTGTGATTGGTCAATTGCATCGCTATAGGAGTTTTAGGCACGCGCTACTTGGCCAATGAAAATATAAGACACTTTTGAAAATCGATACATAGCTTATTATTACACGGAGACGACATTTTTGATCGTTAAGGGTTGCAGTGATATGCCGTCGTTTTCAATTTAATCATGTATGCGGTGAAATAAATTAATCAATATGTTAAATCAAACAACGAATCAATAGAGTCAACCAGTCAAACACTTATTCAACAAGTCAATCAATACTGACGTCCCACGTCATGATGCGGAATGGAATGGCTTGAGGATTTCCGTCACTGTTGGAACCTCGGTCGGTGATTTCTGAGGCGGTCTGCAAACGTCACAATAATAAATTATGCTTCATAAACATTCCGGTACAAAGACGAGGTACGACTACGCATGTCAGGAATTCGCAGATTAGTTTTGTGTAACTTTTAAAATAAATTATAGTTCACTGACATTACGGTACGTACATATACAGAATAATAATATTTAAAATAATAATAATAATAATAACAATAATTAGTTATTGTTTATAGGCTCCAGCGGACCGCAAAGAGCCGAATCAGGACCACAACTTGGTTGAAAGAGGACTCATCCCTGATCCGTAAATAAGGTCTCCTGTAACAATCCTAATAGTAAAACTGAAAACACTCCACCAGCCGGTCACTTTACACTAAAGGCATCCCATGCAGGTACGCTGAAGCTGTACTCTAATTTATCGAACCCACGTTTACAAAAAGAAAATAGAATATAAACATCATTATAAAATATTAACAAAAACACGTATACACATAAAATGCCTACATTGCTAAATAATAATACCATAGAAAGACCTAGTGGCCATTCGGCAGAAAGCGTCCAATATCCCCCAAGCTGATCCAACAGACACAAATGAGGAGTTTTGGGAGAGTTTTCAAGAAAAAAGACAGGTGACTGGTCTAGCGAAGAAGTTTGTAGATTGATAGAACAGATTAGGAACGAGAACGAACACATAAGAATGACAGAAGCAGTGATAATTTAAAGCACTAAATTTTGACAAATTGGAAATACTATTTATACAGAAACCCCCGGCACCCCAACGGGGGTACTACTACTACTACTACTACTACTACTACTACTACTACTACTACTACTACTACTACTACTACTACTATTACTACTACTAATACTACTACTACAAATTATTATTATTATTTTTATTATTATTATTATTTTTATACAGGAGGTTATCACGCGCTTTTTCGTCAATTGAACTCAAAGCGCGGTAACCTGAACAGACGGTTATTGCAGAATAGGGATGAGATATCGATTTTTTAGTTTTGACATTTAGGTTGCCTGCGTCCTATTAGGTCTACCTTTATTGAACCATTATATTTTGCTGACATTCCAGTACAAAGACAAGGTACGACTGCGCCTGTCAGAAAGTAGCATCTTCGCTTTCAGTGTAAACCCAATCCTTATTACAAACTAACCCTTCTTCTACTACTTCTTCATCATCATCATCATCATCATCATCATCATCATCATCATCATCATCATCATCATCATCATCATCATCATCATCATCATCATCATCATCTTCTTCTTCTTCTTCTTCTTCTTCTTCTTCTTCTTCTTCTTCCTCCAATAATATCCCAGAACAGTTTGTTGATCGTTGCTGATATATATAAGTATAAAGGTACCCTTACCCGAGTCAAAATGGTTGTTTGATATGATGAAGATGATTATCATTGTTGTCAAGATGGCGGCACGATGAGTCGTACTTAGCGCTTATGCAATATGACGTTAAGCTTCGCTTTCCTCCTTACCGGTTTTTGGCTGCACTGGAATGGTTCTTGCATGGTTCCGTGCCTACCTCTCTGGCCGTACTCAATCTGTCCTTGTCAGTCAGTCTACTCCTCTTCCTATGAGGTTCGGGGTTCCACAGGAATCTGTTCTCGGCCCCATTCTCTTCACGATGTAAACTCAACTTTAAGTTCCATCATCAAAACTTTTGATCTTATGTACCACTTCTTTGCTGACGACTCTCAGTTACACAACTCCGACATTTCCAGCCTTGCTTGTGATAGGTCGCGCTGCATCAACTCCTTCGCAGACTGGATGAGCGCCAACAAGCAAAAGATGAATGAGGACAAAACAGAAGTCATCGCGATCGGCATGAGTGTCAAACTTCTCCTGCTGCCGACACATTCATTGTCTGTGAACAACCATACCATCGATTTCTCTCATTCTGTTCGCAATTTTGGTGTGCATCTTGACGAATGTAAGCTATTGCCATGAAATCTCACATCAAAAACCTGTGTAAAGCATTGAAATTTAATCTCCGACGAATTAGCAAGATTTGTCACTATCTTTCTGCTGATGCCTCAAACAAACTTGCTGTCTCTTTCATCTTATCTCGCATGGACTACTGCAATTCTCTTTTGGCTTGTGTCTCTAAAAACAGCTTATCAGGCTCCAGCGTATTCAAAACAATGCTGCCTGTTTTGTGCTTCGATAACCGCGGCGCTCTAGTGCTACTTCTGCTCTTAAAACTCTACACTGGTTGCATGTCAAAGCAAGAATTGACTACAAGATCGCTTCTCTCTTCTCCCAATGTCTTTATTCTGAAACAACTCCATCATATCTGTCTGAACTCATGCGTGCCTATCAACCTACTCGCTCCTTACGATATCAAGATGCTTCCCTCCTTGCAGTTCCAAGATATTCTCCAAATATGTTTGGTAAAAGGTCTTTCTCCGTCTATGCTCCCACCCTGTGAAACTCACTACCTTCTGATCTCCAACATTCTCAGTCGCTTCTTTCCTTTAAAAAGTCTGTGAAAACCCATGTGTTCTGTAAATATCAGTAACTAGAGCAACCATTTCCCTCCTTAGTCATTACAGTTCTTAAAACGTAGACTAATACCGTTTGTGCTTGATCGCAGCCGTTTCTGCCTGGGCAGGACTTTTTTTAAATTTGATTTTGGGACGTTTCGTTTTTATGTTATAAGTTTTACCTGTTTCTTTCTGATTTTATTTGGTACGTTGTTTTTATGTTAACCGTTTTACCTTTATATGGTTATTACCGATATACGTTAGTTTCTTATTCTCTGACATTTAAGTTCTATATTACTTTATACTACTAATTCTACTAATTCTAATACTACTAATTGTTTATAAATGTCTTTTTTTTCTTCATTTTCAGTTTTAAAGTGCCATTGCTTTTTTATAATTGCATTTTCAGTTTTAAAGTTATAGCTAAATTATTATTTTTGTTGCTGCCGTTGTTGTTGTGGATAGTAGTAGTAGTAGTAGTAGTAGTAGTAGTAGTAGTAGTAGTAGTAGTAGTAGTAGTAGCAGTAGTAGTAGTAGCATGGATAGCTCAGTGGTCAGAGCGCACGCCTTGTGTAAGTGCGTCTTGGGCGACGTAGGTTCGAATCCTGACTTCAGCAAACTATTGTGTGATTGCTAAATAGTACGGGCCAGCGCCTTGAGAAGCTCTCTGAGCTTGTAAATGCGCTATATAAAAGAAATCTCTCTTTTTTGTAGTAGTAGTAGTAGTGGTGGTAGTAGTAGCCTAGTAGTGATGTAGTGATAGTAGTAGTAGTAGTGGTAGTTTTTAGGGAGAGAGAGAGAAGTGAGAGAGGGGCGCAGTACAGAGGAGGAGTCAGATCATTAGTGGGGACTGTATAAAAAAATATATTTTACTTGTTGACAATCATTTTGTTTATATGTGTCTCATGTCACTGTAACTGATGATGTCATTTTAGTTATTTGTTAACTTGCGAGTGTCTGTGTTCTTGCGTGCAAGCGCCTACAATAGGCTACTAGTTTGGAATTCGCGCTTTATAAAATAAATAATAGTTATTATTACTATTATTATTATTATTATTATTATTATTATTATTATTATTATTATTATTATTATTATTATTATTACCCGAATCTTCGGTTTTTTACTTCCGAAGAATTAAACTCTAGTTATTAAGACACTAGAGAACTACATAAGGAAAGTTTTAAACCATGTTCCTTGAAAAATCACATCGACCTTGTTAGGCTAGTTCAGTTCCTCATGTAGTTCTCTAGCACCCTAATAATTAGGGTCCTAATAACTCTCTTCAAAACGAAAGCAAAAAGTTACGTATACTGACCGCCAGGAAGTAGAGCTCGTAGACGACAACCGAGTTCCCACCGAAGTTGTTGAGGATAGTTTGGAAGACGTCACACGTCATGCCGCGAGCCTGTCGCTGCCCGGCGTACCAGTAGTTTGTGATGTCGATGTTGAAGAACTGCCACGGACTGCGCATGGTCAGCGTCTGACCGGTGGAGTTGTACACAGCGTCGAAAGTCTTGTAATCCGTGGCGATGGGATCGATGGAGCACAGATTTAAGTCCTGAGCGATAGTGTACTGCACACCTGCACACACACACACACCCACGCACCCACACACATACACACACACACACACATCGGACAATTCGGAGATTTAGACCAATCAGTATGCTTTCTTGAGCAACATCGTCAGTGAACGTGTCGTCAGTATATTCCGGTGTGGTGTAGCAGAATTTTACTATTCTGGACTTTGTGATTGCTGCTACAACCACAGTATAGTCTGTGCTACAACTTAACCAACACTGCTGTCGCTACATAAAATACCACCCACCTCGTTTGTATCATGGGCTTATCTTGATAGGCATCGTCTTCACCTTTATCTAGACTGTCACCTTCATCCTCGTCGATTGGCGACGGGTAATCGCCGCCGCTTCCATCTTCGCTTTCTCATCGACCTTCGCTCCATTACCCAACACCCGACGTCCTTTTTCCATGAACATCATCGATTTTGAAAATCATTGTCCATCTATAGTCAACGACGAAGGTCGCAAAGTTGTCAAAAGTTTGTTGTTTGGGAGGAAGGGGGAGGGGGGGGGGGCAAACAATGGAGTTACCCTAACATTCGCATTGTTATTACATGAAAAAATGTATTAGGATTAGGTCTACTGCCGTTGCTTTTCGGCTGTGGTAGATGAAAGAATATTTTTTAGCGCTGGAGCGGTGACTAGCGATTGATATTAACAAGCACAACAGCTACAGAATTGACTGAAGGGTTAGATACACAACTATACTTTCGAAAACGTGGACCCTCACAGCAGATCTACAACGAAAAATACGAAGCGTGGAGATGAGGCGCTACAGAAGACTTCAGGGCATTTCCTATGCCCAGCACATCACCAACAACGAAGTCTGACAGACCATCACACAAGCCATTGGACAACACGATGTCCTGCTCACAGGGTAAAAAAACGGAAACTCTGATGGTAGGGGCACGTCACCAGAGTATCAGGTCTTGCATAGACCATCCCGCAAGGCACAGTGCAAGGAGGCAGAAGAAGAGGGAGATAGAAAAAGAGGTTGGAGGATAACATTCGACAATGGACTGGTTTGACACTGAGCGAAGCCATCAGTGTTGCTGGAGTACGCTGGTTAAACGATCATCTGTGGTGCCCCAACGACCTTCGAGTTACAGGATAGGATAGGATAGGATAGGATAGGATACTTTCGAAAGAATGATTGTGTGTGTATCCTACTTTGACTGTTTTTTGTAAAGGCTAACAATAACAAAAATGCAAGGTTGTTTCCCTTTTGTCGTAGATGGATGTGTGTTGAACTTGGATGTTTCAATAATCTTTTTTTTTTTTAGAAAATGCATGGTTGTGTTTAATAACGTGCATTGTTATTCTGAATAAATTCTGTAAACTGTGTGTGGTTTAAAAAAAATTGTTTTGTTGTTGTTGTTGTTATGACTTGTTTTCACCCACTGTGAATGTTAAAAAGGTACGTCGAGAGGGCGGAGTGGTGAACGTGGATCCATTTAATTAAAGGAACAACGACAACAATCATCGGCAGTCCTGCGTTAATTAAACATTTTCTCCATTGTAACCATTCGGTGAGTGTCGCAATCTATCTATAATAACTGTTAAAACCCTTCCCTGTAAAAACGAGATGAAAACAATTTTTTGTTCAAAACGTCTGAACGCGCTAGACGTAAGAAGAACCCGTAGATTAGATCTCCAAGGTAAAGGTGTTCCCGTAACATTTTGGTCGTTGGGGAGGAAAGTTTTTGGACCCTCTCTTCTCTCTACGTCAGCTTAATGAGGATGGAGCCTATCTTTTCTCCCTCGCTGCTTTAACGTCCCCGGTTCTAAACAGAACCAGGTACTCATTTACAGCTAGGTCGACTGGGGTGTGTCGTGCGCTCGCGTCACTCTCCTTGTGTCGTTTAGGGGTGGCCTTCCAAGCATTGGTCATCCATCCAAGTATTAAACCTTCTCGACGTTGCTTCATTAACATGAAACACTGGTAGCGTGTGCCCAAATCGCTGTACTACTTCGCCACCCACATTATTAATTAATGTATTTATTTATTCGTTCTTATATAGCGCCTTTCCAGCTCAAGAGCTGCTCAAGGCGCTGGCCGGTACAGGATCTAACTCAAGTTGCCCAAGGCATCCACTTGCCACCTTTGGGCGCATAGTCTGGCGCCCGGGGATGGGGAGATGGAACATAATGCGTATGGGGCTGCATTCTGTGTTGCCGGCACTCACCCGTCTAGGACATGAGCGTCAGGATCTTTAAAGTCCGTGCGATGGAATGCGTGCGGGCACAGACTAGGCTTCGGTTTATACTCTCATCCGAAGGAGTAAAGGCGCAGTGTCACAGGGTCTTTTTGTTTTCGTACAACAGGCAATCAACGGGCTTTGAAACATTGTCTGTGTGCATGCTGCAGTGTTGTCGCCTGACAGCTGATTATACATGTGTTTCCTATTATACATTTATTGTAGACGTTGTCAGGGCAGCTCATGGTGAATAAGACCTTTACCTGTGCCAAAGTCGTGGATAACTGTGAAGGGTCCGTTGGACTGGGTGAAAGGGTTGGAGCAGCCCAACGGGGCGTTCCTCTGGTCGAATCTCACCATTTGCATGTCGTAGTCGAACCAGATCTGTCACAAACAATTGAATGACTATGATGATGACGGACGATGAAGAAGAAGAAGGAGAAGAAGAAGAAGGATGATGAGGATGAGGAGGAGGAGGAGGATGAGGAGGATGATGATAAGATGATGAAGATGATAGTAAACTACGGCGATCTCGTTGCTGCTGTTAATAATGATCGAAGCGATGATGACGCTGTTGCTAACAATGATGAAATTACGACAATGATGAAGTTTGTTTTTGCTATTGACGATGCCGAGAACGTCCACAACAACAACAACCACAACAACAACAACAACAACGTTGATAGAAAGACCTACATCGCTCTCCGAGACCATCCATTGGGGCCCGTTCTCGGTTGGCGAAACAATTTCCTCTCTGTAGTAGAAGTGGTTGTTCAATTTAGGGGGCTGTTTCACAGCTTGTCTTCCGATGCACCATACACCAGGGGGCGTCTAGAAACATTCATTAGCATGTGCGCATTACATAATCAATTCAAAGGTATTTGCACAGCAATAATAGCAATACGCCAACAAAAACGTATTCATTTGCAGATGTCGAAAATTGTGTAATCAGTGCTAGAAGGGGTTGTCTCAAACATTCTGTTTGGCAACTCATCCGTCCATAAAACATTAGCATTAAAAGCTTTTGTTAAGTCTGTGCGATGGAACGCAACTACACGTGCACAGAAATAGACCTCGCCCGATAAATAGGGTAGAAAATTACTTTGGACCAGGTAGCTTTAGTCGAGTTGGAGGAACAGCTAACGACTCCAGCTTTTGACTAGGCTATCTTTATTCGAGTTGGAATAACATATGGATTTGTTCTTATGCCAGCCTTGACCAAATAGCTTCTATCGAGTTGGAAGAACATAGAATTTACATCCTATTCCAGCCTTGGACCATGTAGCTTTTATCGGGTTGGAGGAACATAGAACTAGTTCCTATTCTAGTCTGGTACACAAGGTCCAAGGCCGCAGGAGCACAGGACTGACCTCAAAAATGCTCTCGGGGTCGGAGACGTAAGGCTCGAAGTCGATGTACTGGTAGATATGATGGAAGTTGCTAACAGTGCCGTTAGAGTAGTGCGTTGCTCCTTGGATCTCCGCCATGACTGGCACCTGGTCTGACCCGCTAGGCGTCTGCCAGCCAGGCACTGAAAGAGGGATCAAACAATAAACCCATCAATCCGATCCTCAATGTAAATTAATTAACCTGGTATCTTTAAAAGGTTGTGATGGGATAAAACGGCGGTGAAGAGAGGTAGGTCAAACCTGGCATTGGGAGAGACCTCCTTCAGTGGGATGGCAAGATGTGGACAGGTATAAGGCTTGCAGGCGATTCAATAACTAAATTGAACCGCCAGAGGCGCCCACCTGCAACCTTTGGGCGCATGACTTGACGCCCAGACGACTAAGCACAACCCTGGGCGACCGGAGATGGGGAGAAGGAACCAAATGCATGCTGAGTGTAATTTATGCAGCCCGTCCTCACCCGTCTTTGACGTGAGCGTCAGGATCCTTATAGTCCATGCTATGGAATGCGTGCGTGAATAGACTAGACCTTGGTGTAAACTCTCATCGGAGTTGGGATTTTTTTGTACAAAATAAACAGACGTAAGACGTAAAGATCTTGGGAAGGGGTGGGTGGTGGGATGGGGGATAGACCTGACAAAACATAGGCCTGCGGGAAATATAGACCTTGGGCAATATAGGCTTGATGGAAATATAAACCTTGGGGGAAATGTAGACCTCAGGGAAATAATAGACTTGGGAAAATATAGACCTGAGGGAAATATAGACCTGGGGAAACAGACATGGGGGAGATAAAGACCTGAGGAAAATATAGACCTGGGGAAACATAGACCTAAGGTAGATATAGATCTGGGAGAGAACATAGACATGAGGGAAATATAGACCTGAGGGATATATAGTCCTAATGGGAAGATAGACCTGAGGGAAATATAGACCTGAGGGAAATATAGATCTGGAGGAACATAGACCTGAGGGAAATATAGACCTGGGGGAACATAGGGGGGAAATATAGACCTGATGGAAATATGAACCTGGGGGAACAGATCTGAGCAAAATATATCTTGAGGGAAAAATAGAGCTAAGAGAAATATAAACTTGAGGAAAAATAGACCTAAGCGAAACAGACCCGAGGAAAATAAGACCTTGGGGAATATAAACCTCGGGGGAGGAGGGCAGTTGAGGGAAGAGGGGGAGGGGAGAAATGGGGGAGGGGATGGGGAAGGAAAGAGGGAATGTATAACTGAAGGAAATATAGACCTTGGGGGAACATAGCCCTGGGGGAACACCCAGCTGATCCCAGCCAAGACGTGTATATTGGTATTTCGTGTGCTTTGATCCATTTTGTTTGTGGGCGCTAATGTGTTTGAGAGAGAGAGAAAGAGAGAGAGAGAGAGAGAGAGAGAGAGAGAGAGAGAGAGAGAGGTTGCAGGAAGTGAGATATGTTGAAAGATGACCAGTGAACTGACCAGTAAAGTAATAGTCCAGGGTGAAGTTGGCGTTGAGTTGTGGCCAATACACACAGCTCGTCCAATGGTTAACCTTAACTCCGTTCATCACAGTCTGGCCTTTGTACACCTGAAAAATACCATCAGTTAAGGTAACAGTGGTCAATGCATAATAGCTATATTGTCACGCTACGCAGTTTGCAGTCGTGCGCCTATGTATATAGTTTAATCATCAGCCTGTACATAGAGGTTAGAAGTTACTGTACAAGGGGAGAGTATTAGGATAAATTAATTAAGTTTATAATTAATGAAAGTAGCGAGTGAATCACGCCCGTGCAGAACGCACTATTGTTAGGAAACAGTAGTTGGCTATTTTGTTATGAGAAGATTGATTGCTGCCAGGCGATTTGCTATGTGTGGAGTGCGTGCTCTAATCGCGAATGTTTCCAGAAGTGAATTATAATTGAAATGAGTATATTCAAGAACATTCTAGGTTAACAGTATAAAACCTCTTGCACTGCATATTTTGTTAGGGAAGAGGAATTTTCACATCGCTTGTGTAGTAAGATCGGCGTACAAGTAAAGTCGGTGGATCTGTGTTTTTCGAGGTAACAGATAGTGGCAGCGTCTGTGAGACGTTACTGAACAGACTGTCAACGAAAAAGAGCCTAAGTCGGAAGAGGAAGATTATCTAAGGAACACTTTGGGAAGTGTTTGTTGAACTTACATTCTCTTAAACCGATCTAATACCTGCTGTGTATTTACGGTGAAATCCGAGCTACGTACGTGTAACGTCGGGTGCCCTGTGACGCCGCTTAGGACTTCTATGTGCCTGTGTACCACCTTGAATAACCATCTGTGCCTGTGTGTCTGTCACGTCGTTTGTTTGTCCTTGTCTTCAACAGGCCGGAGGATTCCCACTGGTAGCGTAAGTCGCCTGTTTCAATTTCTCAGTTGGCCATATCGTTTGGGGGGGCTGGGTTATGAGTGTGAGTGTGAATGGATAGTTGATTATGTTCTCTTTGATTCTATTTTTATGTTTCATATTATCTGCTACATAAATACCAAAGAGAGAGTGAAAGGAGTTACTAAAATGAATTATAAATTAAATGAGTATAAGTTAATATAAGAGAATTCGCTGTTATGTAGCGAAGAAATGACAGGAAGGAGGTGAATGGAAATGCATGTGTGCAATGACAGAAGTTATGACAGGGAGAATGATTAAGAATGATGAAAGGGAGACAATCATACCGTCAGAAGAATGATTGTGCAATATATTGTAATATAATTATTTATGGTTGTGTATTTTGTATGTATTGCTGCAGATGTACCAAAACCAAAAACCAGATTCAGTGATTGCTGTGCTGTAGCCCAGCTGGGGTGATGTGATGTGCCACATTCTGTAACGACGCTTTCCTTGAGTCAACCTTTGTTCTAAAGGTTGAGGTAGTCGGAAGGAAAACCTTATTTTGTTTACATAGCACACACACACCCCGCAATTCACAACAAATAATTATAACTATCGATAAACAGTTGTGAAAAAGAAATATTTATTTACATGTGATAACTTGTGAATTACAGCAGATTAAAATATATTTAATTAGTATTGAGTAATAACTTAGATCCGTTGGATCTCAATTTTGATATGATGATGATGGTCATTGTTGTCAGGGTGGCGACGTGGTGATCGTCCTTAACGCTCATGCAATTGGACGTTAAGCATCGTTTTCCGTGATGTGTAGTTGTTCTGGGGGAGTTAATTCGCCAGACCATTATTAGTTATCAATTTGAACAATTTTCTTACCAATTCTATTTGTATAAAATATAAATTTTCTTTATTGTTTTATATAATAGAAAGAAGTTGTTAACAGCTGTTTGAAGTTTAAGTGAAACAAGGTTTGAATATATATAGAGATTTAAAGCGATTGCTTACATTTATTTACCTTGTTATTAGTAAGCTGTTCCAGACATATTATCATAAACCTTTTGTACATTTTGTAGTTAGTCATCTATTTCATTTTGATTTAATTATCATTATTATTTCAAGTGAATAATTGTTTTATGTGTTAGTTTTGGGTTGTATTAGTGGGATTGAGGGTTGGAAGGTTGGAAAGGGGGAAAAAGGGAGTTAATTTTGAGTGTGAATGTGTGAGTGAAATAAAGAATTGGTCTTGTCACTTCTGGTTTTGTCTTCTAGAGTTTATTTAGGTGTTGGGTTGTTTTCTCGTGTGGAAGTGCACGCATGTCGAACCACTGTTGAGGCAGTTGGGACGTGACATATATTATTGTGTTGTTATTGTTGTTTTGATAACTTCAGTGTATGTGTGTGCGTCCGTGCGTATGGTGTGTGTGTGTGTGTTTGTGCGTGTGTGTGTGTGCGTGCGCGCGCGTGTGCCCTCGCTCTGTCAAACTTATTTTTCTTTTTTTCGACTGTTTTTCTGTGTGGTTTTGTATTCACCCCCTCCCTCCCCAAATACCCACACACCCCTCCCCTACCCCCTCCCGCTCTCCCCTCCCCCCTCCGCCCAGGCACCCCCCCCCCAAAAAAAAAATGATATGTTTATTTTGCTTTTCTAATGTTAAACCGATTATCAATATTGCCACACAAATTGAAACTTTTTATTTGAAAGCAGATTTTCAACTATATATGTGCGTTAGTGTCTTGAAATGCATTTGAATGGATTGCCATCTTGTTTCAGTTCCAAATTTTCTTTGAGGCATTCTTTTCGTAATGCGAAGTTAGACAGAAAGACACACGTCTAGACCAGACAGAAAGACAGACAGACAGACCTCGGTGCCGTTAATGAAGTTGAGGATTTTGTTGGTAGAGAAGAGGTGCTGCTGTCCGCTAGCGGACGATGACATGCCGAAGAGCTGCGTGTTGTCATCTGTACTCAGGTTGGCCGCAAAGCAGAACGAGACGCCTGCAACCAAGACGAACTCCATCTTTAGCCCATCAATCAAGACAAGGGTGACAACAATATCCCAATCGGCCGATGTCTAATGGGATAATAACGATAATATTGAGGTGACAAGCCATTTTAATGTATATCCATATATTCATACACTTAGCTAAATATCAGTTGTCGCTTTTTTTAATGTTAATTTTCGTGATGATATTGAGACTCGGCTTTTTTTTTTAAGGGGTTAGGGTGGGGTTTGGGTGGGGGAGGGGGGAGAGGGTGGGTGAATTGAAGACATGGAATGATCTAAACTATCTGTCAGCAAAAACATTATCAAAATCGTTTCTGCCAACATTTGAAATGAATCGCATAACGTCATCTATATATATAAATTGCTTAGCCGGAAGTCCTTCTTTGCCTCTACTGTAAAGTTTGTCCGGTATGGACGCTGATCTGGGCAGGTGCTGGGCGCTGCGGATCGGCCTGCTGTGCACTCAAAACCCGTGAAATCGTTATAGCCGACATTTCCTTACCGAACGTTTAACCGTTTCTGAAATAAATAAATAAACAAAATGTCCACAAACTGCAATAACCTCATTCCGCGCGGCGCTTCCGATTCAACCCGTGTCAAGAACTGCCGTTCCGTAATACCGCAAATTTTGTTTTATTTCCATTCAAAACACTTTTGCACTCATGTCACCAATCTTACAGCTGAAGGTTACCTGTTCACGTTCTTTTTCATCCATACTTATATGCGCACAAAAATTCAATTTGCATAAAATCTTCCATTACTTGAAGCAACTGTGTCATATAAGATCTGTGCTGATGAAAACCATGTTTGTAGAGTTGTAACACGGTTACTTCCCTCTAACTAAATCACTGTTTTTGCAGTACCTATGCGCTACCGCGAATACAAATATACCGGAAGTATTATGGTACCAAGGGAGATTACTTGCATGCCTAATATTTTTAAATAAAGGTATGACATTTAAAATTACGTTGCCTAACATAAATACTAAATTACAATAAAATATGTTAGTGCATTACTCAAACATGCACCTATACTCTGTTCTGCAGTACATTGCAATTATCATTTTAAATTAAAATAGTTCAATGCATTGCTCGAGTCGAACATCAACATGTACCTTTTAATCTACTCTGTTTTGCAGTGCTTCATCATTCGACCCCTGCAAGTAAACTATTGCAATCATTTCAGTGCATTTTTAATGTTTAATGCTAACTCGCAGACAACAGTTGTCTCTCTGTCTACATTTTAAACAGCAACCTGTGTACCCTGGCTTGCCAGGGTATAAAACCACTAGTTGTGATATAATTGACAGTTGTAAAAGAAAAAAATGAATGGTATAAAAGGCAGATTGGTGGTAAAAAATACAAAAGGTAGATTGATGGTTAAAAATTATGTATAGTAAACAACAATAAAAAAAACATAGGCTCAGTTACTCTTGAGATAACGCAAAATATGTTGGTTTCTTGCGTGCTTTTTAAAGTTAAATTCGGAGCCACGAACTGTCGGACTGCCCAAAACGGTTGACCTTGAGTTGAAGTATCTGTTTGTCAAAAATCATCAAAATCGTTAGAGCCATTTTTAAGACAGAGAGCAAAAGGTGCTTAGCTAATTACTGATCCCAGCGACTTCGACTTTGCCTTTTGCGCTAGAGAAAATAAATATGATGGCACGGGATGGCCACTAACCCAGGCAATGTTCCTACGAAGTTTGTCCCCCCAAAATCCGTTCGGTGGTTCCTGAGATATGGCGTCCAATGGATCGACCGACAGACCGACATTTGGCTCGTTCTATTTCAAAGTATTTCCATAAAAGTCTGGAATAACGAAAAAAAAAAGTTTCCAATGTGGGCCAACGTCACCGCTGTGAAGCATCAATGAGGTCTTACTAGGAGACAGGTCGGTAGAGCTGGGATCAGGCTGCATGTAGAAAACTTCGTTGGTGGCATAGTGCATGATGATGCGGCTTTCTTGTCCAGCCTGCATGATGATGATGGTGGCAGCATTGGCATCCTCGTCCACGTACTCTCTCGCCTCCACTGTATAGTTTTTGTTGACGATGGTCGCTCTGATCGACGTTTTGAAACGCGTCGTGGGCAAGCTGGGTAGCGTCACTTCTGCATGGACAGAACAGCAGCAGAAATAGATTGAATACGTGATTGTGTTGGTGAATGAATGAATGAATGAATAAATGAATGAATGAATGAATAAATGAATGAATGAAAGCAATCCAGCGAAGAATGGAATCGCTCTCTTGTTCAAAACAAATGCACTTCGGTGAACATTGACATTGAAAAGGTATTGGAGTATCCTTTTATTGGATTCTCTTCTCATACCTGCATTTATTGGAATAATATAGTTGATAAATTGGCTAAACGAGGAGCAATGAAATTAGGTGATACTATTACATATAATAATATAAAGCCTTCAGTATTTGAATTAATATCTTTATTAGAAAAGAATATATATTCTAATTTGGAAATGCAATGGAAAGAATGAAAAATGTTCTTGTCCAAGACATTTGTGTAGAATAATTAATAAACTAAGAGTAAATTCATGGAACACCAAGTTTTCAAAAGATGTAGTTTGTACTTGTTTACAACCAATATCTGTTAAACATCTGTTATATGAATGTCCTATTTTGGTTATGTTATATAAGGAAAAGAATATCGATGTAAATAGTCAAGAATCATTTGCCATTTTGTTGCATAGTCCAGCAATGATAGATATTGCCCGAATAATTTACAAGTCTGCAGTTGGCAAACTTCTGTAGTAATGTTAGATATTTTGTATGATTATAGTTCAACTTTAAATTGTTATATTATATGTTTGTGTACATGCGTGAGAATGGCTGTATGGTCTAAAATCACATAAGTGAAAAGACGTTAAAATAAATTATTGAATATTGAATTGAATTGTGAACATTGACCGTTTTTTACTGCTCTTCCGTTAGTTTTATTTATCCAGTGTATAGCGCGGGTTTTGTTTAAGATGGATTGACGGCCCCTATCTTCCTTTTCCATGCCGCGCTGCAAATGCCACGTTTTCTGCATAGAAAGTCAACCAGGTTTTCACCAGCTTGGGTGACCAGTTTATTTGTTTATTATTATTATTATTATTATTATTGTTGTTGTTGTTCTTATAGTAGGGCTTTTCCGGATCAAAAGCTGCTCAATACGGGATCTAATTCAAGGTGCCCGAGGCACCAACTTGCAGCCTTTGGGCGCAATCGTCTGGCGCCCAATTAACTGAGCATAAGCTTTGGGTGACCAGGTATGGGGTCAAAGGGACCTAGTGCTTGCTGGGTGTATCTGTGTAGCTGGCTCTTACTTGTCTAGGACACGAGCATCAGGATCTTTAAAGTCCGTGCGATAGAATGCGTGCGTGCATAGACAAGACCTCGGTTTAGATTATACTCTAAGATTTCCGAAAAGCAAGAAACTGAAGCTTCCTCAGATGTACCACTCACAGGATAACGCCCACACGCTGCCCAAAATCTATCTCTGTTTAGTAGAAGAAAATAATGCTAGGCATTTAATTTGAACTTACAGTAATAACCTACTAACAATCCCTAAGATCCAACATCGTACATATGGCGTCGCCGACAGTTTAGTTCTTCGACTCAGTGAGAAGGGAGACAACAAGTGTGTGTGTAAAAGGCAGGTAGTAGTTGTCTTTCCTAAAGCAGTGGGACTGAGTTAAAATGACAGGATTTTGGCTACACAATCCTTATTAGATGCTGTCCTCCGGGGAATAAGGGAATAATAGCAAAGATCTATCGCCGCTTCTCTACTGCCTGTCTGTGGGCTTTTGCCACAGATGGACCAACATCAAAAGCCTGTATGACAAGGCTACCAGTGCAGTCCTCCATAACAGCGTCATCGGGAACTGGTTCAGAACAACAATCGGTGTGCGTCAAGGATGCCTACTCTCTCCAACACTCTTCAACATCTTCCTAGAGCGCATCATGTCAGATGCTCTTGCAGATCACGAAGGCACAGTCAGCATAGGGGGCAGAGCAATCTCCAATCTTCGTTTTGCGGATGATATTGATGGATTGGCTGGAGAGGAACAAGAACTTGAACAGCTTGTACACAGGCTTGACACCACCTCCAGAGCTTATGGAATGGAAATAAGTGCAGAGAAGACCAAAATGATGACCAACAACACCAATGGCATCAACACGGACATCAAAGTACAAGGCCAATCCCTCAACACAGTGCACAGCTTCAAATATTTAGGAGCCATTGTGTCAGACAATGGGTCTCGACAGGAAGTCCTCTCCAGGATCGCACAAACAACTGCTGCCCTGACAAGGTTGAAGCCCATTTGGAAAGACAGAACCATCAGTCTACATTCTAAAGTAAGACTGCTGCGCTCTCTGGTCATCTCCATCTTCCTATATGCTTGCGAAGCATGGACCATCACAGCAGATCTCCAACGAAGAATACAAAGCATGGAGATGAGGTGCTACAGAAGACTTCTGTGCATTTCCTATACCCAACACATCACCAACGACGAAGTCCGACAGACCATCACACAAGCCATTGGACAACACGATGACCTGCTCACAGTGGTGAAGAAACGGAAACTCCGATGGTATGGCCACGTCACTAGATCATCAGGCCTTGCAAAGACCATTCTGCAAGGCACAGTGCAAGCAGGTAGAAGAAGGGGGAGACCGAAAAAGAGGTGGGAGGACAACATTCGAGAATGGACTGGTTTGACACTGAGCGAAGCCATGAGGGCTGCTGAGGACAGAGAAAGATGGAGTATGCTGGTTAAACGATCATCTGTGGTGCCCCTACGACCTTCGGGTTATGGGACAGGATAGGATAGGATAGGATAGGACCAACATAATTATGGCCATTGCGCTATGTTCTGAGCTCGTCAGTGTTATCAGCTGGGCTCGTTGAAAATCAAGTGACTGGTTTCCAATAGCATAAAAAGACGCCAGGATAAAGCCGCGGGAGAAGAAGAATCCGCAATACAGAATACGGAATTCAGAATGTATTCAGCCAAATGACAACATACATTGTATATGGCAATAGCTCCCATGTTGGCAAACATAACATACACACTCCACACTACACCTTTTAAGACTTCAAGTAAAAGATCTTGCATAAGTCATCTCCATCTTTCTATACGCTTCCCATACATGGACCCTCACAATAGACCTGCAACGAAGAATAAAATGCATGGAGATGAGGTGCTACAGAAGATTTCTGGGCATTTCCTATACTCAGCCCCTCGTCAAAGACGAAGTCCGACAGACCATCACATAAGTCATTGCAAAACACGATGACATGCTCATAGTGGGGAAGAAACGTGAAACTCAGATGTTATGGCCACGTCACCCGAACATCAGGCCTTGCAAACACCATCCTGCAAGGCACTCACTGTGCAAGGAGGCAGAAGAAGAGGCAGACAGACAAAGAGGAGGGATGACAACATTCGAGAATGGACTGGCTTGACAATGAGCAAAGCCATGAGGGCTGCTGAGGACAGAGAACGCTGGTTAAACGATCATCGGTGGTGCCCCAACGACTTCCGAGTTACGGGATAGGATAGGATAGGATAGGATAGGATAGGATAGGATAGGATAGAAGAAAAAAATCAACCCACCAATATCTTCAAGCGAAAAACAAGTATCCGCAAAATCGCAGGCTGGCAACAGAAATGGGAAAAAGACTATAACGTTTTGACAGAAAATTCATTGCATTTAGAGCCTTGTTTTGTCTTAAGAAAGATTTTTAAAGTAAATTCAAAAGCTTGTTGTTGTTTGTTTGTTTGTTGTTTGTTTGTTTTAATCTGACGATTTGTTATGTTGGTTACATCTATTTTTTCTTCTTTTCAGCTTGTGAAGAATTCATAGCCAAAACTATTTCTAAAATCTAAGGTCGCAGACTTGGTAGTGTAGCTATCTGATAGATAGGTCATTTAAAACGATGTAGATAATGTCATAGGTATAGTGAGGACTCACGATTATCTGAACTAGTTAAAGCTGTGTTGGACCGTGAACGACTAAATACAAAGTGCCTAAAACCCTATATAAAGGTAGACGAAGTATATGCCCAAACTTACAGTCCTTGATTCTATCGTCGTTATCGTATGGCCATACTACAGGTCGTTATCAGTTATCAGCCATTGTTCATTGCTCGATCGCTATGCTGACTGCGTGTTAACTTGATTTTCCTTTGAGGAGCTTATCACAATATAATGTAATATGGCACACACACTGAAAGGGCCTATCGATATATCGCCTGATATCCTATGTTATAAGTTATATTTTCCTCCTTTTGTTTTTATAGTTAAAGTTATTCTGTCTTCATGCAAGCGCCTATAGAAGTTAAATCTTGTGTGTGTGGGTGCTGCTCCACCGGAAATAACGTTACATCAGCAATTAAGGTGAGAGTTTAAACCGAGGTCTAGTCTGTGCACGCACGCATTCCATCGCATGGACTTTAAAGATTCTGATGCTCATGTCCTAGACGAGTGAGTGCCAGATACACAAATACCCCAGCACGCACTAGGTCCCCTTTTCCCCATCCCTGGTCGCCCAGAATTGTGCTCAGTCGTCTGGGCGCCAGACTACGCGTTCCTTTACAGGCGTCTTAAATTATTTAAACAATAATTACAGCCATTGGACCAGATATATCAAAACCCGAGATTATTTAACAGAGATCGCACCTAGTCTACCAAAGGCACCTTAAGCTCAGTGTGACAGTGTAGACAATGGCACAGTTTGTACATCAATCTGAATATTTTTTCCTGAGCAGTTACAACAATCTATAGGTAATTTAAAGCCAAAACCAAGCTGTCTACATTTAGCATCAATAGAGACAGGAAAACTTCCAAATTCACCTACCATCATACAAGCTGGTGTCGAGGCCTTCAATGTAAACATCATTTTAAGGAATTTTAATTGTAGTTTTTCACACATTTCCAGTTGATCGTGGAGGTAACGAGAAAGGGAGAGAAGTGCGTACTTACTCGGAGAAACTGCCCCATTGTTCACAGTACTGCATGCCGCTGGAAGATTCTGGGCGAGTGAGCAACTTATCAATAGAGCCAGCGCCGTCACGCGAATGACCGTCTGACAGTAGAAGAAAGAACAAATATTATTCATTAAGAATCATGAATTGACAAACAAACTTTCTTTTCATTGGGAGACAAATAAATTATGTAATATATAAAAGACATTTTATTGCCGAGTGAGCGGAAGACAGAAATTTTGCAGATAACAGATAGCAAATAGGCCTAGCCTGCCTATATGCCAAGAAACACGAATTCACACACACACACACACACATGCACACCCACACACACAAACGTGTGTTAAAACGCCGTTGTTATGACTTTTATGAAACGCCACACACACACGCACACACACACGTGGACGCACACACACACGCGCACGCACACACACACACACACACACGCACGTAATGCCGTGAAGTACACACGCAAAAACACGGAAGGCAGTCATCACTCATAATGCATTCATCACTCATAATGCATTCATCACTCATAATGCATTCATCACTCATAATGCATTCATCACTCATAATGCATTCATCACTCATTCATAATGAATTCATCACTCATAATGCATTCATCACTCATAATGCATTCATTCATCACTCATAATGTATTCATCACTCATTCATAATGCATTCATCACTCCTAATCCACTCATCACTCATAATGCATTCATCACTCATTCATAATGCATTCATCACTCAATGCATTCATCACTCATAATTATTATATGCTCAAACCGCAACATTCATTCATTCTCATGCAATGTACATACATTTCAATAAATCTATAAGCATGATAAAATCATTTAAATGAATAACATACTCTCTCTCTCTCTCACACACACACACACACACACACACACACACACACACAATAAACTGAACAAGTATATCACAAACATGTCGCTATGAAGAGACAAATTGTACAATAACAATATGAAACATTATTAGAATTCAGCACCACACAACCTAATTACAACTACCTACACATAAATCTACACAATATATACACCATACCTTATTTATCAACCCAAACGATAAAATATTAACATTCGAGCTGCGAGTTTGGTATAAGTATTATCGTGAAGATTTGACACATCTTGTGTAAAACACTTTGAAGACATAGGTACCCGTAAATTAAAATGCCACCTGAGTTGTGAGCCTAATTGTTTCTTGAAATTGTCCTTGCTTTGTGGCATAAAAGGACAACTTTTCACAGTTCCATTTATATACCCATTTGAGTTAAATTACACAAAAAGGTGTACATGAGTAAACCGACCAAAGCATAAGTCGGTCGTGTTTTTTTCCATTTGCTTCTGTCCACAAATCTTTAACACTAGTGGTCATGCGCATGTGAAAAGGTACAATCAAGCCACAATCGTTTTCTTAGGAAATTTTAATAGAATAGTACATCAATAATTTATTATACCCATCCCATGTTGATTGGCAGCAATTTCGTGCGCCTTTAGTTGTAGTAGTAGTAGTAGTAGTAGTAGTAGTAGTAGTAGTAGTAGTAATAGTAGTAGTAGTAGTAGTAGTAGTAGTAGTAAATTGCTCTTATATAACTTTTGCAAAAGCTGCATTCATTTAAAACACAAATTCAACAATCCCTTTTGCAAACGTGTTACTGTTAAACAAACAACAAAAGGAAAAATAAATCGGAGTTTGGAATCGGTCCTTTTGGGAAGCATACTCTTTCACTAACGTTAGATTCCCCCTTCATTAACAGAAAATTCTTCCTTCATTAAAACAAGATTCTGTCTTCATAATAATAATAATAATAATAATAATAATAATAATAATAATAATAATAATAATAATAATAATAATAATAATAATAATAATAATAATATTTATTTTTTTCTTTAATAAAATGACGTCGTGATGATCACGCCATTCGATTTGCATAAGTTTATTTTTACCTTGAAGGCATAGGCAAAGTCGAAGTAACATACACACTTGAACCAGATCCCTCCAGTAGTTTGGGAGAAAATAGGATTAGAAAAAACACAACAAATTATGACCTCACCATCAAGACGCCACCCGATATGTATTTTTTTTTCTGGTAGAGTACAATATATTTTTTTTAAAGTACCAAGTTTCAAAGAAATTCGTCCAATTGTTTCAGAGAAAATTGTACAAATATCACCCCCGGACGGACGCCTTACGCCGGAGGGACGGCCAAAGCCAAAATACAATAGCTTTCGAGCTGAGATCGGGAACTAAAAAAAAGAATTGGTATTTTGTAAACTGTCACAGCAATTCCAAATTTGAAAAGAAATAAAAAGAGGTATGGTATAAATACCTCATAATTCTAAACTAAAATAAAACGACTGGTCGTATAATCCCCCTCCCCCATTATAATGTAGTTTAAGGTAAATGTGTTCCTGTAACTGTTCGTCCTAGGAGATGGAGATGTCCGAGACCTTCCTTTTTTTCTAGGCCAGCTTAATAATGGCGCTACCTATCTTCTCTCCCTGGCTACTGTGCCTATCCCGGTTCTAAACGGATCCAGGTACCCATCTATTACACTGTTCTATAAATACGGGGAGAAATGGACCTGGAGCCCATTTGGAATCGAGCTGCCGTTGAGTGCAGACCTCATTTACATCGAATTTGCTCAAAGTTACAGTAAATCTGTACTACCATGGATGCTGAGAGACTTGCTATGATTGGTGCACTAGTCCAGCAGCAGAATCAGAACCTCCTCAGATTGCAACAAGCTGTTGACAGAAGGAGAAGAGAGAGAAGAAGGAGAGACAGAATTGTGTGGGTGAGACAGTGGATTGTGAGAAGGCCTGAACATGGACTGTATGACAAGCTGATGGTGGAGCTGAGGAATAAGGATCACGAGCCTTCCAGCACTTCATGAGGATGCCACCAGCCATGTTTGATGAAGTGGTACAGAGGCTGACCCCCAGATTGACCAAGCAAGACACCAATTACCGAGCAAGCCTGGAACCTGGTCTCAAAGTGGCAATCACCCTACGGCACCTGGAGGGTTCCCCACAATACCATCAGTGTGGTAGTCAGAGAAGTGGTAAAGGCCATCATTGAGGAGTACACAGATGAACTCGTGTTTTGCCCAACTGAACAAGGATGGAGAGACCTGGCTGACCAATGGTACCAGAGATGGAACTTTTCCCACACAGTTGGTGTCATTGATGGCAAGCACGTGGCCTGTAAAGCTCCTC
Source organism: Oncomelania hupensis (assembly GCA_036898135.1). Lineage (NCBI taxonomy): Eukaryota > Metazoa > Mollusca > Gastropoda > Littorinimorpha > Pomatiopsidae > Oncomelania > Oncomelania hupensis. Next base: position 73,975,323 of record CM072516.1, read on the forward strand.
GTAACTCTGGCTCAGAATTCTACAACTCCAAAGGCTTTTACAGCGTGATCCTGTTTGCCATGGTGGATGCTGACTACAAGTTCACCTACATTGACCTATCAGGCAATGGCTCATCCTCAGACGCTCAGATCTACAACGAAAGTGATCTCCATCGTGGGCTGGACCAGAACAGGATTCATGTCTTTCCTCAGCCAGATCCCCTACCCAATGACAATCAGGATGTGCCTTACTTCATCATCGGGGATGACGCCTTCTCACTGCGGACCTACCCCATGAAGCCGTACAGCACCAGAAACCTCACCCATGAAGGGCGCATCTTCAACTATCGGCTGTACAGGGCAAGACGGGTCATGGAGAACGCCTTCGGCATCCTGGCCAACAGGTTCCAGATTCTGCTCACCACCATGCAACATCACCATGAAACTGTCAGAACCATCGTGGAAGCTTGCTGCATCCTCCACAACCTGATGCGCACCCGCTTCCTAGTGGTCCAGAACAGACTTGTGGACCGTGCACAACCAGATGGGAACCTGCAGCCTGGGGCATGGTGAGAAGGACGGAACTTGGAGGACACTATCGTTGTGCAAGGCCCCAACACAGCCTCACGTGATGGGAAGAGGCAGCGAAACCTACTCAAGCATTGGTGCAACTCCCCATCAGGATCAGTGGATTGGCAGGAGAGAATGGTGGCTATCAACTGAACACTGTGCTGCTGCCTTTCCTTCTCCAGCCTTCCTCTTCTTTTGTCCACGTGGCATGATGATCCGTTCAGCTCCGTAGTCAAAAGCGGTATGCCGCTAAACCAACTTTAAACCCCCGCCGAGCCAACGCCCGCATGCGCAGAACGACGCTCTATCAACGCTCGCGTCACCGCTAAACCAACGCTCGCTACCGTTAAGCCAACGCTATAGCAACGCCGGCTTCAGCGGTGCACCGCTAAGGCAACGCCCGTGTTTTCGATTTTTTTCCCATTTTGTGCGCGGTGACGAGCGTTGTCGAAATTCGGTCCCCCCTCCCTACCGTTCAAGGAACGCTCCAACAAAGTGCGGGCGGTGTGACCGGGCCATTATTTTCATCAATAGTGATTCAGCCCCGATGCTTGAATCTTGATAAGTGTAACTCAGATTCGTTTATCCACGCAACCCGTTCACTCAGCAGCAATGCAGGAGTCGTCGTATAAAGTTTTCCAACTTTATTCAGCATGCATCCTATCCGGTCCTATCCTATCCCGTAACTCGGAGGTCGTAGGGGCACCACAGATGATCGATAACCAGCGTACTCCATCTTTCCCCGTCCTCAGCAGCCCTGATGGCTTTGCTCAGTGTCAAACCAGTCCATTCTCGAATGTTGTCCTCCCACCTCTTCTTTGGTCTCCCTCTTCTTCTACCTCCTTGCACTGTGCCTTGCAGGATGGTCTTTGCAAGACCTGATGATCTGGTGACGTGACCATACCATCGGAGTTTCCGTTTTTTCACCACTGTGAGCAGGTCATCTTGTTGTCCAATGGCTTGTGTGATGGTCTGTTGGACTTCGTCGTTGGTGATGTGCTGGGTATGGGGTTTCAACCTGCTGAGTATTATTTTCAGGAGGACCTTGCTGGGATGGCTGATGAGGCTGATGGCGCGGTAATTTTCACATTCCTAAAGGTTACCGTTTTTGGGAAGAGTGATGACAAGCGACTGGTCCATGGTGTACGCCACTTTCCACTCTGCCAGATCTTGTTACAGATAATGGTGAGTGCGTCAATCATCGCTTCTCCTCCTGCTTGAAGCAGTTCCGCGGGTATGTTGTCCACTCCCGCTGACTTCCCCTTCTTCAGCGATTGCACTGCTGCCTCAAAGTCTTCTCGGAGAATTGGGAGGATATCTTCTTCTTCTTCTCTGTTCTCTGGACATGCTAGAACTGATGGGTCTCCGTTTGGTGTGTGGTTGTAAAGGTCAGAGCAGTACTCTGTCCATCTGTCCAAGACTTCTTGTTCTTCTGTAAGGCATATGCCAGACTTGCTTTGGATCGAGGAGACCTTGGGCTGTTTAACACTTGTCAGCCGCTTCACAGTCCGGTAGGCCTTCTTGCTGTTGTTCTTGTTCAGACTGTTCTCTATTTCCTGGCATTGATCTTCTATCCAGTTCTCCTTTGCTGTGCGCATGCCTTTTCGGATGTTATTGTTGATTTTTCGGTAGGCATCAGCTCCCTGTGAGGTGTTCTTTTTCTTTTTCATCTTTCTTCGTTTATCACACAGGTCCAAAAGTTCAGGTGTGATCCACAGCTTCTTCTTTGGCCGGTGCTTTCCAAGGATCTCCGTGGCGGCATCTGTCACAGCTAAGTTGAAGGTGGTGGTCATGGTGTTGCATACATCAACAACTGCATACAAGATCGCTCCATCGCTTTTTCATTTTGACACAGTGCACCACTTATATAGTCTCTCTATAACCGAGAAAAAGTTCGAACAAAATAAAACTCGTCACACGTCATATAACTTTATTTAGGTTAGAAGAATCTCTTAGCTATTACTAGATTTATCTACACGCTTCGATCGATAGTAAACAAGCAACTCCAGAAAATTCTCCAATGATATCGACCAACGAAAATCATCAACATTATACAAAGCTTCTTCTAACAACGGAAAACCAAAATCAAATCAAAGGTAAATACACTCTGTTATTGCATGCTTTGCAAAATAAAACGATCGGATCTATCGCGCGCGTCTCAAACGTAACACCACATGGACTGGAGTGTGTCGTGCATGCGCTTGTTTCTTTTTTCGGGGTGTGTGTGGGTGTGTGTGTGTGTGTGTGTGTGTGTGGTCGTTTGAAGGTTGCTTTCCAAGTATGCTCACCCATCCAAGGACTAACTCTGCTTGACGTTGCTTAAACATGAAACATGGCTAGCGTGTGCCAGACCACTACGCTACCGCGCCACCCTGTTTATTTAAAACACTGTTCATGGTTCACTTCTCAATCCAAAGAAAATTCATAACCTTGCCAACCAAAACCCCAAAGAGCACATTTCTGTTCTAAACGCATTCCCGCTTCAAAAGAAACAAAGATATGCCATTTTCACCGTCCCTCTAACCAGAACGATTGCTCTGGAGGTTCAGCATTGATATGGTTATCTCTGGCTGTCGTATCACCAATGGTGAGGAGTGTAGACATTAAACTTTAATGTTCGTTCATTCGTATTTATGCCCTTTACAAATGACTCATTGATTCATTCATTAAAAAAGAGAAATATTTTTTTACTAACTTAACTTCATTTGAAATGTTACCACCGGTGAGAAAGCATACCCTTAAAAAACACACTAAATAATTGCTTTACTTGTCGATTTTTTAAAATAAATTTTAATGAAAGCTTACCTCGTACATATCTAAACCAATTTTAAAAAAAATGCATTCACGTTCTTAAACAAAAAAGCCAGACCAAATGGTCTGGTAAATATATATTGTGAGGGCTTATTAGCCCAATTTTATTGTCCTTAACGCTCATGCAATAGGACGTAAAGCATCGTTTTTCGTTCGTTCTTAAACAAAAAGCACAATTTTAAAGAAACAGAAATATTAGAATGGCCTATCTTCGTGTTAAAACCAAAACGACACAACACGACCGGTGATTCGGAGAAAAAACACACAAACAATACATTTTCACTCCCAACACCGCCTTTATCGAACTAAAACACAAAAATTAAAATAATTATTCATCGAAAAACATACATCAAAAGTAGTAATGTTCTGTACTGCGATAGTGTTGACTAGTATTCATTCCCCAAAATATCCCAAAAGAAACAAAAAGCCACTAATGCGTGTGTCACCTACCTCCATGTTGGAAATGGGCGTATTACGATGAATGGAAGGTTGTTGAGCAGTGATGCTAACCTTCGTTCGATCAGATCTGAGACATTGATAACGAACACTTCGATCTCGCTCACTGACACTCTCCCGCGATATCTCTCCCTCTCCCTCTCTCTCTTTCTTTCTCTCTCTCTCTCTCTCTCTCTCTCTCTCTCTCTCTCTCTCTCTCTCTCTCTCTCTCTCTCTCTCTCTCTCTCTCTCTCTCAATGTCGAGGCCTAGTTTGATAAAGAGCTACTCTACAGGGACGTACCAGGCAGATTCTGCTTCAATGAGTATAGGCCTACATACATACAATATTTAAAGTCTTTCGCTGATTTTGTACCTTTTTACCACGATGTGATCATTTGACTTCAAAGCTCCAGCTGCATGCAGCTGCCATCCATTTGACATTTGCTGATGTAGTAGTAGTAGTAGTAGTAGTAGTAGTAGTAGTAGTAGTAGTAGTAGTAGTAGTAGTAGTAGTAGTAGTAGTAGTAGTAGTAGTAGTAGTAGTAGTAGAAAGACACTTTACTACCGTTTCCTACTCCTTCGGATAAGAATATAACCCGAGGTCTAGTCTGTGTCGCATGCATTCCATCATAACGGACTCTAAAGATCCTGACCCTCATGTCCTAGACGGGTGAGTGCCGGCGACAATAACACGCCCAGGATGTATCTTGGGTAAAGCGCTTCGATTGGGGCTGCTGTACTTTCGAAAATGAAAGTGCCCGAATTTCACCTCGGTGATAATAAAGTTGTTAAAATAAAATAAAAAAAATAAAAATAGTAGTAGTAGTAGTAGTAGTAGTAGTAGTAGTAGTTATAGTAGTAGTAGTAGTAGTAGTAGTAGTAGTAGTTGTTGTTGTTGTGGTTGTTGTTGCTGTTGATTTTTCTTTGTATCGTTCTTACTAAGCGCGTTTTGAGAATAAGAGCTGCTCAATGCGTTAGCTGATACAGGACCTAACCCAAGCAACCTCGGACACCCACTTTCAGCCTTAGGGGCGTAAGTCCAGCACCTCAGACAGCTGAGCACATTCCTAGCCCACCGGCTTTAGGAAAGAAACGAGCTAGTCCTTGCTGCATGGTGAATTTACGCATGTAGCTTGCACTCACTCGTCTAGGACATGAGCGTCAGGATCTTTGAAAGCCCGTGCGATTGAATGCGTGCAGACACACAGACCAAACGATCAGTTTATTGTCAATAAATCTTGTATTCTCTTGAAAATAATACTCAACAGGTTGAAACACTAAGCTAAACAAATCATAGATGAAGAACAAGAAGGATTCAGGGCAGGGCGAAGAACCATTGAACAGATTTTCAACCTCAGAATAATCTGCGAGAAATACCTACAACACCAACAACATCTGTATCATGTGTTTGTAGACTTCAAGAAAGCGTTTGACCGAGTCTGGCATGACGCTCTGAGGGCAACCATGAGAGTGTACAATATCAGCCCTAACATTATTGGAATCATCAAAAGCCTGTATGACAAGGCTACCAAATGAGTCCGCAACAACAGCGCCGTCGGGAACGGGTTCAGAACAACAATCGGTGTGCGTCAAGGATGCCTACTCTCTCCAACACTCTTCAACATCTTCCTAGAGCACATCATGTCAGATGCCCTTGCAGATCACGATGGCACAGTCAGCATAGAGGGTAGAGCAATCTCCAACCTCCGTTTTGCGGATGACATTGACGGATTGGCTGGAGAGGAACAAGAACTTGAACAGCTGGTTCAGAGGTTTGACACCACCTCCAGAGCCAACAACACCAATGGTATCAACATGGACATCGAAGTCCAAGACCAATCCTTCAACACAGTGCATAGCTTCAAATATTTAGGAGCCATTTTATCAGACAATGGGTTCCGACAGGAAGTCCTTTCCAGGATCGAACAAACAACTGCTGCCCTGACAAGGTTGAAACCCATTTGGAAAAACAGGACCATCAGTCTACATTCAAAGGTAAGGCTGCTGCGTTCCCTTGTTATCTCCATCGTCCTAACATGGACTATCACAGCAGATCTACAACGAAAAATTCAAAGCATGGAGATGAGGTGCTACAGAAGACTTCTGGGAATTTCCTATACCCAGCACATCACCAACAACCAAGTCCGACAGACCTTCACACAAGCCACTTGACAACATGATGACATGCTCACAATGGTGAAAAAACGGAAACTCCGATGGTATGGCCACGTCATCACAGCACCAGGCCTTGCAAAAACCATCCTGCAAGGCACGGTGCAAGGAGGCAGAAGAAGAGGGAAACCGAATAAAAAGGTGGGATGACAACATTCGAAAATGGACTGGTTTGACACTGAACGAAGCCATGAGGGTTGCTGAGAACAGAGAAAGATGGAGTACGCTGGTTAAACGATCGTCTGTGGTGCCCCAACGACCTTTGAGTTACGGGATAGGATAGGATAGTTTAGGAAATCGTGTACAGTACTCCTCTCTTAAGGTGACCCCCCCACGGGACCAAATTTTTGTTTGATCTTATCCGAGGGGCACCCTAAACAGTCCTCTGATAAGATCAACTACCAGTAAAAAACTTGATCTTATACGAGGTGCTAAATTTTTGTGTCGTGTGACAGTGTGTGTGTGTGTGTGTGTGTGTGTGTGTGTGTGTGCGTGTGTAGGTGTGTGCACGTTGGTGCACGCGTATGCATGTATGCATTACTGTATATGTATTTTTTGTGCTTGAGTATGATGCATAAGCACACACACATACGTTCAAAACTATAATAGTGGGTTTATGTTCAAAACAAGGCAAACTGGGTTCCATCCTTTCCCTTCATTACAGACCATTCCTATTCACTCAACGGATACAATAGCCTCTGTTAAGGTTATCTGTCACAACCGTTTTCATTTTTGACAAAAACAAAAGGAGAAATTGCGCTATGAAATAGTGGGTTCATTTGATACCAGTGGGTTTTTACACTTGCATATTGGACATCTGGGTTTCTGTGGAAAAACTGGGTTTATCACACACACGGACACAACCAAAACGTATAAATGGCCAAGGTTGCATTTGCAAGATTTTCAGTACGTGAGTGCAGTACACTGACACTTTTAGTTTAATTCAACTAATGAAACAACTTTTACTATTGCTCAGAATTTCCTCTGATTTTGTTTTTATAATTTCAATTACAATATTTTCAGTTGATATATAGGCTACTGTATAGAATTAGAGCTGTTATTGAAGGATAGACTTTTGCCATTTACTTTAAGAACTGGGCGGTAGCTCAGTGGTTAAAGCATTGAACTGAGAACCGAAAGGTCTGAGGTTGTTACAGTGTACCTCTGGATAGGTCAGTGCATGACCCTCTTTTTCTCCCCATAGCCCCAAAAATAAATTATTAGCTGGTGTCAGTAAAAATCGAAAAGAAAAATTCGGCATTAAACAAACATTTTTGTCATATTTACTTTGCTTACATTTACTTTGTATTGTATGGTTTTAAAGTTTTTTTAATTTGAATCCAGACTGGAAGATCTGCAAAAAAAAGATATCTTGTCGTTCTCAAATGTTAACTGTGGATAATTTTTTCATGTTCAATTTATTACTTTACTTCCAGATTTAAATCAAATCATTGAAGAAAAGGCAAGAAGGAGAAAGAAGAAAAAGTATGAGGAGTATGAAGAAGAATTAATAGAAAGAATGAGGAGAAGCGTGGAGAAAAAGCATAAAATCTCCAGAGGAAAAGAAAGAATGAGAAGGGTGGAAAAGTATACAAATCTTCATTGGAAAAGAAGAGGAATGGAAAAATAAAAAAGCAGAGAATTGGTAATGTAAAACAAACATATGAACAACATAACACAGACATAATTTGTTAACTTTTTATTTTGAAAGTGTCTAGTAGAGCATAATTTGTATATATTATTATTACTTTTTTATCAACTTCATTTAGTTAAGTTTTACATAAATTGTTTATGGTTTCCCGTTACGTTAATATATTCTGAATAAGGATCAATTGAGTGCAACCACTTATAATTCGTTTTTTTTCCAGCACCTCAAAGGTATAATAAAACCATGTGAAGAGCAGAATATTATTATATAGTCATTAGTCTTGACATTGCTTTTTGATGAACAAGAACCCAGAGAATAACATACAAATATAATTTGGTACTTTGCCAGATTAATCCACGCTTTCTCTTAAGTTTAAGACAGAAATCTACTACATAACAAAACGGGCCTAAAAACTAGTCTACACAATACAGAGCAGTAAATTTCCATTACTTAATGACAAGTAGCACCTCAAAAAGCTTTGAACATGATGAACACCATCAATCACTGGAAAGGCAAGTCCATATGACTCACATGCTCCTTATGGAACTCCCAATAAATAACACAAAAATGAGATGCCAGAAAAAAAAGTTAAATGATTGAAACGGTGGGTTTAAAATGCAAAGTAATACAAGCTTTGATATTTCGATGCTCTTGACCTTGACCTCCAGCTATAAATGCACTCATGTACGATAAAATAAACTACAGCAAAAGATTTTATTATTTTGGACATCTCCAATGACCTTCACCTTGGAGCAAGGTTGACAAAATATGCATGTGCGTCTCATTGATACCTATCATGCATCAAACAATCTGAAGTTTAGTTAATATTAATAACTTAGGATTAACAAGAAATTTTGTGGAAATTGACATAGCTTGACTAACATTTGTTGAACCTGTGACCTTGACCTTGAAGTGTAGTCATTCAATCACTGATAATTTTCGAGGTCTCGTGTAATTAGCCACTTTAAAGTTTTGCACAGATGGAAGGCAGACAGACAGACAACATTAACTGAAGGTCCCGGGTTCAAGCCCTGGCCGGGCCATTGTGTTGTGTCCCTGGGAAAGACACTTTACTCCTGTTTTCCTTCTCCTTCGGATGAGAGTATAAACCGAGGTCTAGTCTGTGTCGCATGCATTCCATCATAACGGACTTTAAAGATCCTGACGCTCATGTCCTAGACGGGTGAGTGCCGGTAACAAGAACACACCCAGCATGCACTTGGTCCTTCTCCTCCATCCCTGGCTGCCCAGGATTGTGCTTAGTTGTCCGGGCGTCAGACCATGCGCCCAAAGGCGGCGGGTGGCGTCTCGGGCGGTTTGAGTTAGATCCTGTATCGGCCAGCGCCTTGATCCTTAGGCTAAGGCGCCTTACAAATGACGAACATTATTATTATTATTTAAACATGCAATTTTTTACTATTTTGGACTCATCTTGAATAGATTTGCAAACAAATTTGAATATATATTCTATATCTAAACGATTCATGGCACTTGGTTCACACCCTGGAGAACGGGGTAGCACTGATGGCAGCAACAAAGCTGATGATGGGGATGTTGTATGCATTTCGGTCTGCTGGCTTTGACGCCTTTTTCTAGCTTGTTTCTTGACTGAACCTTCCGATGAATTAGAGTCTTTAGAATCCTCATGCTGCTCTTCAGCCCTCCTGCGAACAAGTAGCAGCATCAGAACACAGGGTTTAAACAACAGAACAAATTCAGCGGCATAAGAACATTTTCAAACCAAGGTATGAGGATGGTCAAAGGGTGGGGTGGTGGGCCTGGGGTGGGAGAAGGGAATGGAAGTTGAAAAGAGTAGAGGCTTGAACTGGCTCAACTACAAAAAGGGATTGACTGACAATACTGTCTACTGATTCATCAATGAAATATTATATTCTGGACTTTAATTTTCTTGTACATGAATGTACTACTCACCCTCTTTAAAGTGTAAAAGAAACAAGCAAAACACATTTAAAGTTTAGGGGGTAGAGGTTGGGGAAAAAAGGGCACAAAAGCCCGGAGGAAGTGGGACAGCATTTTTTCCCACTAACCACTTCGACACACTAGCTACTAGCAACCAAGTTATAAAATAGTTATAGAAACTCTTATGCTTACTAGCTACTCAGTAAATAATAATAAATAATAATACAGGATGCTATGTACGCGCCTTTCCCCAAGGCTCAAAGCGCGGCGATCTATACCAACATACACGCTCACCTGTCTCATTTACCCTCTCACACACCAAATACACATACATCACTCAAACAGGTGGTGTAAAGGCAGGGAGATCGCTATTAGAAGACGGAAGAAAATCGAATTTTTTATTTTTGAAATTTTTATATTGACTGCATCCTGTACCATTATTGAAGGGAGGGAGGAAACCAGAGTGCCCGGAGAAAATCCTCGGTGACCTCAATAGTCTCGTACCTAAGTCACATACGTTCGCCCCTTGCGGGAATCGAACCCGCGACCTTCGGCATAGGAAACCGGCGACTTATCAACTGCGCCACGAGGCCACCCCATGAAAGCACAAGTACAAAGGTTCCTCAACATGCCTGCTTTTTAAAATCCAAAGCATACCTATATAACCTGAAAAGCCCAGAGCGAATTGTGTACATTATAATAATGTAATCTGCATTTCATGTGCCCCATTAACAACTGTAAAATTGAGCTAAAACTTTGATCTTATTCAACAAGGATGTCTAGCTCTGCCATGTACACTAATGTTCCCCCCCATTCTCCTCCCTCATCCAAGCTCTCCTCACCTCCCCCTTTGCAATGTAGAAACAATATACCACCAACACCTTGTGTTAGCAGGTCACAGTTTGATCTGAGGCGTGGAGCTGCCAGTTGTTAACTGCTTTGCTGTGGCACCGATTTTATACAGCAATCAATGAGTGTTTTTTTCAAAGCGAACAACAATATTATAAAATTCAATAAGTACTGACACACACCAGCTGTCACCTGATGAGTACAATGAAGGCGATGAAGATGTTGATGGTGATGGAGTGGGACGTCTTCCTTCCAAACGCCTCCTGGGTCGTCGTCGGACTACAGCGACTTCTCCGCAACCGGATAAACTCGAGGCATAACAGGATGTTCTGGGAAAAAAAGGAATAACAGAATTTATTAAAATAATTATGCTTACTCAGAATTACAGCTAACAATTTGGGAAATGGAGTAGATGCAGATCTGAAAATGGTGCTCTAGCTATTAATGTGGACCCCACTGCAACAACGAGACAAATGACAGGGGTCTGAGACTGTTGGAGTTTGCCAGATACAACAATTTGATACTGGCAAACACGCTTGGTCTCCACAAAAAATCCAAATGTTAAGCAGTTTAATGCATCAATCAGTTTTCACATATTCTATTTCCCTTCATCCAAGGAAAACAGACAGGTGAACCATAAACCAAAAGCTATAACTTATGTAGGTAACGGCAGCCAGAATTTTGTATTTTACTGTTTGTTGCAACATGTGGTTTTTTTAATTACATCAGAACACAAGGAAAATACAGAAAAATAAATGTTGCAGTATAATAAACGGTACACGTTAAAAGCTTATTGTTTTTTATTCTGATAATATTGCATTTTGCCTACTAAAATTGTTATTCTGCAAAAATATTTTTAAACATTTATTTAATCAATCTACATATGAATAAAATAACACATCAATACCTCCCTTATTTACTTCTTGTACTATCTTCACTGACCGTATTTTTTTGTAAATGAGAAAAAATGCAAGTTTTGAAAACCCCAGTGTGAACAAAGGAGACTTACATTTCTCATGGTAACTGTTTCAATGTTCAAGAGACTTCACAAGACTCTTCATTAATATCAGATACAAGGACGCTTAAAATGCAGCAAATTTATTTTTGTGTTCTTCAAAAAGTAACAAACAAAAATGCAGACCCTGTGTTGACAATCGACCACAACATCCACACGAAAATTGATATGATTTTAAAAGTACAAAAGCACACCGAAAAAGCTTGAAATTTTAACAAGGGAACATTTTAAAGCCACATCCTAGAAGCACAAAATATAGATTAAAGAACAATTTACAGAGACAGAAGCACAAAATACAACTGAATAAAACGAAAAAACACGTACCTCCATCTTGGCAGCCGGCACGTAGCGTGTGGCGTTCCGAGTTACTTCCCCTGACAGTGCGTGTATTCGACTGGTTGACCAGCGGGAACACACATCGCGGAGTGTTAACTGGCTCAAACTCAAAGTTGACTCAACCGCAATTGTGGGTTTCTCGCTCAGACTTTGCGTATACACTTTTATTGTTATTCCTATTGCAAAGCCGGTTTTAAAAAAACTGAGTTTCAGATTTTGGAACCCAGTATTTTTTTAAACCCAGTTGCACGTAAGTGTAACCTATGCATAAACCCACTGTTATGGTTAGGTACGTACACTCAAACACTCAAACGAACGGATGCAAGCATGCATACACATACACACACTCTCTCACACACACACACACACACACACACACAAACACATTGTCGCGCACGCACGCATATGAGAATGAAAAAATAAAAAGTATACACCAAGACAGTTACTGTGTGTATTTGCAGAAAACCTTACACAAGTTTAACGAATTGTTCACTTTGCACAGGTCCCACACTATGTGAACAGGAAATGACATCATAAGGAATATATGACATTATCTCAAACTAGGAAGTGACCTCATAAATGACGTCATCTGTGACATCAATTTCTCTTAAGCAGTAGTCTCCTCCATTTGGGAACCAAAACGGGGTTGACGTTATCCGAGGTTTTCCCTTATGCGAGGTGACGCTAAGCGAGGAATTCTAAATGGTACAAAGAAGGTGTTTGGCCGGGACCAACAACCTGATTGATCTTATCCGCGTTGTGACCTTAAACGGTAGTGACGTTAAAAGAGGAGTACTGTATAGATCTTGGTTTATTCTCTAAATCTGAAGGAGTAGGAAAGGTGAGGTCAGGCGCTTCCCTACGGATCAAGGTCATGCCATCATCAACCACAGCCGCCAGTGTTATAGTTAACACTCAAAGCCGCCGCGCCCAAGTTTTTTGTTGTTGCCACATTCGAATGAGTGAGCACAGGGCCATTAACAATGCATCCTCGGTAGTGGCTCCTCGATAGCCTCGCGGTACTAAGATCGTATTTTACGTCTTAAAACACGACGTGGTGTATGTGACGACAGCAAGGGGGTCGTGTATCCTTCATAGTATACATAGAATGAGTAGGAGTCATAGGGCTGCTACCGCTAGGCTATTGACGATCCCATACCACAGGCGGCGGAAGCTGCTCAGGATTGGGGGGGGGGCACACACTATTCACTGACATCAGGGCCAGACCTGGGAAAAGTCGAGGGTGGGGGTGGGGGTTACAGATTTAGCGAAGGCGCGAAGCGCCGAGCCTTCTAGGGGGGTCCGGGGGCATGCTCCCCCGGATTTTTTTTTTTCAAGGATGCAAAATGGTGCAATCTGGTGCAATCTGAACCTTGAAAAAGCCATCTGTGATGGTCTGGGACTTTGAGCTTTTTGAACAATTGAACTGACAAACTCTGGGGTACAAAAATTATCCTCTGCCCCTCCCTTAAAAAAAAACCACACACACATTTATTTATCAGCAGAGATGTTTTGTATGCTATTATTATTCACTACCTTTTGTTGATCGTTAACGGTATAAAGCTTTACCTTGTAGTTTATGAACATCACCGCCCTGCTTTCACTTAATTCAGTCTTGCTGCACTAGGTTCCTTGGAATTAGTACCATTTGTGAATTGTATCTTCTGGCAAAAAAGTTAACTGCCTCTAGGGGGGTCCGGGGGCATGCTCCCCTGGAAATTTTTTTTTTCAAGGATGCAAAATGGTGCAATCTGGTGCAACCTGAACCTTGAAAAAGCCATCTGTGATGGTCTGGGACTTTGAGCTTTTTGAACAATTGAACTGACAAACTCTGGGGTACAAAAATTATCCTCTGCCCCTCCCTTAAAAAAAACCACACACACATTTATTTATCAGCAGAGATGTTTTGTATACTATTATTATTCACTACTTTTTGTTGATCGTTAACGGTATAAAGCTTTACCTTGTAGTTTATGAACATCACCGCCCTGCTTTCACTTAATTCAGTCTTGCTGCACTAGGTTCCTCGGCATTAGTACCATTTGTGAATTGTATTTTCTGGCAAAACAGTTCACTGCCTCTTTGAAGTCAATATCAACATCCCTGTGCACTTTCAGTAAATCAAGTCCATTTAGTCTCTGTTGCCCCATTGTAGAGCGCAGGTAGTTTTTCAGGTTGCGGAACTGACTGTTTGAACGCTCACACTCGGCAGTAGTGACAGGTAGGGTGCAAAGGTTCTAAAGCATGATGAACAGGTTGGGATAAAAAAAAATCCCTGTCACAATGTTTTAGTGCTTCTGATGCCGTGGATGGGATGATAGCTGTCGCATTCTCAGCAGCACTTCGCCATTTGCAAACCCACCGTTGGTATTCTGCATCAAGGGTAGCGTTGTCTGGTAGGTCAGACTCCCACAACATTGCCAGCATCACCCCTTCTGGAACCTGCATGAAACCATCCTGGTTGTCTATTAAAGTGCTTGGCACCAGACATAGACCATCAACTGCTAGACCAGCATTTTTGAACCTCGAGTCCAATTCGGTTGACAGTTGTTCCAAGAAAGGAATGGCAATGCTAATCTTGAAATATTCTTCTGGAGTGGCCGCAGGTTGGTTGTCACGGAGAGACTGTCGGGATGCTTGACGAGGAACAATAACACCAGTTGTCAAAACATTTGCCATTTTGCTGACTTCTTCACTTGTAGTCGAGAAAATTGCTGATATTGAAAACGGTAGACTGTAAAAACTGACAGCAAATTAAAGTTTTCAAAACGCGACTGTGACGTGCACGATGTCGAAAACTGTCGGTCACGTTATCTACGCTAAGGCTAACGATTATGACGCGTCGACAGGAAATGATGACGAAGGGACGAACTTCTCTTACTGATCTGAGGGTGATGATGATGATTATGATGATAAACACTTGTATTGCTTGATTCCATTTGAAAAAAAAAAATCCTTTAATGCCCAGCAAAAAAAAAAAAAAAAAAAAAAATACACTACTCATTATTGGAGGGGGCAATATATAAGGCTGCCCCCTCCAACATTTTTCTAGGGGGGGGCATGGCCCCCCTGCCCCCCCTGCTTCCGCCGCCTGTGCATACCGCTTTGCTATAAAGGATCCATTCCACTTAGGGGTAAAACGTAAGTCGTCGATCCACTTGTTAATCGCAGCGCGAGGTCCACAGACTGCTGAACGTGTTTTGAGGTTATTTACAGTGTATGGCTGAAGGTAATGAACTGGATATATGGTATGTGTGTAACTGTTTAGGTAGGCCTACAGGTGACGAAAAAGCACAGAGTTATTCCAGCCAGATATTCACTTGCGTAGGATACCGAATGATAATAAATATTATTGTAGTTCAGTTTAAAATTTAGATGGTAGGGAGTGTACAATGCAATTAAATACAATACAGTACAACACAATACATCTTTAACACACACATACACACACACACACACACACACACACACTCTCTCTCTCTCTCTCTCTCTCTGTCTCTCTCTCTCTCTCTCTCTGTTACGTTAAAACGAACGAAAGTGTGTCTAAAGCGCGCACGATAGATCTCTCTCTCTCTGTTACGTTAAAACGAACGAAAGTGTGTCTAAAGCGCGCACGATAGATCTAATCGTTTCGTTTTGCAAAGTATTCAATGATGGAGTTTATTTACCTTTGATTTGAGTTTGCATTGTTGTTAGGAGAGGCTTTGTATAACGTGGATAATTTTCGTTGGTCGATATTGATGGTGAATCCTCTGGATCTATTTGTTTACTATCGATCGAAGTTTCGGGATGATTGTCGAAGAAAGAGAAGGTTCGGGGTATGTGTGGAGAGATGTATGACGTAAGTCAGTGATGACGATCTTTAATTCTGATTGGTTAGTTGTAATGCATCATTTCTAGAACAACCTGTCGTCATCTCGAAGGATAGAAAAAAAAATATATTCGATGCTTTGTGTGTTGTGAAAAGAGTTGCTGTGAAAGTTGTTGAGTTGAGTTGAGAATTGTATGCAGTTGTTGGTGTGTGCTGAATAAAAAGTGGAAAACTTCATACGTCGACTTAGCGACTAGTATGCTGCTTGAGCGGGTTGCGTGAATAAACGAATCTGAGCTACACTCATCAGTACTTCAGCATTGGGGCTGAATCCACTACTGATAAAGAAAAACACCATCATCGAGCTGAGTGTAACATTTTGGGGGTCAAGCCGCGATTCACGCCATAGCCAAGGGTTCAACTGCTACAACAAGCGAGTCAACGTTACGAGAGGCAGTCATCGAGGGTAGCCGCCAACGAGTTGCGTCGAGAGGGGCCAACATACTGGGACTACATCACCGATAGGTTCGGGTTGACTGCAAGGGCGTGTAGTCGCTGAAGAGTTGCTTCGTGAGCGAACAACAGATCGGGACTACGTGGCTGCCGTAAGACTACGTCGAGGGACAGTCTCGGAGCTACATCGCCAGTATTACAGAGAGCGGCGAGCGGACGTCGCGTCTACTTCAGCACAGGAGCGTATACATCAACACCAGCGTGGTGCAGCGTCGCATACGACGAGGACAGCGGGGCCTGCGTCAGCGAAAGCGACTAGTGGCAAGCATCAGCGCTACTGCAGAAAGCGTGCTGTTCTAGAACAGTCTAGAAAGGTACAGCACAGTCAAGAACTTTCCAGAAAAAGAACTCTACAGTCAAGAACTTTCTAGAAAAAGAACTTTCCAGAAAAGAACCTTCTAGAAAAGAACTTTCCAGAAGCATCAAGATGGCTGACTTCTGGCAGAAAGGGGTTGAACTAAATCTAAAAGGCAAACAGCTGACGGAGTACGTCAAATGCCAGGAGAGAATATTGCGTGAAGAAAGAGAAGAACAGCGACGGCGCGAAGAACGAGAATTAGAAGAGCAGCGTCGCCGTGAAGAACGAGAATTAGAAGAGCAGCGTCGCCGTGAAGAACGAGAATTAGAAGAGCAGCGTCGCCGTGAAGAAAGAGAATTAGAATTGAAGCGTCTGGAAATTGAACAGCAGCGGCAAGAAAGAGAAGAGCAGCGTAAAGAAAGAGAAGATGAGCGCAGGCGTGAGGAAAGAGAAGCTGATCGGCAGTTCCAACTAGAGTTGGCGCGCATCCTGCAACAGCAGCATGCGCCACAAGTTATCAGCGACAACACGGCTCCAAAATTGCCAGCTTTCGTCGACGGGAAGGACCAGATTGACAGTTATCTGGCGAGATTCGAAAGGTTCGCTGAAAGCTCTAACTGGCAACCTCAAGACTGGGCAATTCGACTGAGTGCACTTCTGACGGGGCAAGCTCTCGAAGTTTACACCAGACTGTCGAACGATGACGCCAAAAATTACGACGTCTTGAAAGAGGCCCTGTTGCAGTGCTACAACTTTACAGAGAAGGGCTACCGTAAACGCTTCCGTGAATGCCGGCCTAAGTCAGACGAGACGCCAAAGCAGTTTGTGGAGCGCCTGTCGTCATATCTACACAAGTGGGTGGAATTATCAGGCGAAAGGAAGTCTTACGACAGTCTTCATGACCTGATCGTGAAGGAACAATTTCTCAATGCCTGTCACAAGGACCTAGCGACCCACTTAGAAGAACAAAAGCTGCAGACGCTTAAAGATGTGACTGAGGCTGCTGAAAGATATCTCATCGCTCATGGGAAGACCCTGGGGCCACCCAGCGCGACGAAACATTTTCAGAAGACTGGAAACCATGTGAACCAGATCCAAGGAAGTCAGACGAGCCAGAGACAGACGGACTCCACGCCTCCTCCCAGGGAAGGGCATTCAAGAGGCTGTTTCACCTGCAACGCTACAGACCACAGGGCGGCTAATTGTCATCAAAACAAAAGTAGCGGACAGCGGAGCAGTACGGACAACGCAGCGGCGGGCAACCGGCAGAGGCGGTTCTCCAATCAACGGCAAACCAGTAGATCTGACCATCAGGTGTGCGGCGGGAGCGTCATTCTTCCGAGTGAGACCGAGCGCACAGCTACTCCTGCGGACGTGCAAGAGTGCATGACCGATGGCCAACTTCTCCTTGCCAACGGAAAATCCATCCCCGTCGTCGCCAGCGCAGCTGTGACCGTCCAGAACATGCCTGTTTCAAAGGGACGCGTCGGAAATCATGAAGTGACTGTCTTAAGAGACTCTGGCTGCAGTGGGGTCATCGTCAGAGAAGACCTAATCGCTAAAAAACAGTTCACTGGCGATTCAAAATGGACACTTATGGCCGACAGCAAATGTTTGAAAGCGCCAGTTGCGAAGATTCATGTCAACACCCCTTTCTACATAGGCGAAGTCGAAGCGGTTTGCCTGAAGAAGCCGCTGTATGATTTGATGATCGGGAATATCGACGGCGCGAGACGACCCGACGACCCCGATCCAGAGTGGAGTCCTGCCTCAACCCAACGCGTCGAAGTTGTGGAGGAGGATCCATTGCCGTTTCCCGATGGAGACCTTACAGAGCTGCTACGGGACAATGTGGCTACTCCAGCTCAGCCCTGCCGACCAGAGATCGTCGGTGCTGTTACAACCAGGGCCCAGGCCAAGAGAGACAAGACGTCTACGCCACTGAAGGTCGCCGACAACTCCAAAGCTGCCATCGTGGACAGAGATAAGCTGATCCAGCTCCAGGAAGTTGATAGCACTTTAAACAAGTACAGGAACCGCCAAGACCACGTGACCAAAGGCAGTGGTACGGTCTATTTTGAGGTGAAGGTCAAGATCCTGTACCGAATCTTCCAGCACCCGAGGGTCAACGGAGGGAAACCACTACGTCAAGTCTTGCTACCGTTACCACTAAGGCGCCAGGTGATGGAAGTAGCGCATGACTCAATCATGGGAGGTCACCTGGGTATCAAGAAGACGTCGGATAGAATCCAGGCGGTATTCTACTGGCCAGGACTTCATGCGGACGTCAGCCGTTTCTGCCGATCGTGTGACATTTGCCAGAAGACCATACCTCGAGGAAGGGTCCCGAAAGTGCCTATGCAGAGGATGCCTCTGATCGACCGACCTTTCAAGAGGGTGGCCTTAGACTTAATCGGCGAAATAAGACCTCCGAGTGAAGAAGGTCAGCGGTGGGTACTGACTTTAGTGGACTATGCGACTCGGTACCCAGAAGCAGTGCCTCTGAAGAAGATTGACATTGAAACTGTTGCAGAGGCGCTAGTGGACATGTTCAGTAGACTTGGAGTGCCTGAAGAGATCCTGACAGATCTCGGGACGCAGTTCGTCTCTGACTGCATGAAGGAGGTCAACAGACTGCTGAGCATCCGGCATTTGACTACGACACCCTACCATCCGATGTGCAACGGGCTTGTCGAGAAGTTCAATGCTACGCTGAAGTCCACCCTGAAGAAACTGTGCAGCGAGCAGCCCAGACAATGGCATCGCTATATCAACGCCTTACTTTTCGCCTACAGAGAAGTACCGCAGGAGTCCACCGGCTTCTCTCCGTTCGAGCTGCTGTACGGAAGAACCATCCGAGGGCCGATGCACATCCTAAAAGAACTGTGGAGGAAAGAAGTAGACACCCCAGAGGTGAAGAACAGCTACCAGTACGTGTTTGAGCTACGGGAGAAGCTGGAGCAGACTCTCGAGATAGCCAGAGAAAACCTGAAGAAGTCCCAGGACTGTGGAAAGCACTACTATGACCATAGGGCTGTGAACAGGAAGTTTAAACCTGGCAACAAAGTGCTGGTGCTGCTACCTACTGATCACAATAAGTTGCTGATGCAGTGGAAAGGCCCGTACGAAGTGGAGACCGTGGTGGGAATCAACGACTACAAGGTGAAGGTCGGCCAGCATTCCAAGATATACCACGCCAACCTCCTTAAGCTGTACGTGGAAAGGCCATCAGAGACTGTGCACGCAGCCACAGCAGCTGTGACCGACGACAGCTTTGACAGCGAAGAACTGTTGGAACTGGGAGACTTCCACAGCAAAGAAGGCATTGATGATGTTAAGCTAGGACCAAGCTTGACGGAAGGTCAAAAGATGGAGCTCAAGGACCTTATGGGCGAGTTTCCCCACAACTTCAGCGATGTCCCTGGCTCTACAACTTTGGTCGAACACGAAGTCCACCTCACTTCAAACATACCCGTTCGATCCAAGCCCTTCCCCATCCCTTTCAAGGCCCGTGAATCCTTGAAGAAAGACATCGATGAGATGCTG
The DNA here is from genome assembly GCA_036898135.1 of Oncomelania hupensis. Taxonomy (NCBI): domain Eukaryota; kingdom Metazoa; phylum Mollusca; class Gastropoda; order Littorinimorpha; family Pomatiopsidae; genus Oncomelania; species Oncomelania hupensis. The sequence continues at coordinate 73,995,226 of CM072516.1, forward strand.
AAGATGGGCATCATCAGGGAGTCCAGTTCCCCCTACGCGTCCCCTGTCGTGGTCGTGAAGAAGAAGGATGGGAGCAACAGAGTATGCATCGACTACAGGAAGGTTAATAAGATCACCGTCTTCGACCCTGAGCCGATGCCTACCGCAGCAGACCTCTTCCGCCAATTATCGGGGAGTAAAATCTTCTCGAAGATTGACCTCAGCAAAGGTTATTGGCAAGTCCCCGTGCGTCAACAGGACATACCAAAGACTGCTTTCATAACTCCTGATGGGACGTACGAGTGCCTAAGGATGCCCTTTGGTATGGTCAACAGCGGAGCTACCCTGAAGAGAGGAATGAAGAAGATGCTCAAAGGGATGGACAATGTCGTGTGTTACTGGGACGACCTGCTAGTCCACACTCGCACCTGGGAAGAGCATCTGCAGACCTTGAGGGAGCTGTTTCACCGCCTCACAGAAGCCAACCTGACCGTGAGACCCAGTAAGTGCATTCTGGGAACTGACAACGTAGACTTTATCGGCCATTCGCTGAAAGAAGGACAAAAGGGGCTTTTACTAGAAAACGTCACCAAGATTCTGAACGCTCCACGTCCCCAAACCAAGAAGCAGGTGCGATCTTTCCTGGGGTTGGCTGGATATTACAGGGAGTTTGTACCAAACTACTCCGCCATCACAGCACCCTTGTCGGACCTGGTGCGGAAAGGCTGTCCAAACCAAGTGCAGTGGGGACCGTCTCAGGAGAAGGCATACCAGACTGTGCGCGACCTCCTTTCGAAGGATCCGGTGCTACGACTGCCTGACACTTCCAAGGAATTCGTCCTAAGAACAGACGCAGCGGACGAAGGCATCGGCGCCATACTGATGCAAGAACACGAAGGGAAACTATTTCCGGTCAGTTACGCCAGCAAGAAGCTGTCCAGGGCTGAGAAAAATTACTCGACCATGGAGAAAGAGTGCCTTGCCATCATATGGGGAATCCGGAAGTTCGAACTGTACCTTCAAGGAGTGAAGTTCGTGTTACAGACTGATCACAAGCCGCTAACTTACTTGAAATCTGCCAAGTTTGTGAACAGTCGAATCATGAGATGTACTTGCAGAACTTTAACATGCGAGTAGAATCTATCAAAGGATCAGACAATGTTGGTGCGGACTTCCTCAGCAGAGTGTGTGAGTAAAGAACATTGACTGTGTGGATGAACTGTGAACATTGACAATATCCAGATAGACTTGCGGATGGAAGAACATTGACTCTGTGTGAATGAACTGAGCACAATGACAGTATTCAGAAAGTCCAGAATTAAGACTTTGTTTGTGCATTACGTTTCAACGTTGTTGAAAGAAATTAAGTAAATTTCTTCTTGAGTGGGGGGTTATGTTACGTTGAAACGAACGAAAGTGTGTCTAAAGCGCGCACGATAGATCTAATCGTTTCGTTTTGCAAAGTATTCAATGATGGAGTTTATTTACCTTTGATTTGAGTTTGCATTGTTGTTAGGAGAGGCTTTGTATAACGTGGATAATTTTCGTTGGTCGATATTGATGGTGAATCCTCTGGATCTATTTGTTTACTATCGATCGAAGTTTCGGGATGATTGTCGAAGAAAGAGAAGGTTCGGGGTATGTGTGGAGAGATATATGACGTAAGTCAGTGATGACGATCTTTAATTCTGATTGGTTAGTTGTAATGCGTCATTTCTAGAACAACCTGTCGTCATCTCGATGGATAGAAAAAATTATATATTCGATGCTTTGTGTGTTGTGAAAAGAGTTGCTGTGAAAGTTGTTGAGTTGAGTTGAGAATTGTACGCAGTTGTTGGTGTGTGCTGAATAAAAAGTGGAAAACTTCATACGTCGACTTAGCGACTTGTATGCTGCTTGAGCGGGTTGCGTGAATAAACGAATCTGAGCTACACTCATCAGTACTTCAGCATTGGGGCTGAATCCACTACTGATAAAGAAAAACACCATCATCGAGCTGAGTGTAACACTCTCTCTCTCTCTCTCTCTCTCTCTCTCTCTCTCTCTCTCTGTTAGTTCTGTTAATTTGTTAAGGGACAGATTGGAAGAGTTGACTTTCTGATTAGCCTAAAACTTTAATCCCTAATAATAAAAAAAATGTAAAGGTTTTTGTGGTTTTACAGTCTTTGTGTGTGTGTTGTGTGTGCATATGCGTGTGTGTGCGTGGGTGGGTGTGTGTGTGGATGGTGTGCGATGGTGGTTGAAGTTCTCAAGAATCAATTGTTAATAATGGCTCTTTAGACAGTGGGCTACTTCCCCTCCGTCAAAGAGCAAAGTTATTGTTCTCGTTGCTATGCCAGTTCAGTGGATACATTTTGTTTTTCTCACCAAAGTCAAACTTTCTCCTTATCGTGTTCGCTCAAGAGTACAAAACCAAGGTCTGTGCACGCTCGCATTCCATCGCACAGATTTGAAAGATCTTGACGCTCATGTCTTAGATACGAGAATGCCTGATATATAGCAAGCATTAAATCCTATTCTTCACCCCCCCACCACCACCACCACCACCACCCTCACCCCCTGTCTTAGGGGGCGCGACTATCGCGGATATCGCTTTCCTTGCGCAAGAGTAATACAAACAACATCCAAATAAAAATTAATCAACAATATTAAAAGTACCGCTACGTTTAAAATTGAGGCATACAGTCCCTACAGTCAAACTTACAGTATCTGTTCTTCTCATTATCAGCTCAAACGAGTTTCTCAGGGTACTAGTAACAGGCCTAAACGCTTTAAGCTTACTCTGTCTCTTAAAATGTTGTCTGCGGGACGATAACCATTAGCCCGACTTCTCAAAGTTGCCGTTCCTTCCTAACACTCGAGATAACGAATTATCTTAAACTGAAGATAGCTTTATCTTTCGTTGTGCTTTGGCAGTAACGCGTATACCGTGTTCTCTATAAGTGACTGTTAATCTGTTATACATTACTAGTATAACGCCTTTTCTTGCTTTATTGTAGTGTAGTGTAGTGTAGTGTAGTGTAGTGTAGTGTAGTGTAGTGTAGTGTAGTGTAGTGTAATTTAGTTTAGTTTTGTATACTTTAATTTAGCTTTTATTTTATGTTGTAAGCCTATGTCATCCGAGGCACAACAAGTGCTTAAAAACGATTTTGGATGTAACGCCACCGTTTGTACAGCGAATCAAAATACATTTTGTAAGCGGTGAAGAAAGAAAAATCAAGGGGAAGAGGGGAGAGGGAGAGAGAGAGAGAGAGAGAGAGAGAGAGAGAGAGAGAGAGAGAGAGAGAGAGAGAGAGAGAGTTTGTACAGCGAATCAAAATACATTTTGTAAGCGGTGAAGAAAGAAAAATCAAGGGGAAGAGGAGAGAGAGAGAGAGAGAGAGAGAGAGAGAGAGAGAGAGAGAGAGAGAGAGAGAGAGAGAGAGAATTGACAATTTGATTTTTTCATGTCTTTAGCAACACAACCCTCAGACAGGGTTTAAAACAATTTATCAAAAAAACATTTGGAGAACATTTCAACATTTAAAATTATTAGCTAATGTTAATTATATATATGTATATATATATATATATATATATATATATATATATATATATATATATATATATATATATATATTTATATATATATATATATATATATATATATATATATATATATATATATATATATATATATATATATATATATATATATATATGCGTGTGTGTGAGTGTGTGTGGGTGTGTGGATGTGTGTGTGGGTGTGTGTGTGTGTGTGTGTGTTTGTGTATTGTGTGACGTGATTCTTGAAAAGTGTGAGCGATTTCTTATGTGTTGCATTTCCAGGTTTCTCTGCAGATAATTTAAAATAGTCGGAAATCAGAACGAGCCACATGTCGGGCTGTCGGCCGGTCTATTATGATAATAATACAGAATGCTATCACGCGCTTTTTCTTCAATCGAACTCAAAGCGCGGCCATCTGAACAGATCGCTAGGACAGAAGTCGGAATAGAAATCAATTTTTATTTGAGATAATTTGAGATTGACTGCGTCCAATATCATTATTAAAGGGAGGGAGGAAACCGAAGCACCCGGAGAAAACCCTCGGTGTCGTGAAGAGTCACGCAAGTTCGTCCCACGCGGGGTTGAAACCCGTGACCTGTGGCCAAGGATACCTGCTTACTGTCCACTGAGCTACCAGGCCACCCCTGAGGAACAAGGGGTAGTCGGTCCGTTGGAAGCCAAATCTCAAGAACTGCGGAACGGATTTTGACTAAACTTCATAAGTTCATTACCGAGATTAAAAGCTTGCCGCCCGTGCCATTATATTTGCTCTACCGCAAAGGTCGAGGTCACTGGAGTCCATTTGTTGCTCAACACATTTTGCTCAGTATTTCAAGAACGGCTGAAGCGATCTGGTTGGGGTTTTGTATACAGGTACTTCAAATGATGGGACCATCGTACAGTAACAACCAGTCTGGTTGGGGTTTTGTATACAGGTACTTCAAATGATGGGACCATCGTTCAGTAACAAGCAATCTGGTTGGGGTTTTGTATACAGATACTTCAAATGATGGGACCATCGTTCAGTAACAAGCAATCTGGTTGGGGTTTTGTATACAGGTACTTCAAATGATGGGACCATCGTTCAGTTACAAGCAATCTGGTTGTCGGTCAGTTGGTGTGTCCGTCGCTCCGAATTGCACTCTTGTTCTCTGTGTGTTCAAAACCTACTCTTGGCCTTATCTTAAGAACGAGTGAATCAAAATTCATCATTTTTTTTAGTTTGCGCAGACTTTAACTACTGCTAAGCAATGTTAGGTCATTCTTATTTGTACTGTCCCAAAGGTCAAGGTCATGATGCTTTACAATTTTCTGAAAGCGTTTCCCGCAGTATTTAAAAATTGGGTCAGTCTATTTTGGATAATTTTTGGTTTTGCTTACCGTTCAGATCGTGGTCTATAATTCCCAGTTTTCATTTTGCTTCTTTAGGATAACATCAAATCACCACACCGCCAGGAAAAATAACACTTTTGAAAATACCTACTTTATCGGCTATGCTTGCGAGTCGAGTTAGTTAGTTAGTTATTCATTGCTTAAAGGGTCCAGCGGACTGCAAAGAGCCGAATCGGGACCACAGAATCAAGACCACAACTTCGCTGAAGGAGGACTTGCCCCTGATCCGCATAAAAGATCAAATGAAACAACCCTAGTGGTAACATTGAAGGCACTCCACGAGCTGGTCAATTTACAATAAAGATATCCCACGCAGGGGGGACGCTAAGGCTATACTCTATATAATTTATCGAACCCCCGTTTACAAAAACAAAATAGAATATAAACATCATTATAAAATATCAACAAAACACATACATATAAAATGCCTACATTGCCAAATAATAACGTCATAAGAAGCACCAGTGACCATTTGGCAGAAAGCATCCAATATTTCCAAGCTGATACAACAGACCTCACACACAAATGAGGAGTTTTGTCCCGGAAGAGTTTTTAAAAATAAAGGTAGGTGACTGGTCTAGCGAAGAAGATAGTATAGTAGATTGATAGGACAGAGTAGGAATGAGAAAGATCAAATGAGAAAGACAGCGACAGTGGGAATTAAAGCACTACATTTCCAGAAAGTGGGGATACTATTTATACTGAAACCCCAGGAACCCCAATGGGGAAAATATCGAGTGTCTGGGAATACATTTGAATGGCTTGCCATGTTGTTTAGCTTGAGTTTAATAATTTTGTGTTGATCTTGCTTTTTTGTTTTTAATTTTGTCTTGCCAAAAATGTGATGTTGGAATTCTCCTTTGTGGGTAAGAGTTGTTGACTTGACTTAACTTGACTGTCCTTATTCTGCTCCTCCTCCTCTACTTCTGCTTCTGCTTCTTCTTCTTCTTTATCTTCTTCTTTCCAAGAAAACTACTCACAAAATTAAATAGTCCTATTCCAAAAATTAATCTCTTCAAGACTACTCTAGCTAAATCCGTTTCCTCTCTGTGCAGTCACTTTCCTCTTAAAACACAAAACATATTTAGATAAATCTTAATTGTTTTGATCCATCATAACATCATTAATTTGATTTTAATTTTTGAAAATGATTTTATTTAATGATGACCTTGTTTATTTATTATTGTTTCATGATGTTAATGTTATAACCCTATTTTTTGGTATCTAGCAGTTATCTTACAGGACCCAAGTGCAAGATGTAACACAGCTCACCCAGCGCTTACTCTTAAACCCTTTCAACTTATTTTATCTTATCTTATCTTGTCTTCTTCTACTTCTCCTCTTCCTCCTCCTCCTCCTCCTCCTTCTTCTTCTTCTGCTTCTTCTTCTTCTTTTTCTAGTTCTACTACTACACCTCAAGTGATTTTTGTTTTGTTATTTTTCTTCTGCTTCTTCTTCTTCTTCTTCTCCTCCTCCTCCTTCATCAAAACTTCCACCTCTTGTTCTTTCTATCTATGTGCGTTTGTATGTACATGTGTGTGTGTGTTTGTGTGTGTACGAAAATGTTTGTTATGTATGTTTTCTGTGGGTATGTGTGTGTGTATTTGCCTGTGTGTGTATGTGTGCGCGTGTTGTCTTGTGTTTTGTCTCCACTAGGTCTGCATGACTTTAGACATGATTTGAAAACCTCTCTCTCTCTCTCTCTCTCTCTCTCTCTCTCTCTCTCTCTCTCTCTCTCTCTCTCTCTCCCTCTCCCTCTATTGTAAAACCTGATTAATTGATTCAAGATTCAAGATTTAATCCCATTACTCGCCCCTTTTGGGGTGTGGAGGATACAAAAACATAAGCTTAACAATCGTAATGCGGTTGTAAAAATAAATAATTACAGCAACGTTACTAACATTCCAACTTTAACATTCACAACAATAACATTTCGCTAATACATACGCCCTTTCCTAATTGTATAAATTTACTCAATTTTAGTAACACATGTTTTCTTTTCCGAAACAAATGACACAAGTTAAACATTGACTTGCACGATAAATATTTTCTACAAATAAACATTTGTTGCAGATGCGACGTAGTACGACAGACCATCACACAAGCCATTGGACAACACGATGACCTGCTCACAGTGGTGAAAAAACGGAAACTCCGATGGCATGGCCACGTCACCAGATCATCAGGTTTTGCAAAGACCATCCTGCAAGGCACAGTGCAAAGAGGTAGAAGAAGAGGGAGACCGAAAAAGAGGTGGGAGGACAACATTCGAGAATGGACTGGTTTGACACTGCGCGAAACAATCAGGGGTGCAGAGGACAAGGAAAGATGGAGAACGCTGGTTAAACAATCATCTGTGGTGCCCCTACGACCTTCGAGTTACGGAACAAGATAGGATAGTCTAGATAGTATAGGCTTGTATTTTGGACACTCAAAAATAAAGTGAAATTCCTCCCCAGTTGAACCCATTTTGCAGTCCCTACAGATTCTTTCTGTTTTGATTACACCTTTCCGCCTTCCTAATTCTATTCGTATTTGTAACTTCATGTAACTTCAGATATACATTGGGTTGTTCGGTGTATACATGTATTGTGTTTTGTATACTGCACGATAGTTACTATAGTTATTTGTATTGCGTTATTATAGTTATTGTGTTATGTCGTTGGCATGTATGACTGAATATCGCAGAATGTGAGTATGAATGGTAGGAGGAACCATTGTAAGATTAGGCTACCGTCTAGAATGTATGTTTTATGGACTTCAGTATTAGGCCTATACAGTCAAGGCATTGTGTATAGACTTCTTCTTAGTAATGGTGTGGATATAACGTCGTAGGTGAATATGTTATGTGAGCATGTAATGTGAATCTGTTACTTTTGCATGGTTTTTGATTAATTGATTTTACAGACACACAGTCATGCTTGTAATTTCTCTTGTAGAGAGTGTGGGTTCGGGCACTGATTAGAATTACATTACATTACATTACATTACATTATTGTTGTTTTAGGTCCAGCGGACTCTACCGAGCCAAATCAGGACCGGACAACCCCCAATCCGCATAAAAGATCTGCCGAAACAACCCTAGTGGTAAAACCGAAAGCTCTCCACCTGCCAGTCACTTTACAATAAAGACATCCCACGCAGGGGACGGCTGAGGCTTCACCCCAACTTATCGAACCCCCGTTTACAAAAACAAAATAGAAAACAAACATCATTATAAATTATTAACAAAACACATACATATAAAATGCCTACATTGCTAAATAATAACATCATAGGAAGCCCTGGCAGAAAGCGTCCAATATTCCCAAGCTGATCCAACAGACCTCATACACAAACAAGGAGTCTTGTCCCGGAAGAGTTTTCAAGAAAAAAGGTAGGAGACTGGTCTAGCGAAGAAGACGATAGTATAGCAGATTGATAGAAAAGCGCAGGAATGAGAAAGAGCAAATGAGAAAGACAGCGACAGTGGGAATTTAAAGCACTAAATTTCCAGAAAGTGGGGATACTATTTATACTGAAACCCCCGGCACCCCAAAGGGGGTACTGATTAGAATAGACCCGACGTTTCGTAAGAGGCGACTAACAGGGGTGATGTTACCACGGCATCACTGGGCGAAAGTCTTCTACACAGAAGTCACCGGCCAGGACGGAGGAACCTCATGTTACTCCAGGTTCAACGACCAGGTGCTCGAGGCCAAGGCGAGCCACACTGTATTCGTGGATATTGGCTTTGGCCAACAGCCTGGAGAGGAGTTGGCCCTGCCAGGTCTTTCTTGCCCAAGACACACTGCATGATGAATAAAACCATTTACTCCATACCGGATTATTATTATTATTATTATTATTATTATTATTATTATTATTATTATTATTATTATTATTAATTGTTGATTCTAAGTCGTCGCCCGGGTCAACAAGGACCGCGCCTTCCGTTGGCCACCAGGACGGAGGCGATAAGTGTGTTACTGATGGACAACTTAGCAAGATCCGCACAAGAAATAACATCGTCATAGGAACCTGGAATGTCAGGACCCTACATGCGGAGGGAAAATTAGAAGAACTGGCCCACGAGATGGGCCACTATCGATGGGACGTTTTAGGGATCAACTGCGCTGGAAAGGCCACAAGCTTTTTTTCAGCGGTAGAGATGACAGGCACGAATATGGAGTTGGATTCTTGGTCCACAAGAACATTCTAGCCACTGTCATGGGTTGCCGCCCAGTCTCCAGTAGACTCATTACCATCCGTCTGAGAGCAGCCCCTTTCAACACCACCATCATCCAGGCCTATGCCCCAACATCAGACTATGACGACAGCGAAGTGGAGGACTTCTATGAAAATCTACAGGTTGTCCTTGACCAAGTGCCGAAAAAGGACATAGTCATAGTGGAAGGCAACTGGAATGCCAAGGTTGGCCAAGACAGAACCAACAACATCTATATCATGTGTTCGTAGACTTCAAAAATTCGTTTGTCCGAGTTTGGCATGCACCTCTGTGGGCAACCATGAGAGTGCACAACATCAGCTCTAAAATTATTGAAGTCATCAAAAACCTGTATGACAAGGCTACCAGCGCCATCAAGAACTTGTTCAGAACAACAATCGGTGTGCTTCAAGGATGCCTACTCTCTCCAACGCTCTTCAACATCTTCCTAGAGCGCATCATGTCAGATGCCCTTGCAGATCACGAAGGCACAGTCAGCATAGGGGGAAGAGCAATCTCCAACCTTCGTTTTGCGGATGACATTGATGGATTGGCTGGAGAGGAACAAGAACGTAACAGCTGGTACAGAGGCTTGACACCACCTCCAGAGCCTATGGAATGGAAATAAGTGCAGAGAAGGACCAAAATGATGACCAACAACACCAATGGCACCAACACGGACAAGGCCAATCCCTCAACACAGTGCATAGCTTCCAATATTTAGGAGCCATTGTATCAGATAATGGGTCCCGACAGGAAATCCTCTCCAGGATCGCACAAACAACTGCTGCCCTGGCGAGGTTAAAGCCAATTTGGAAAGACAGGACCATCATTCTACATAAGGTAAGGCTGCTGCGCTCCCTTGTCATCTCCATCTTTCTATGTGCTTGCGAAACATGGAACCTCATAGCAGATCTACAACGAAGAATACAAAGCATGGTGATGAGGTGCTACAGAAGACTTCTGAGCATTTCCTATACCCAGCACATCACCAACGACGAAGTCCGACAGACTATCACACAAGCCATTGGACAAGACGATGACCTGCTCACAGTGGTGGAAAAACGGAAGCTCCGATGGTATGGCCACGTCACCAGATCATCAGGTCTTGCAAAGACCATCCTGCAAGGCACAGTGCAAGGAGGTAGAAGAGGGAGACCGAAAAAGAGGTGGGAGAACAACATTCGAGAATGGACTGGTTTGACACTAAGCCAAACAATCAGGGTTGCTGAGAACAGGAAAAGATGGAGTACGCTGGTTAAACGATCATCTGTGGTGCCCCTACGACCTCCGAGTTACGGGATGAGTAGGATAGGGATAGAGATGAATGAAGACATATTGTAATGTGTTGTATTGTATTGTATTGTATTGTATTGAATCTGTATCCTTGTTGTGAATAAAATGTCTGAGTCTGAGTCGTAGTCTCTCTCTCTCTCTCTCTCTCTCTCTCTCTCTCTCTCTCTCTCTCTCTCTCTCTCTCTCTCTCTCTCTCTTTCTCTCTCTCTCTCTCTCTCTCTCTCTCTCTCTCTCTCTCTCTCTCTTTCTCTCTCTCAAAATAGATCAAATAAATGTGCGTTGTAGAATGACTTGAGTGTTTGTTTTGTTCAATCATATTGACAATAATGTAATAATGCTTTTATTATATATATGGGATCATTTTTAGCCATAGGTTTCAAGCATAGATAGCACACCCACACTCACATAAACACACACCCACACACATACCCGCGCGCGAGCACGCGCGCGGGCACTCAGACACGAAAAAGAAAAATAAACCTGTTGTCGCAGACAAGGAAGTAAAATTACTCCTAATCTTAATTAGCCACATTATAAGAGCGATGTCGTAGTTTCATCCCAAAGGAAATGCCGATAGGAAAAACTTACTTAGTAGCCGGATTTCGGGCTGAAGTGTATCAAAGAATGTACAGCTTCACAAAGAAGGATCATAACGTCACACAGCTATGTTAAAAAGTGAAGACAGATGCGTTTGGCGCGCACCAAGCGGCGAGTTTGAGCCCTCCGTGCAAGGGACGTAATCCTCTGCTTAGCAATACGTAAACAAACCTTGCCGCAGGACGTTTCTGACCCCTAAACATTAACCTTTTGTAGTAAAACGCACTCTGTTACAAGAAAGTATTTTTTATTAATTACAAGTTCGATTCATGATTTTATGTATCTCCAGTTACTGGCCAGAAGACATTAACAAACACAAGCATTTGCCTTCATTATAAATTCATTAGGGCATACAACAAACAGTTAATACAATGCAATGTACTAATGTATGGAATAAAAAGCATGTTTGTTGTATGTGTGCGCTTTGAATGAAATCGAGTTGGTATGCTGGGCGGCATTGCGTATGTTTTGTTTAAAAAAAGTGTGTGTGTAAATGTTTTCTTTTGTATAGATCGGTAAAATTAGATTTTAGTTCAGTAAAATATGGTTTGATGTTTTGTGGAAATTTGGATTTAGATATTTTATCTGTTTTTTAGATGTTGTTTGTGGGGTTTTGGGTGGGGGGGGTGGAGGGGTTATGATAAATATGATATTTTATGTGGTTTTGTTTTGTAGCTACATTTTTTTGGTTATTTTTTTTTTGGGGTTGTTAGATTTAGTTTTTTTCTTATTGTTTTTTTTGATTTTTTTTTTTTTAATTATGTAGTTTTGTTTTGTTTTTTTTTTTTTTTTTTGTTTTTTTTGATTTTTTTTTTTGTTTTTTTTTTTTTTTGTTTTTTTTTTTGTGGATATTTTTGTTTTTTTTTTTTTTTTTTTTTGTGATTGTTTGTTTTTTTTTTTGTTTGTTTTGTTATTTGTTATGTTTTTTGTTGAAATAAAATCGATTATTTTTTGGGAATCATTGTAAGGATAAGAGGAAAAGAAGGGATTGAGAAATGTGGAGGTGTCAAATTATTTAGATGTTTGATTGATCCTTTTACGAATAAAGGGAAGAGGATCACCTTCACTTCAGCCTCACCTTCATCGCTTTCCCTCCTTTCAACGCCGTCACCTCCATACGTTTTAGGGTGACGAGAGGAGGGGAAGATCATCTTCACTGCAACTTCACCTTCATCGCTTTCCATCCTTTCAACGCCGTCACCTCTCTACGTTTAGGTTGACAAGAGGAGGGGGAGATCACTTTCTTTCAGACAGCGTTTACCTGACGTCTGCAATCAACGTTTTTTTCCGCGTTGCTCTACCTTAGTGTTCATCGCTAACGAAGAAAGAGTGTAGGATCGTCATTATTATTATCTTTCATATAAATTATAAGGATCCATTTATGTTGTTTAGTATGAAGTAGTTGTTGGGTCACAGGATTGAATGATTATCTGTATTATTGCCATCCATGTCATTGTAACATCATTTCTGTATCATCATCACCTCAACCCCATCACCATTACCATGTTTTGATCATTTATATCAACTCGTGTATTCTTTTGACTTGGGTTTATCTTTTTATAAATAAATGGTTGTTTGTCTTGTCAAATCTTTCTTTTGGAGTTCTTGATTTCCTCTGCGTGAGAGGATAGGCTTATACCCAGGGGGGGGGGGGGGGGGGTGAGCGCGACAATCTATTCAGTATTATTGAATTGCTCTTTTTGTGCAGATATTGCCTTCTTTTCTACTTTATATGAAAGTGTGAATCTGCATATTAATTGAGTACATGACTGCGTGTGTAATAATTTTTATTCTGAGAAAGCTCGAGTGCATTTATACCTTTTGTCTGAACTTGTTATGAAATACCTTCATAGTGCATTCCTGTGTAGCCTACTTAGGCCTGTATGTGTGCAACTGTATGATAGGCATATTTGCCAAGAAAAAGAAATCGGTGACCAGACATATAATACGAGAGGAAAAAGAAATCAGTGACCAGACAGTTAATAAGACAGACAAGCAAGTGAAAAGGAACAAAACAATGCATCATTACATTGCATTACATGATTATTGTCCAGCGGACTCTTCCGAGCCAAATCAGGACCATACAACCCCTGATCCGCATAAAAGATCTGCTGAAACAACCCTAGTGGTAAAACTGAAAGCTCTCCACCAGCCAGTCCTATCCTATCCTGTCCCGTAACCCCGGAGGTCGTAGGGGCACCACAGATGATCGTTTAACCAGCATACTCCATCTTTCTCTGTCCTCAGCAGCCCTGATGGCTTACATTACATTACATTACATTACATTACATTACATTACATTACTTGATTATTGCTTTAGGTCCAGCGGACTCTTCCGAGCTAAATCAGGACCGTACAACCCCTGATCCGCATAAAAGATCTGCTGAAACAACCCTAGTGGTAAAACTTAAAGCTCTCCACCAGCCAGTCCTATCCTATCCTATCATATCCTGTCCCGTAACCCGGAGGTCGTAGGGGCACCACAGATGATCGTTTAACCCGCATACTCCATCCTTCTCTGTCCTCAGCAGCCCTGATGGCTTCGCTCAGTGTCAAACCAGTCCATTCTCGAATGTTGTCATCCCACCTCTTTTTCGGTCTCCCTCTTCTTCTACCTCCTTGCTCTGTGCCTTGAAGAATGGTCTTTGCAAGGCCTGATGATCTGGTGACGTGGCCATACCATCGGAGTTCCCGTTTCTTCACCACTGTGAGCAGGTCATCGTGTTGTCCAATGGCTTGTGGTATGATCTGTCGGACTTCGTCGTTGGTGATGTGTTGGATATAGGAAATGCCCAGAAGTCTTCTTTAGCACTTCATCTCCATGCTTTGTATTCTTCGTTGGAGATCTGCTGTGTCGTGAGGGTCCATGTTTCGCAAGCATATGAGAAGATGGAGATGACAAGGGAGCGCAGCAGCCTTGCCTTGGAATGTAGACTGATGGTCCTGTCTTTCCAAATGGGCTTCAACCTTGTCAGGGCAGCAGTTGTTTGTGCGATCCTGGAGAGGACTTCCTGTCGGGACCCATTGTCTGATACAATGGCTCCTAAATATTTGAAGCTATGCACTGTGTTGAGGGATTGGTCTTGGACTTTCATGTCCGTGTTGATGCCATTGGTGTTGTTGGTCATCATTTTGGTCTTCTCTGCACTTATTTCCATTCCATAAGCTCTGGAAATGGTATCAAGCCTCTTGTCACGGACCGGGTTTATAATATTTCGGTCCGATGACTGTTTGTAGTATCTTCCTGTGAGAAGATAAAAATGTAATTTTTTTTTATTATTATAAATTGAAAAACTGAATGCTGATTGGCTGAGCTAGTCATGTGACGACTGGCCAATCACATTCAAACTGGGGGCAGTCTCTTCTTGTGTATACCACGGTGTGGTTGTGTTTGTACTTCTAGCAGCTGTTGACTGCAGGTATATATATTGTTTATCATTGAAATATTGTATTATAAATATAATAATAGTTAACCATGACTATATTCTACTTGTGGTGGAATAAAAGTAAGAGTAGATAATTTTTGATATTAGTATGAAGGATGGATGAGGGAGGTGGTGGATCGTTGTATATTATTTTGAATAACGAATTGAAATCGGATTTTTATTTGATTTGAGGTTGAAACCTCAACTCGCAATGTATAGCATTATATTTATTTTTGTGAATGAAAGTAATTAGCGGCAAGAATGTAATAATTAGTTGTTATAATTAGTTTTACAATTTTTGCGTATGTGTGAACTGTGTTCTACACATATGAGTTTTGAATTATATGTTGCTGGTCTGGTCCTGTCACAGAGAGAGAGAGAAAGGTATATGTGGTAATACAGAAAGTCTATGTATCAAGATATTTAGTGGGGAAAACTTGTATGTTTTCAGAAGTTTCCGGCTGGGGCCTCGAGCGGAAGAATAAAGAAGAGGAGAACGAAGCAGAAAGAAGAAGTAAGGGAGAAGGTGAAGAAGGAGAGAAGGAACGAAGAAGAAGAAGAAGAAGAAGAAGAAGAAGAAGAAGAAGAGGAAGAAACTCTGAGAGAAGAGAAAGAAGCTCACGAAGAAAGAAGCAGAGGATATCACGAGAGACGAGCCAAGGAAGAAGACGAGAAGGCGAAGAAGAGGGAGAAGAAGAAGGAGAAGAAGAAGGGGCCAGAGAAGAGCCAAAGAAGAAGACGAGAAGGCGAAGAAGGGGGAGACGAAGAAGGAGAAGAAGAAGTGGCCAGAGAAGAGGCCAAAGAAGAAGACGAGGAAGAGAGACGAGCAGCAGTAGCAACCGCTACCACATCGACACCAGTAGCAGCCGCTACCACATCAGAAGTAGTAGCAACCGCTACCACCTCAGCAGCAGCAGCAGCAACAGCGGCAGCGGCAGCGGCCACAGCAGCAGCAGTGGAGGATTATTGACGGCGGTGAAGAGAACGATAGATAGAGGAGAAACCCAGGATAGATAGAGAGAAGGACAAGGATAAGCAGAAGGAGGATAGCATAGAGACAGAGACAGATATTAGAGACAAGGAAAGACACAGTGAATCCTAACCTCCATGAGACTAGTGGGGGATCTCTCTCTGTCGACGGTGACCA
The DNA here is from genome assembly GCA_036898135.1 of Oncomelania hupensis. Taxonomy (NCBI): domain Eukaryota; kingdom Metazoa; phylum Mollusca; class Gastropoda; order Littorinimorpha; family Pomatiopsidae; genus Oncomelania; species Oncomelania hupensis. Next base: position 74,010,816 of record CM072516.1, read on the forward strand.
GGTCGATATTGGTGTCTATTGAGACTGGTGACACTTGGATTATGTGACCGGGATTTTTGTGGTGGTTTTTGGTGATTGGTGACGTTATTCGTGGATTAACTGTCAGAGACTTATGTGTGTGTTTTGTGAGTGATTATAATTTCACGGATTATTTCTACATAGTACGTGAGTACAAAACTATATATATATTTTTCCCATGTTATTGATTGAATTGTTTGTACTTATGTGAACTTGTTGGTTATTGTTTATTTTCTGGTAATAGAAAGGGGGAGTGACAACAAAAAGAATTCTTGAGAGTTAGGGAGTGTGAGACGGGAGAACACGCAAATCAATCACGCACGCATACACGCAATTCTTGATATAACCCCTTTCGTTACACCTCTGTACCAGCTGTTCAAGTTCTTGTTCCTCTACAGCCAATCCATCAATGTCATCCGCAAAACGAAGATTGGAGATTGCTCTACCTCTATGCTGACTGTGCCTTCGGGATCTGCAAGAGCATCTGACATGATGCGCTTTAGGAAGATGTTGAAGAGTGTTGGAGAGAGTAGGCATCCTTGACGCACACCGATTGTTGATAAAGAAGCTGCTTAGAACTATCAAGAGGAGGAGGATATGCACATCAAAAAGGGATGGCAGGGCAGTCCACACATGCTTGTTTCAATGATTTGAAATCAAACAGAATTTTCGTTATCAACAAGCCATAGCATGGTATGCTGGTGATATCAGTTATTTAACATTTAGCATTTAGTGATGGTGGACTAGATCTTGGATGGATTATACTAAAGACTTCCCCTAAGCTTTCTTTCACCTGAGCGCTGAAAATGCATATCAAATAAGCAATTGGCAAATCCATGTTAGTACACAGAATTTTGAACACGCGTACCTCTAGCTCAGTGTTAAAGAGTGTAAAATGTGCACTTTCTTTTTTAACACGAATAAAAGCAAAAGAATTGGTAAAAAAAATTAAAAAAACTGCACAAATTGTTCTCACACACACACACACACACACCAAACAAACAAGCAAACACACACACATACACACACGCACACCCACACCCACATATATACACACACATACACACACACACACACACCCACGCACACACAAACCAAAATTCGTGACAATCCGTTCACTATAGAAAGCACAGTAAGGTCAGTTTCTCAAACCAGAAAGATGAATAGTAAGTCAAAAGAAGGGAACGTCCGAAAACACCTTTAGCAAAAACAAGCAAAGATTGAATTACACTAGCAACGATTCTGCTATACAATGTTTCCACAACATTGTTTGGAAGCTTTGTTTCAAACGTGTTTTAACAAAGCATGTAGTCACACAGCAAAGTAAGTATGTGCAACATCTGCGCGAAAAACAACGCGCATTCCGCCATCTTCCGAGAGTTGCGTCCTCTTTGCGCGCCCGTTTTGATTATAAAAGCATGACCGACACAACCGGTAGCGATGATGAGGTTATTATTTATTTTATCAATTTTATATAACACTTATCCAGCTCACGAGCTGCTCAAGGCGCTGGTCGATACCCCTTCACGCACTTTAAGATCTTCTGCTGACAATCGCACACTCAAGGTTCACGTCACCCGCACTAAGACATACGGCCAACGTGCATTCGCTTACTCCGCACCTAAGCAGTGGAATTCCCTTCCCTCCCATATCCGCAACATACAATCAACACAAGCATTCAAAAAGGCCCTCAAAACCCATCTCTTCAAACTGCATTATTCAGACTGATCTGTATCCCGCTGCCATTCTCTCCTCTTTTGTCTCTGTCTGATCCGTAAGTGTATACACGGCTGTACATATTTATACTGTTTTTCCTCCTGGGCCTAACCGGGCATTACACTACATTACATGATTATTGCTTTAGGTCCAGCGGATTCTTCCGAGCCAAATCAGGACCGGACAACCCCTGGTCCGCATAAAAAATCTGCTGAAACAACCCTAGTGGTTAAACTGAAAGCTCTCCACCAGCCAGTCACTTTACCATAAAGACATCCCACGCAGGGGACGCTGAGGCTGTACTCTAATTTATCGAACCCCCGTTTACAAAAACAAATAGAATACAAACATCATTATAAATTATCAACAAAACACATACATATAAAATGCCTACATTGCTAAATAATAACATCATAGGAAACCATAGTGACCACCTGGCAGAAAGCGTCCAATATTCCCAAGCTGATCCTCATACACAAATAAGGAGTCTTGTCCCGGAAGAGTTTTCAAGAAAAAAGGTAGGTGACTGGTCTAGCGAAGAAGAAGATAGTATAGCAGATTAATAGAACAGAGCAGGACTGAGAAAGAGCAAATGAGAAAGACAGCGACAGTGGGAATTTAAAGCACTAAATTTCCAGAAAGTGGGGATACTATTTATACTGAAACCCCCGGCACCCCAACGGAGGTGCCTCACCAGGCATATAAATAGCTGTGAATAGGTTTTTGCTATTTTATTTCTGTCTTTTCTGTCATTTGTGTACATAGTTGTAAATAGTCTATTTCTGTCTTTTATTTATTTATTTTTTTTTGTAATTTGTGTACATAGTTGTAAATAGTTTGTACCCTTACTGTTCTGTCTTTTGGTGTATTGTAGCAAAAGCAATGTTTTATCGAGTGCATGTATTTATATGTAATGATTATGTAAAGCGTTGTGAGTCTGGTCATAGGCTGGAGTACCCGCTATATAAAAATCCGTTATTATTATTATTATTATAACTAAAGCCTTCCGAGGCGCCCACCTGCACCCTACCCCTTAGGGTCATGAGCAATCTTGCCACTGTAGATTGTTCAAACCTATAAAGGAAACAGTGAAAGCCACAGTTGAAAACCTGTCTTTCCTTTATAGGCAAGACAGATTCACTGCGGCAACAGTACCCCCGTTGGAGTGCCGGGGGTTTTCAGTATAAATAGTATCCCCACTTTATGGAAATTTAGTGCTTTAAATTCCCACTGTCGCTGTCTTCCTCATTTACTCTTTCCTATTCCTGCTCTGTCCTTCACTCTGCTATACTATCTTCTTCTTCGCTAGATCAATGACCTACCTTTTTTCTTGAAAACTCTTCCTGGACAAGACTCCTTGTTTGTGTATGAGGTCTGTTGGATCAGCTTGGGAGTGTTGGACGCTTTCTGCCGGGTGATCACTAGGGCTTCCTATGATTGTACTATTTAGCACTATAGGCATTTTATATGTATGTGTTTTGTTGATGATTTATAATGATGTTTGTATTCTATTTTGTTTTTGTAACCGGGGTGTTCGCGTAGTTGAGGTCAACCCTCAGCCGTCCCCCGCGTGGGATGTCTTTATTGTAAAGTGACTGGCCGGTGGAGGGCATTCAATTTTCCCACTGGGGTTGTTTCAGCAGATCTTTTATGCGGATTGGGGGTTGTCCGGTCCTGATTTGGCTCGGAAGAGTCCGCTGGACCTAAAGCAACAATCAATCAATCAATCAATCAATCAACCTGCAACCTTTTGGCGCATAGTCTGACGCCAAGACGACTGAGCACAATCCTGGGCGACCGGGGACGGGGAGAAGAGACCTAGTGCGTGCTGGATGTATTTGTGTATCTGGCACTCACCCGTCTAGCACATGAGCGTCATGATCTTTAAAGTCCATGCGATAGAATGCGTGCGTGCACAGACTAGACCTCGGTTTGTACTCTCATCCGAAGGAGTAAGGGCGCAGTGTTTCGGGGTAATTTTTATTTTATTTAGATTTATTTGATTTTAACTCCATGCGGTCAACGGGGTTTGAATCACTGCCCACTGTTATCACTGCAAAATTGAAAGAAGAAGAAAGGGAGTCAGCTTTGTGCGAAACGTTGGCTGGCTACTGCTGTTCGACTGCTGAGCACGGAATGGACATTTAACGGCATGCTGCGCATGGCGAAAGGTATGCATCCTGATTTACCTACAACAATGTTGCAACAAAATTTAGAGCAGACAAAACATTTTTAAAATTACTGTTTCAAATATGGTCACACGTGAAACAGATTAACAGTGCGCAGTAAAATTCATCCTCGCTGACAACAGTACCCCATCGCCAGCGCCTTGCGGGATAAAAAGGGAAACGAACGTCAAAACCCTTTCTGCGGCTGGACTGGAATTTTCGTTTGACACATTCTTTACGACAACACACATATGGTTTACATTTAAACTAGCGTTCTTGTAAATTGAAAATGAAACAAAGGCTTTGTCTACAAGGGAACAGGCCGCAATTATTTGGTTTTAGAATGAAACTGGCGCGTTGGAAAACACAAAGGCAAAGAAAACGAAGAAGAAGTCCTCCTAATTCTCCGAGGAGAAGTTGAGGCAGCGGGAGTGGACAACATACTTGCAGAATTGCTTCAAGCAGGAGGAGAAGCGATGATTGACGCCTTCACCATTATCTGTAACAAGATTTGGCAGAGTGGGGAGTGGCCTACACCATGGACCCAGTCGCTTGTCATCACTCTTCCCGAAAAGGGTAACCTTCAGTAGTGTGAATATTACCGCACCATCAGTCTCATCAGCCATCCCAGCAAGGTCCTCCTGAAAATAATACTCAACAGGTTGAAATCCCAAGCTGAACAAATCATAGCTGAAGAACAAGCTGGATTCAGGGCAGAGCGAAGTACCACTGTAGACTTCAAAAAGGCGTTTGACCGAGTCAGACATGCAGCTTTGTGGGCAACCATGAGAGTGTACAACATCAACCCTAACGTTATTGAAGTCATCAAAAGCCTGTATAAACAAAGGCTACCAGCGCAGACCTCCACAACAACGTCATCGGGAACTGGTTCAGAACAACAATCGGCGTGCGTCAAGGATGACTACTCTCTCCAACGCTCTTCCACATCTTCTTAGAGCGCATCATGTCAGATGCCCTTGCAGATCACCAAGGCACAGTCAACATAAGGTGTAGAGAAATCTCCAACCTCCGTTTTGCGGATGACATTGATGGATTGGCTGAAGAAGAACAAGAACTTGAACAGCTGGTACAGAGGCTTGACACCATCTCCAGAGACTTTGGAATGGAAATTAGTGCAGAGAAGACCACATTGATGACCAACAACACCGATCGCATCAACAGAGTCCAAGGCCAAGCCCTCAACACAGTGCATAGCTTCAAATATTAAGGAGCCATTGTATCAGACGAGGGTCCCGACAGGAAGTTCTTTTCAGGATTGCACAAACAACTGCCGCCCTGACAAAGTTAAAGCCCATTTGGAAAGATAGGACCATCAGTCCACACTCCAAGGTAAGGCTACTGCGCTCCCTTATCATCTCCATCTTCTCATATGCTTGCGAAACATGGACCCTCACAGCAGACCTACAACGAAGAACACAAATCATGGATATGAGGTGTTACAGAAGACTTCTGAGCATTTCCAATACCCAGCATATCACCAACGACGAGGTCCGACAGACCATCAAACAAGCCATTGGAAAACACGATGATATGCTCACAGTGGTGAAGAAACGGAAACTTCCATGTTATGGCCACGTCACCAGTGCATCAGGCCTTGCAAAAACCATCCTGCAAGGCACGGTGCAAGGAGGCAGAAGAAGAGGGAGACAGAAAAATAGGTGGGGGGACAACATTCGGAAAGGGACTGGCTTAACACTGAGCGAAGCCATGAGGGTTGCTGAGGACAAAGAAAGATGGAGTAAGTTGGTTACACGATCATTTGTGGTGCCCCAAAGACCTACGAGTTACGGGATAGGATAGGATAGGATTGGATAGGAATAGTACTACTAAGTATTTGTTGGCAGCAAGACATTGTCATTGTGTTATTAGTTAGCTCAATGTTTGATGTTAGTTTTGATTGTCACCTGGGTCTTTATTAATTTATATAATAACATTATCCTGTAAGTGGTACAGTAGCCTACTATTTTTCAAGCGCACGTCATTTTCATTTTATTCAATTATAATAAATTATACAATAATTTCGCTCTTTCTTTCTTTATACAATACACACTATCATGATCATTTGAGGGTTCTATTATATGTCTGGCAGACAATCAAAACCTGGTTATTAAAAACAATTGACGACATAATACAATTAAAATCATCTATTGTGAACAGTGAGAGAAACTATATTAAACGAATATGAAATCTACAATAATTTTGTTAACACTTAAACAAGAATTACAATAGATAAATACAACTTTATTAATCTCAAAATTAGCAATTACAGTGGCAGAATTAGCAAACTAGCATTACATACACACAACGAACAATCACATCCAACAATAGAAGGACGACGAGGGGTTCTTCTTTTTTTATCTGTACAGTAGGTCGGATAGCGCAGTGGTTGGAGCACTCGCTACTGTGTCGCAAGTTAAGCACCGTCCAATGCGGTTAGGACTTGGATGGGTGACCGCAAAACGTGAAGCGACAAATAACAAGGCCCCCAGTTGACTCAACTTTGACTGAGTACGTACTCTCTTAAGGGTGGGGAAGGTAAAGCAGCGAGGGAGAGAGATGGGCATCACCCTCATTAGGCTGGCCTAAGATAAGTGTGATCTCCAACATCACGCTCCCACATCTACGGCCACAAGGCTATGGGACTACCTTTACCTTTACCTTTTTACAGTAGGTCGCCCCTCGGACAACCTTCCTTATATCATTGTATCTCCTTCTTATTGTACTAAATAGGTGCTCTTATTTACCCTGCGTCTCTACTTATTGTTAATATTTCTCGAACTGATAACTTTTAATAATAAAGACTTTTCTCACCAACTTTTATAGCCCCGGTCATGATCTGGCTCCGAAGTGGAGATTTTAGAAACTAGTTATTCTCTTGATGAGGTCCATGATTTTATATGTAAGCCTCTTGCACTGTTTTTATTTTATTTTATTTTATTTTATTTAGAGGTGGGTGGGAAGTTTTGTATTCTGTGATCTCTTTGCTGATGATAGCTCTGTCTACACTTCTTGTAATGAACTAACAAAATTCAGTTAGATCTTAATTTAAGAATGCAATTAGTATCCTGTGATCTCTTTGCTGATAATAGCTCTATGTACACTTTTTTTACCCCTTGGGGTCATGAGCAATCTTGTCACTGTAGATTGTTCTAACCTATAAAGGGAACAGTGAAAGCCCCAGTTGAAAACCTGTCTTGCCTTTGTAGGCATGACTAATTCACTGCGGCAACAGTTCCCCCCGTTGGAGTGCCGGGGGTTTCAGTATAAATAGTATCCCCACTTTCTGGAAATTTAGTGCTTTAAATTCCCACTGTCGCTGTCTTCATCATTTGCTCTTTCCCATTCCTGATCTGTCCTATCACTCTGCTATACTTTCTTCTTCTTCGCTAGATCAATGACCTACCTTTTTTCTTGAAAACTCTTCCTGGACAAGACTCCTTGTTTGTGTATGAGGTCTGTTGGATCAGCTTGGGAGTGTTGGACGCTTTCTGCCGGGTGGTCACTAGGGCTTCCTATGATTGTATTATTTCGCACTATAGGCATTTTATATGTATGTGTTTTGTTGATGATTTATAATGATGGTTGTATTCTATTTTGTTTTTGTAACCGGGGTGTTCGCGTAGTTGAGGTCAACCCTCAGCCGTCCCCCGCGTGGGATGTCTTTATTGTAAAGTGACTGGCCGGTGGAGGGCATTCAATTTTCCCACTAGGGTTGTTTCGGCAGATCTTTTATGCGGATCGGGGGTTGTCCAATCCTGATTTGGCTCGGAAGAGTCCGCTGGACCTAAAGCAACAATAAATCAATCAATCAATCAATCAATCTACACTTTTTCTAATGAACTAACAAAATGCAGTTAGATCTTCAGGATGCATTTAGTAATGCTGCCCTATGGAACAAAACTAAACAAAATGTTTCTACATCCAAAAAGGAGTAATGGCATTGTCATAAGAGCAGACAGAAACATCAGGAAACGCCATTCTTCCTTGACCTCTATGCTCGAGTTAGAGTCCTGCTTTCTTTTCTCTCTACGTGACACAGATAGAGAGCGACTTCGTTGACTGGCTGAAGACATCGTGATCTAGTAGGCCTACTGTTATTGTTGCCGCTCTGAACCACACGATGACGTAGGCCTAGGCCTAGGCTAACCGGCGAATGTCACACAAGGTAAGTGTAGGCGACGTCAGCAACTATGATCCTGAGGGCCTTACGCAGCTAACTGCACTGTTTTCAAGCTTACATTTTAAGGCTAAATTCGAAAGTTAGTCCAAAATGTCAGAGCTTCTGACAGCGCGTCTGGTTTAGCCACGAGCTCTTTCTCTCTCTCCCTCCCTCCCCCCTCCCGTCCCCTCCTTCCCCGGGGTTGGCGATATTACAGATTTAGAAAACCATGTACGAATGGCGAATTGTTTTCAAGCATGTGTTGCTTTGTTGTTTATAAATGCCTGTCAATGATGGAACATGTACGCTACGTTGCATCCTGTACTATTTACTGTATTAATATTATGTATTCTCATATATGTATACAACTGAGAGTTTGATGGGAGGAAAAACGCACACAATGCCTGATTTTTTTTAGTCGGTATGAACATTGTTCAAGTCTATGTATAAATACCATTATCGGAATGTTTTTTTTGATATCATCAATATATTTTGAACACACGTAATGGCTAGAAACGAAGAACTCAGAATTGTAACTTTGAACGTTAATGGTCTTGGAGACTTTCGAAAACGTAAGGACGTGTTCGACTTTTTAAGGAATCAGGCTTGCAATATTGTTTTTCTCCAGGAAACACATTGGAAAACTGACCAAGAGAACTTTATAAGGTCCCAGTGGGGGTTTGAGTGCGTGGTTGCAGGCAACAGTAGCGATAGTCGAGGCGTTGCTATCATGTTTAAAAATAACTTTCAATATAAACTTCATGCTGTTAAGAAAGACAATGAAGGTAGATATATACTACTGGACATTGAATTTTTAAATAAGCGTATGACTGTCGTTAATGTGTATGCGCCAAGTAGCGGAGATAATCCGGCATTTTTCACTAATTTGTTCTTGGAGATTGCTTTGATGGATAACAGCACTATGGTTGTTGGACTTGGAGGCGACTGGAACCTTGCGCTCGACCCCTCACTGGACACTAACCAGCCCACTAGGATCTATAGGCCAAGAAGTAGACAGGTGGTCAAAAATTGTATGCAGGATTATGATTTAATTGATATTTTTAGAGTACTTACTCCGGATAAAAGAAAGTATTCTTGGAAGAGATTTAATAGCAGCGTGCAACGTAGTAGAATTGATTGGTTTTTAGTGAGCTCCGACATTGGACCTTGTGTTGGCAGTAGTGATATTGCTCCAGGATATTTATCAGATCACTCAATAGTTTATTTTGGGTTAAAAACGGAGATTTCAGGTAAAGCCAGGGCATACTGGAAATTCAATAATTCTCTTTTGCGTGATAAAACTTTTGTAGATCTTGTGAAGTCCACTATTTTGGAACTTAAGAAACAATATGCCGTTCTTGTTTATGACCGAGACAATATACATCTTATTGACGACGACGACACAATCTTTATGATCGACGATCAGTTATTTTTTTTTAATGATTTTACTTGAGTTGCGTGGTAAATGTATCTCATACTCGGCTCGTAAGAAAAAAGAAGAGTCTCGAGTAGAGGCAGAACTTTTGGACGAAATAAAAGATTTAGAGGCTAATCTTTCTGACACAAACATACACATCCTGGAAGAAAAAAGACAGTCTTTGTACACACTGCGTAAAAAGAAAATAGACGGTATGATATACGTTCGCGTATGAAGTGGAGATATGAAGGAGAACGGAATAGTAAAATTTAATACTTTTGTAATTTAGAAAAAAAGAATTTTGTACAGAAATCTATGGCATTTTTACAGAAAGAGGACGGTAGTATTGTTCATGATGGGGAGGAGTTAGTGAAAGAAACAAAGGTTTTTTATGAATGTTTGTACACTGCTAGAGCAGATGATGCTAGTGATAATACTATCGATGACCTTAATCTCCCCAAGCTTACGGAAGAGAAGAAGAATAGCATTGAAGGACGCATTACTCGTGATGAGGCCTTGTACACTTTAAAGAATATGAAGAACGACAAGAGTCCAGGGTCGGATGGCTACACTGCAGAGTTCTTTAAGTTTTTCTTTGTTGATTTAGGTAAGCTATTAGTTAGGTCTGTAAATAGGGGTTTTGAAAAAGGAGAAATGTCAATAACGCAAAGGGAGGGGGTAATAACTTGCATTCCAAAAGAGGGAAGAGATAAAAGATTTAAAAAAAACTGGAGGCCTATAACTTTGTTGAATACGGTTTATAAGATAGCATCTGCGTGTATAGCGAATAGGCTTAAACTAGTGCTTCCTGACATAATCAATGAAAACCAAACAGGATTTCTTAAAGGGAGGTACATTGGGGAAAATATTAGATTACTGTATGATACCATGTTGTTCTTGGAGAAGGATAGTAGAGCGGGATTGCTCCTTATGATTGACTTTGAAAAAGCATTTGATTCTATCTCGTGGTCGTTCCTAGATAACTGCCTTAAAGCGTTTAATTTTGGTCTAGACATACAAAAGTGGGTGCGGGCGTTTTATGCTAACATCAAGTCGTGTGTTTCAGTGAACGGGCAGCTGTCTCAGTGGTTTAATGTAAGTCGGGGAACACGTCAGGGAGATCCCTTATCTTGTTATTTATACATTATTTGTGCAGAGGTATTAGCTCAAATGATTCTTCAGAATACGGACGTTAAAGGAATAAAGAAAGGAGAAAAGGAAACCGTTATTTCTCAATTTGCAGACGACACAACTTTCTTCTTAGATGGCACTAGAGAGTCCTTCCAAGCTTGTGTTGACACTCTGAAAACGTTTGCTCGTATCTCTGGTCTTAATATAAACTATGATAAGTCCGCTGTTGTGTGGATAGGCTCGGCTAAAAACTCAAACGCGAGATACATGACTGAAATTAATTTTGTCTGGAATCCTCTTGTGTTTAAGGTATTAGGGATTGTTTTTTCAGTTAATATAAAAAATATTGTAAGAGTAAATTTTGAAAACAAGTTAACAGAAATTGAAAGAATTATTGCGATATGGTCAAAAAGAAATTTAACTCCGTTTGGTAAGATTGCTGTAATAAAAAGTCAAATACTCTCAAAATTAACATATTTATTTACTAATATTCCAGACCCAAGCGAAAGTTTTTTAAGTGAACTAGCAAAGCTGTTATATTCTTTTCTGTGGAACGGTAAAACAGATAAAATAAAAAGGAAAATTGCGAGTCAAGCGTACGAGAGTGGTGGTTTGAAAATAATAATAATACTAATAATACAGGATGCTATATACGCGCCTTTCCCCAAATCAATCAGGCTCAAAGCGCGGCGATCTATACTAACATACACGCTCACCTGTCTCAACCATCCTCACACACACCAAATATACACCACATCCATCACTCAAACAGGTGGTGTAAAGGCAGGGAGATCGCTATTAGAAAACGGAAAGAAAATCGAATTTTTATTTTTGAAATTTTTATATTGACTGCGTCCTGTACCAATATTGAAGGGAGGGAGGAAACCGGAGTGCCCGGAGAAAACCCTCGGTGACCTCAATAGTCTCGTACCTAAGTCACATACGTTCGTCCCTTGTGTCACGTGGGGTTTATGGGCTCTGCACAATGGAATTATGGACCCTCACGTTTATTCGGTGGGAACTGCTAGTAAGTCACCCTATGAATTACTTTAATAAATTTATTTGTTTAGCTCGTTCTGTGTTAAGGTTGGGGTACAGAAATAGATAGAAAAATGGTAAAAGAATACTGTCACACTAGCTTTCACACGGCTATGAATCATATGTAGTCCAGCCACTTGATAACAGTTAAAATCACACATTTATTTCTTCTACTCTATACAAGATTCTCTAAGTACTAATCTAACTTAAAAAGTCTCAGTTACTGCTAATAGTTCGATCGCTGATAGTCTAGGCAGCTGTTATTTCTTCCTCGGGCACTTTGCTCGTATATTTCATGTAGATTTGGACTACTGTGGTCCGTTTTACAGTTTCTGAAGAGTTGGACTACTGTGGTCCTGTTATGATCAGTTTAAGTGCACCTTTGTCGATTACACTTAACTTTCTGATGGTGCGGTCGAAGTCCTTCTGTGAGGTAGCTTCTGGTACACCTTTGTAGTTGTGTAGTTGGGTTCCCTTGCCACGCTGTGGGGTCTGACAGGGTGTCTTTCAAGGTAGCTCTTTCCGACTTGTGCGGTAGAGGTTCCTCACCCAACTAGTCGTTTCTGTGGAGTGGGTCGCACAGGATAGCTCGGGATAGCTCGGGATAGCTCGGGATAGCTCGCCTGCTCGTCTGTAATATAAGAGACGAAATTCTGCACAACCCTGAATAATCGGTTTGTGCAGAGCGTCTCACTGAAAGCCAAGTAGCCCTCAGTGATAGCTCCACATCTCTATACATAAGCGACGAACATTCTGCTACTTCCGGGTTCCACTGGAATCTCAACTCTAAATTCCTATACATACATAAATATCAATCGTGTCTAACTATACACATACAGAATTAATAATAATATAAACATTCAGTGGTACAGCCACTGGTCTGCAAACATACATATAAGTTAAACAACAGTGGTTCCGTATGGTATACAACATGGCGGCGCAACCGGTCGTGTTTCGGCTCGTGGTCGGCTCTTCCACGTGGTACGGCAAATTCGGATTAATAATTCACATTTATGCATAGCAAATTCCACAAACATAATTTCAACAATAATATAAATATATCACGATGAAACAGAAGGGTGTTCATTTACCTGTTTGACAAGTTCAGGCCCGTGATGACTTGAGAGAATTCTAAGATTTCAAAGTCCTGCTTCCTGGTCTATGAGTGTAGAGATTTCTCTAGCTGTGGAGATGTTGACTCTACCTCGTCTCACACACGACTGATTCAAACTGTGTTAGGCTCTGACACAGTCAAACTGCTCTACCCACTGAGCCTGCTCTGATTGGTTAAAACGGTCCGATTCAAAGCTCAAGTGCTCACTCACTGCGATGTGGGTGGCTCGCGGTGTGTGGTCTGCTGCGTAATTTAATTGCTGCTGTGTAATAGTCTCTACTTCTTCTCTACTGTTACAAAGACTACACATGGCTAAATAGTCAATGAGCAGAGTTAAACTAGCCAATTCATGACAGGCTCCCTCAACTGAAAAAAGGCGATGACTACTGGATTCGACCTTTTTCTACTACAGAGCCTAGTTTAACACTGCACTATCCTAGGGTCCTATTTACACACTAAGTAAGTTGCTCTACCTGAGCTGCAATGCTGTGCCAGGTAGCTATGGACACTAGTGACAGGGTTTTACTGGACGGGGACGAATTCTGGTGCTGTGGCCCTTAGTTGTGTTGGGTGGGCGACAGCTGCTGTGTCCTCCACGAGATGGCGACTGAGGTAGTCGGCTCCGTGGTTTTCCTTGCCGGGGATGTACTCGATTTGGAATGAGTATGCCTGAAGGGTGAGTGCCCATCTCATCAGGCGAGAGTTCAAAGACTTGGAGGCTGCCAGGAACGATAGTGGTTGGTGGTCCACCTGAACTGTGAAGTGGGTCCCATACAGGTAGAGTTGGAATTTCTGTATGGCCCAGACTAGTCCAAGACATTCTTTCTCCGACGTGGCGTAGTGGGTCTCGGCGGGTCTCAATTTTCTGCTGACGTAGGCGACAGGGAATAGCGTCTCTGCATTCTTGGGGTCGCGCTGTAGCAGTACTGCTTCGAGGCCTAAGTCGCTTGCGTCGGTGCGAAGAACGAATGCCTGAGTCAAATCGGGTAGGTGGAGTACTGGCGCCGATGTCATTCTGTCCTTGAGTGTTTGGAATGCTGTCTCACATTCCGCTGTCCAAACTACTTTGTCCGGGGCGATTTTCCGGGTTCCATTTGTCAGAGGTACGGCGATGCTGTTGTAGTTGGGGATGAACTTCTGGTAGAAGCCGCAGAGTCCTAGAAACGACTGCACTTCCTTCTTGGTCTTGGGCCTAGGCGCGTCGAGTAGGCGTTTCACCGTCTTTTCTACCGGTCGCAGGCTTCCTTGACTGATGGTGTGTCCCAGAAATTCTAGCTCTGTGAATCCAATCTGACATTTGGTGGGTCTGGCCGTCAATCCCGTGTCTCTGAGGCGGGCGAGTAGTTGTTGTAGGAGCGTGACATGTTCCTCCCACGTAGGTGTTGCGATGAGGATGTCGTCCATAAACGAATGTAGGTGCTCGCTGCTCAGGGGTGCCAGGAGTTTTCGCATCATGGCGCTGAAGATGCTGGGTGCGTTGTGGAGTCCGAATGGAAGTACGTTGAACTCGAAGTGTCCTTCCATAGTGCTAAACGCTAGGTACTTTCGGACTTGCGGTTGCACTGGTATCTGGTAGTATCCTTTGCTGAGGTCGATGCGTGAGAAGTACTTCGCTCGCTGTAGCTTGGCAAATAGGTCGGTCTGGTCCGGGAGTGGCTCCGGCTGGAACTGCGTTACCGCATTCAGGAGTCTGAAGTCGATGCACAGTCGATGCTCTCCGTTGGGTTTTCGCAACAATACCGTGCCTGCGCTGTAGGGTGAAGTAGACTCTGAGATGATTCCGGCTGCCAGTAAGGTGTCTATCTCTTCCTTGATGGCTCGCTGCTGAGACAGTGGCATCGGGTAGAGCTTCTGGCGGACGGGTGTTGGGTCGGTCCCCGTTAAGGTTACTTCGACGAGGTCTGTCCTCCCTGGTCGGTCTGTTAGCACAGTCTGATGTTGTCGAATGACCTGTAGTACTTGCTGTTGCTGTTTAGCGGCTAGGTCTCCGTTGAGTATCACGTCTTTGTAGGTTTCTTTGGAGTGCAGGGGGTACTCTACTGCATTGGTCTCCATGCTTTCTCCTTCTTCCGCGATGGCGATGGCTAACAAGTTGTGAGTGCTGGGGGTCGCTGGTCGGTCCGTGTACTTCTTGAGGAGATTGATGTGGTGGTATCGGGCTCTCCCGTTCACCTCTACTTGGTAGACTGTCTTGGATTTCTTGGCAGTCACCCGGTACGGTCCTCTCCAAGCGATGTCCAGCTTGTTGGTTCCACTTGGAAGTAAGAGTAGCACTTGATCGCCGACTTGCAGTTCTCGGTCCTTCGCGTGGCGGTTGTAGTACTTCGCCTGACGGGCTCTGGCCTTCTTCAGTGCTTCACCAGCTTTCTTCCACGTTGCTTTGAGGGTTTCCTGCAGGTCTGCGACGTACTTGGTGGCACCTCTTGGTGTGTCGTCTATCTTGGCTTCCGTCCAACTTCTGCGTAGGGCTTCTAGCGGTCCTGCTAGAGGTCTGCCGAATAGCAATGTTGACGGGGTGTAGCCTGTGGCTGCATGGGGCGTTTCTCGGTATGCGAACAGTGCCGCATTCACGTAGGTGTCCCACGCTTCTGGATTGTCGTCGGCGACTTTCCTGAGTATGGTGAGAAGGGTTCCATTCAGTCTTTCTACTTGTCCGTTGCTGGCGGGGTGGTATGGTGGTGTGCGAATGTGATGAACTTGTATCAACTCGAACACGTCTTGCATCAGGCGGCCGGTGAACTGAGATCCGTTGTCCGTTCTAATGCTGTCCGGGAATCCGACTCTGGTAAAGATGGCGATGAGTGCATCTGCAATCTTCTTGGTGTCAATCGCTGGCAACGGGACTGCTTCGCACCACATCGTACATGCGTCGACGAGTGTGAGTAGAAATCTGTTCCGCTTCTTGGTCATGGGCAGTGGTCCTACTATGTCTACTGAGACTTGCTGGAATGGCACGCCGACTACTACCGATGGTCCTAAGGTAACTGGTACGGTGTGATGTCGCGGGGAATATCGTTGACATTGGTGGCAAGATTTCACGTAGCGCTTGACATCCTCCGTGATTCCTGGCCAATAGTAGTGTGCGCTGATTCTCTGCACTGTGGCTCCAATTCCCATGTGTCCGCTGAGTGGCATGCTGTGGCCTAGTTCTAGTACTTGGGCTCGAAGGGTGGCTGGTAGTACTAGTTGGGTGTGATCTCCATCTCCTTGTCGATGTAGAACTCCCTCTTCCATGTAGAAGTCTCCCTTGTGCGGGGGTGTGTGCGCCGTGGGTAGCTTCTGGAAGCACTTCGCTATCGAGGTGTCTTCTTTCTGTGCTGTTTTGATCTCTTCGAGTCCTGGATTCGGAGCGAACTCGGGCTGGGGTGGTTGGGTTTTAGCTTGGGCCCTGGTTTGCACTGCAGCTATCTCTACAATTTTAGGGGGCGTGCCTAAGAACACATACCTACAACCTAGCACTAGATCATACAGGGGTTTCTGTAAAACAGCTGCTTGGATTCGTCCTGTGACGTACCTACTCTCTACTTCGATCCATGCTATTGGGCAAGTAGTCGTCGGTTTCGTCAAGTCTGCTCCTTGTAAGTCGACTGTCTTGTCTGTCAAGTCCGCGCGCGATACAAGAGATTCGCTAACTATCGAGTCGTATGATAGACCTGTGTCATACAGACAGTTCGCTTCTTTTCCGTTGACCTTGACCGTGTCTGTCACCGATGGGTGATCTCCGATTGTGTGTGGCTTGTTACCGCTACTTTGAGTTAGAACTCTGTGCGCTGGCCGGCTTTCGCGCTCTTCCCTACGTTGTGCGGCCAACTTGAAACATTCTGCGGTGGAGTGATTGTTTCTGTTGCAGAACGAACAATACCGTCTCTGTTCTGCGGGACCTCTTTTCCCGAATTCCGCGTTGGGTCCTTTATTTTGCCCAGGTCTGGGGTTATTCGGCTTATTCGCGGTGCGCTCTTCTCGGTTAGGGCTTCGTTTCTGTGCCTCTTTCCCGTTAGGCTTTAGGTCTCGCCTGAAGCTCTTGGCTTCTCCGTGTGCGGCCACGTACCTATCTGCGACCTTGACCAGATCTTCCAGTCTTTCCGCGCCCTGCTCTACTGAGAATGTCCTCAGCTCGGGGGTCATGGTTTCCCGTAGCTGTTCCCATACTAACAGTTCTGTCAGTCCATCATACGTCTTAGCCGTGGCTGACTGGCTAATCCACTTATCCAGCATTGTGGACAACCGATCCGCGAACTGCGCATAGCTCTCTCCTTTCACTCTCCGATTGGTGCGGAACTTTTGCCGGTAGCATTCTCCTGTCAGTTCGAATCCCGTTAGGAGTGCCTCTTTTACTTTGTGATAGTCAGTCACTCTGTCAGTCGGTAGCTTACTGTAGATGTCATAAGCCTTTCCTCTGAGCCCTTGACTAAGCTTAAAAGACCAATGAGTGGGATCTAGTTTGTACTCTGTTGCTAGACGCTCAAACCTAGTCAGATAGAGATCTAGACCTTCTTCTCTCTCATTGAATGTTCCCAGTGGAAATGACATTCCTTGTACAGGGTTGGATGCTACCTCTAGCTGATCTGAGTGGGAAGGGGTTGAGGAAGAACTTGAAGCTCCTGATCCCAATCTTCTTAGCTCTAACTCATGCTGTCTGTCTTTTTCCTTTTCTGCCCTCTCATACTCCCATTTCCTAACTTCTGCTTCTCTCTCTGCTGCTAATGCTGCCTTCTTCTGTTCTCCTTCTAATTCTAATTTCTTCTGTTCTCTTGCTGCTTCTAACTCTGCTTTTTTCTGTTCTCTTGCTGCTTCTAACTCTGCTTTCTTTTGCTCTGCTTCTAATGCTAGTTTCTTCTGCTCTGCTTCTAATGCTAGTTTCTTTTGCTCTGCTTCTAGTTCTGCTTTTCTCTGTTCTGCTTCGAGTTTCTTCTGTTCTCTCTCGGCTGCTCTCTCTGCCTTAGCCTCCTGTTTCTCTACCTCTGCATTGATATACGCAATTAGGTCTCCCCCTGCTAAGTGTAAAGCTTCTCCTAGTTCCTTGAAACGCAATCTCAAGGCCACTGGGTCCGATATTGCCAAACGTGTCTATGAACAACCTCTGAATCACGTGGAATACCAAAACACTAGCAATATTGCAAGTCAATAACAACAATGCAAAGACAATCAAATTCGTAATCAATAATAGAATAAAACAAGAGTCAAATGGCATACAACAGTTACTTAAGCAAAACCTGCAAAAGAACAATGCAACATACAGGCACAACAATATTTGAAGCAAAAAAGTTTTTAACTAAAGAATAGTGCACCCAAACTGATTAGTCCTTGTTACCACTATTCTAAGTTATTCCACTACTCCTACTGTTATCTAATTTTATTGTACTTAGGTCCGGTTATACCCAATTCCTATTATACACAGATCCTGGCAGGCTCGCCAATTAAAGTGTCACGTGGGGTTTATGGGCTCTGCACAATGGAATTATGGACCCTCACGTTTATTCGGTGGGAACTGCTAGTAAGTCACCCTATGAATTACTTTAATAAATTTATTTGTTTAGCTCGTTCTGTGTTAAGGTTGGGGTACAGAAATAGATAGAAAAATGGTAAAAGAATACTGTCACACTAGCTTTCACACGGCTATGAATCATATGTAGTCCAGCCACTTGATAACAGTTAAAATCACACATTTATTTCTTCTACTCTATACAAGATTCTCTAAGTACTAATCTAACTTAAAAAGTCTCAGTTACTGCTAATAGTTCGATCGCTGATAGTCTAGGCAGCTGTTATTTCTTCCTCGGGCACTTTGCTAGTATATTTCATGTAGATTTGGACTACTGTGGTCCGTTTTACAGTTTCTGAAGAGTTGGACTACTGTGGTCCTGTTATGATCAGTTTAAGTGCACCTTTGTCGATTACACTTAACTTTCTGATGGTGCGGTCGAAGTCCTTCTGTGAGGTAGCTTCTGGTACACCTTTGTAGTTGTGTAGTTGGGTTCCCTTGCCACGCTGTGGGGTCTGACAGGGTGTCTTTCAAGGTAGCTCTTTCCGACTTGTGCGGTAGAGGTTCCTCACCCAACTAGTCGTTTCTGTGGAGTGGGTCGCACAGGATAGCTCGGGATAGCTCGGGATAGCTCGCCTGCTCGTCTGTAATATAAGAGACGAAATTCTGCACAACCCTGAATAATCGGTTTGTGCAGAGCGTCTCACTGAAAGCCAAGTAGCCCTCAGTGATAGCTCCACATCTCTATACATAAGCGACGAACATTCTGCTACTTCCGGGTTCCACTGGAATCTCAACTCTAAATTCCTATACATACATAAATATCAATCGTGTCTAACTATACACATACAGAATTAATAATAATATAAACATTCAGTGGTACAGCCACTGGTCTGCAAACATACATATAAGTTAAACAACAGTGGTTCCGTATGGTATACAACATGGCGGCGCAACCGGTCGTGTTTCGGCTCGTGGTCGGCTCTTCCACGTGGTACGGCAAATTCGGATTAATAATTCACATTTATGCATAGCAAATTCCACAAACATAATTTCAACAATAATATAAATATATCACGATGAAACAGAAGGGTGTTCATTTACCTGTTTGACAAGTTCAGGCCCGTGATGACTTGAGAGAATTCTAAGATTTCAAAGTCCTGCTTCCTGGTCTATGAGTGTAGAGATTTCTCTAGCTGTGGAGATGTTGACTCTACCTCGTCTCACACACGACTGATTCAAACTGTGTTAGGCTCTGACACAGTCAAACTGCTCTACCCACTGAGCCTGCTCTGATTGGTTAAAACGGTCCGATTCAAAGCTCAAGTGCTGACTCACTGCGATGTGGGTGGCTCGCGGTGTGTGGTCTGCTGCGTAATTTAATTGCTGCTGTGTAATAGTCTCTACTTCTTCTCTACTGTTACAAAGACTACACATGGCTAAATAGTCAATGAGCAGAGTTAAACTAGCCAATTCATGACACCTTGCGGGAATCGAACCCGCGACCTTCGGCATAGGAAACCGGCGACTTATCCACTGCGCCACGAGGCCACCCCTGACAGATGTAAGAGCTTTCCTGTGTGCCCTAAAAGTTTCTTGGCTTAAAAGAATTTTGCTCTCGGAGGGGAAAATAAGTCACATTTTGCTTATGCAATGTCCATTGTTGAAACATTGTCTTCATTTTGGTAGTAATTTTTTTGAAGTTGCGATACAACGTATAAAAAATCCTTTCTGGAGGGATGTTTTAAAACATTGTAAAATTGTTGTGATAAAATGTGCTCCTGTCACAGAAAGGGATTTTGTTAATGAACCATTGTTTTTTAACATAAGCATTCGTAGAGAAAGTAAAACAGTGTTTCTACAAAATTGGCTTGTTGCAGGAGTGACACAAGTCGGTCATCTCTTATTGTTAAATAGATTTATGACACACGAAGAATTTATCACAAAATACAATAGTGAGTGTAACCTTTTACTGTATCAAGGTGTGGTTCATGCAGTGAAAGAATACCAGCGTAAGATGAATTTTACAGACTTAGAAAATGTTGTAACGTCTAAGCCAGTGTGGTAGAACACTTGTGTAAAGGGTGTGAAGTCTGTTTATTCTTGTATTATTAGTAACACTGAAATACCAAAAAGTATTGATAAATGGAGCAGATTTTTTATACTGAGATAAATGTCAAGAAATTGTTTTATAAACTTAAAAAGACAACAAATGATACCACACTACGTTGGTTCCAGTATAAAATCCTTTAGAGGATTCTGCCGACAGGAAGATTTTTATACATGCGTAAGCTAGTTGATTGTCCAGTGTGTTGTTTTTGTAACAGTGCTGAAGAAACACCGCCACATCTTTTTTGGGAATGTAACATAATAAGAGATTTTTGGTTTGATGTACAAGTGTGGCTGCAGTCAAAGTAGTAATGTACGATTCGACTTGGAATTGGTCATCTTCGGCTGTAAGGATCATTTGTACACTGATAGAATATTTGATCTGATTTTGCTCCTTGCCAAGTACCACATTTTCGTTTGTAAACTTAAGGGCACAAAGCCAAATATCAATGTATTGAAGAGTATTGTAAAAGATTCGTATGTTGTTGATAAATATTATGCTAATGTTAATGGTGGTCGCTGGATTGACGACTGGCAACAATATGCTCCATATCTGTAAATCCTTTTTAATATTATCATTAATATTAGTATTTTTTATGCAAGATACCGGAAATTGTAATAGAATTTGCCAACCCAACCCACCCCTTCCCCTCTCTTACCCCCTGTCTCATTCGCTTAACCCTTTTCGATTTCTTTCTACTTAGCATCTGTCTCTTTGTGTGTGTGTACGTGTGTGTGTACGCGTGCATGCGTGTACAAGTGTATAATATGCATACTATATATTATAAAAAAAACTAAAAAGAGACCACCATTGATGATGGTACTTTCTGTGTTCACTATACAATGACTGTACTATGAATGTGGACAAACTACATTTGTGGAAAATATTAAGTTCTTTGATTGTCGTTACTATGCATAAGATATGTGGATTTACTGTGCATTGTGTGGTTTAATGAAAAGAAGGATGAGCGTGTTCTCCCTAAAAGAAAAAAAAATTCTTCCTTGACCTCGTTTTTTGGGATTGATGTTGAACAAATACAAACTGATCGTGTGCTTGGAATAATTATTGATCGTAACTTTTAATGGCATAAAACATGTAGATTACGTATACAAACCTGTCTACAAAAATTGTATCTCTTAGTTAAATTGTGGGTGTTTTTGGTTGATGCAAGAAGAATATTTTTCCGGTCCCATTGCCTTTCTCATCTCAATCCTGCGCCATCAGAATGTAGTTGTGCAGGAAAAGTGCATAGTACAAAATTAAACTCTTTGCACCGTAGAGTAAGCCCACCGCCGTAGCTCAATTGGTAGAGCGCTCGCCTGGCACACCGATGACCCAGGTTCGAATCCCGTGGTGGGCGATATAAAATGTGGCCATTTTTACTGTCTATTTTAGCAGTAGGATTGCTTTGGTAATTCAGTGTTGATTCAGGTCCCTACCCCTCTTTCCCTGGGATGGTTATCCCCGTCTGCAACATTGCCAATGGTGGGTGTAGACGTTAAACCTCAATGTTCATTCGTAGAGTTTGACGATCATTGAATATCCTTAAGTCGTTTATCATCAAAAAAACTAAAAGCAACAAACCTAATGTCATTATAACATCAGATTTCCTTCAACATTGATAATGATGATGAGTCCACTTGTATGGCGCACATATCCATGCTGGCAGCATGCTCAGGGCGCAGGGGGTTGGGGAAAAAGGTTGAAAAAAAAAAGAAAAAAAAAAGAAGAACTTCTCTATGTATACACTCAAAAATAGTCAAAAAAGATAAGTCTTCAGACGCCTCTTGAAAGAGTCCAGTGTCTCTACGACTCTCAAGTCCTAGGGGAGAGTGTTCCACAATGCTGGGCCACAGTGGGAGAAGGAGCGGTGACCCAAGCGCCTCTTCCTGTGACCATCCACACTTGGAACGGATAACATAAACTGGGAAGAGGAGCGAAGGCGCCTTGAGGGTTTACTGCGTCAGAACGTTACTAGTCCAGTATATACATCCTGCCTCGAACAAGAATTGATCTGTTTAAGAATTGTTTTGCAATCTCAAGGCCTTTAGTCTGGAACTCTCTTCCTTCGAACATTAGATGGCGTACCACTCTTCATTCATTCAAACGTACACAAAGGCAACATCGCTTTACTAGAACGTAACCACTGATTTTGTCACCTTTTTTCCGAAGTGCAATTTGATTATTTGGTCTACAATTGATAGTGTTTTAAATGTATGTGTATCTGATATATATTTGGTTGTTTATTATGTATTGTGGAATTGTAGCACCAATATTGAGTGTCGTATATCTTACTTTGTACGCTGCATCATAGTTATTTTGCGCTGTGTGCCTTCTCGTTGGCCTGCATGACTGAATATCGGAGAATGTGAGTAAATAATACGAGGAACGATTGTTAAGATTAGGCTCACGCCTAAAATCTGTATCCTTGTAGTAAAAAAAAGTCTGAGCCTGAGTCATGTTATGTTATGTTTTGTGTTTCCTTGTTCTTGTACTCTTCTTCTTCTTCTTCTTCTTCTTCTTCTTCTTCTTCTTCTTCTTCTTCTTCTTCTTCTTCTTCTTCTTCTTCTAATCAGTACAACTTATGTTAATCTGATTAATAAAATTCGATTCAACAACAAAACTTCTTCTTTTTCTTCTTCTAGAATTATGCTATAGCAAGGAAGCGATGATGTTCGAAAACAGGATCTAAAACGCAGAACTTGACCTTCTTTCAGCAATCAAGCACGGACACAACACACACGCCCAACACCGGAAAACCGTCGAGCATTAACGATGCTCATATCTGGCGTCAAAACAAATGATGTAAAGAAACATCAATAAGTATTAAAAAAATTATTTTAAATAATAACGGATTCAACACTTAGGACAACAATGTTTAAATAAGATTGCAAGTCATTCAAATGTATTTGACCAGGTCGAATAAATATGTATATATATATATATATATATATATATATATATATATATATATATATATATATATAGAGAGAGAGAGAGAGAGAGAGAGAGAGAGAGAGAGAGAGAGAGAGAGAGAGATTCTGGCAGTGGTTATGACTCTGCTTTATAATAACAAAGCCAAAGAAAAACATGGAATGATTTTGTGGTCCTTATTCGGCCCTTTGCAGTCCGCTGGACCCTGTAAGCAATAAACAACTAACTAAATTTGCGTTATAGCAAAAATGATGGCACGGGGAGAGAGGCCACTAAATTAGGTAATGTTCGTTTGAAGTTCGGTTAAAACCCGTTCCGTGGTTCTTCTTCTTCTTCTTCTTCAGAGTAATGTGCAAACCCCAATGTTGGGGAACAATACACATGTGTGGGACTTGACGGGAGCATGCGCCGGCACGTTAAAAAACAACAACAAACAAACAAACAAACTTTCAGGCTTTCACCCCCTCTACTAGGGAAAGGGGGGGGGGCACAGTGGGGTTTGGAGGACAAAACTATGATACACTAGCAGATTATTTAAAATAATTAAGATATTAATAATAGGTACAGGTAGCCCCTTAATAAGGCTTTTCTTTAACAAAATACTTTATTATTATATTTATTTATTTATATATTATTTATATAACAAGACAGATGACTCAGAACTCTTTATTAATTTGGATACCTAGTCATTTAAATATATTAGGAAATGTCATTGTTGATCATTTAGCAAAGAGTGCTGCATCTTCGGACGAATCCATTAAATTATTTGTCAACCTTACAACAAATGAAATTAATAATCAAATAAAACGATGTGCTTGGAATCAATGGAATGAGAAATACAAGCAAGAGGTCATTGAAAAACATTGCTTGGATAATTCACCCGTATCAAATAACTTATATCTATTTCAAAATCTTTTTATATTAACAGTTTATTTCACAGACTAAGGCTAAATGCCTGGCGTGCTCGTTTCATAAATCCTCCAGTTCTTTGTAATTGTGGTATATTTTTTAATGTAAATCACTTAATATTTGAATGTCAACAAAATTATAACCATTTTCAGCCTTTACTCATTAGATTAAATAAATTAAAGCTACCTATGTCAATCTCAAGTATTGTATATCCAGAAGATCATTCTGATTGGTCATTGAGCTTAATGCTCATAGATTTATTTAGAAGTCGTGAATTATTCATTTTTTTCTAAATATCTTCTAACAATTAGATTAGTAATTGTCTGTTTATTCTTTAGGCAACAAGAATTCAATATCACATAAATTATTTTATCATTTTATACTCTATTAATTAAACCGTGTCATTAGTACATTGCTAAATTATCTGTTATATCTGGGATACAAATTTTACATACTATTTTTTAACAAATGCTGGCATATGGGTACTTTACCTGATTATTGGAAATCTTCTATAATAATACCTGTTTTAAAATCAGGTAAGCCCCGATCACTTACGTCAAGTTATAGACCAATATCACTAACGTCTCATGTATGTAAAGTAATGGAAAGGATTATTTTAGAAAGAATATCATATTATTGTATAAAACATAATATTATACCAGTTAATCAGGCTGGTTTTCAAAAAAGAAGATCAACAGTAGACCATTTAGTAAAAATCACAACCCATATTAAGAGACAATTTGCAAAAAGAAAAAGCGTTTTAGCAACATTTTTTGACATCAAAGCATATGACAGAGTATGGCATGCAAGATTAATGTACAAACTAAAATCAGTTGGTTTGTCAGGTCGTATGTATAATTACATTGGCACTTTTTAAGAGATAGAAATGTAAAGGTAAAAGTGGGGAATTCATATTCGTCTAGCTATACAACTAATATGGGAATTCCACAGATGAAGCAGGAGCTGCATTTGTAATACCGGATTTAAATATATCAGAATCATATTATTTAGGGAAAGGATATTCGATATTCACTGCTGAATTAATTGCGATATTAATGGCTCTAAATACAATTTCTAATTTTTATGTGAGTATATGCAGCGTTGTTTTATGCGTAGATTCTATGTCAGTTTTACAAGCATTGAATTCAGATAATAATTGCAAAAGAAAAGAAATTATTTTGGAAATTAAAAATATTATTCACAGTTTGATAACTAATGGCACTCAAATGAATTTTGTCTGGATTCCCTCACATAGTGGTTTCCTTTATAATGATTGGGCTGATCGGGCTGCAAAACTTGGTGCTTCAAATATTAATTCTCAAACAATAAAAATACCGTTGTCTTCTAAAGAAATTCAAAACTCTATAGAAAATAAATTTGTAAAAGACATTAAACTTACTTGCAACTATAATAAACCTTGTGGAATTGCTAGATCAGTTTCAAGTATGGCACATAGAATAATATTAAACTCAATTAAAACCAAATAATTATTGTAAAAATGTAAAATGTATATGTGGTGAATCTATTTCTCTAAAACATGTATTACTTCAATGCAGTAATATGCGTCCATTTTTGCCAACTGATGTTTCTATTATCGATTCCATTGATAACATAAGCTTTGATATAAGCATTAAATTAGCAAAAGCTTTGATTGATTCTCCAGTTGCTCAGTTTATACAATTATGTATTTTATATGTACGGATGTATGTATGTATCTGGTGTAAATGTGTGTGAATGCGTGCGTACGTCTTATCATCTCGATGAAGAAGACGTTAATAAAACAACCAACCAACCAAAACGGAATTGAGTGTAGGCGTCTCTGAAACATCTTAACTGAGGTAGAGAGAAATAGCGCGTCACAAGCTGACATCTACATCCGTCGGCTCGTAGCAGTTCCTACCTACTTCAGTCGCACGTTTAGAGTTTTCGCGATCGGACTCACGGACATTTCTCAAGTCGCGTTGTTTTGTTTTTTTAAGCTGAAAAAGGTGGTTAGAGAATCAGCGAAATCTTTAAGTAGGTAGCAGTATTTTTTTCTTCTTACCGATAGACAAGATCATCAACTTTCTTTTATCAGATATTCATCACGTATTGATACACGAGGAACGCCACATGATTTCATTGGTGAATAGACTTGCAAGGGTGTGTGTGGGTGTGTGTGTGTGTACATGTGTGTGTTTGTGACCTCTTTTTTTTCGACCTCAGCTCGCTATGATTTTCGTCAGTAAATTTATAACATGTTACTTTTTTTTTAGTGTTTTAGTTCTTTGATTTTATTGTTGTAAACCAGTATAATGTTCTTATTGTTTTTTTGGTGGCATCTTTTATGCATATTTTATACTAGTGGTTTTTGTACCCTGGCAAGCCAGGGTACACAGGTTGCTGTTTAAAATGTAGACAGAGAGACAACTGTTGTCTGCGAGTTTCATTTGGACGATGATACCTCCCCATATCCCCCTTGCCACCTCACCATACCCCCCCCTCCTGATATCTACCCGTCCCTCCCATGATGCCTCATCATACCCCCTTGATACCTCCCCGAACCCACTTGATACCTCCCCATAACCCCTTGATACCTTTCGTACCCCCCTTGTAACCTACCTGTACCCTCCTTGATACTTCCCCGTTGCTAGCAAGACGCTCTTACCAACTGAGCTACCCGTCCCCTCTAACCATCGAATCGACCATCACCATACCCCCTTATATATACCCGTATCCCCGTTATGCCTACCCATGCCCCTTTAAACCTACCCGTAGCCCCCTTTTACCTACACGTACCACCTCATCCCGATCCTTGATAATAATAATAATAATAATAATAATAATAATAATAATAATAATAATAATAATAATAATATTGAATAATACAAATAGAAATCATAAAAAACGCCAAGGTTTTAAAATAAAATTTGATATAAGATATTATAATTATAATAATAATAATTATTATTATTAGTTTATAAATAATAATAATAATAATAAAAAAAAAATAAAAAAAAAATAAAAATAATAATAATAATAATAATAATAATAATAATAATAATAATAATAATAATAATAACGTACCACCCCATCCCGATCCTTGGTAATAATAATAATAATAATAATAATAATAATAATAATAATAATAATAATAATAATAATAATAATAATAATAATAATAATATTGAATATAGAATAATACAAATAGAAATCATAAACACCAAGGTTTTAAAAGAAAATTTGATATAAGATATAATATTATAAATAATAATAATAATAGTAATAATAATAGTAATAATAATAATAATAATAATAAAGGTAAAAAGCCTAAATTAAAAAGAAAAATATCCATATTGTAGTGGGAAAAAAAAACATTAAAAAAAATATGGCCCGCGACGGATTCGAACTTGGGTCGCCCTAAACGTTAGGCGAAGGTGTTACCAACTGAGCTATCAATGCTTCGTACAAAAACAATAAATTTTTTGGTCTATATGGGAAAACATGCTGAAACCTCAATTTGATTTTTAATGGAAGCGCGCGGAATGAGGCTATTGCAGTTTGTGGACATTTTGTTTATTTATTTATCTCAGAAACGGTTAAACGTTCGGTAAGGAAATGTCGGCTATAACGATTTCGCTGGTTTTGAGCACACAACAGGCCGATTCCCAGCGGCCAGCACCTGCCCAGATCAGCGTCCATACCGGACAAACTTTATAGTAGTGGCGAAGAAGGACTTCCGGCTAAGCAATTTATATATATAGATAGACACTTACTCTTATTGAAGCGAATGGTGCAGTGTTTGTGATAATGCTGATATGTTTGTATATTTATGTACTGTGATACCGGCTACTGTGATTCTGCTGTTCCTATAGCTGTGATAATGTCATATTTTTTGGGGTCTGCGTTACTTTGTGTGTTGCTTTGGCGGGTGATGGATGCTGCGCTGTGTTTCAACTGGGACTCGTGTTTATTGCAGTTTCCCCCTCTGCTCTTTGTTAAACATACTCGTATTTTCGCATACCGAACATATTATTCTTTTAGGGCCTACTTTCATGCTAGACCGCTTCTTCTTCCATTTCTGTATCCAAATTTAGTGTGTTTAGTGTCAGTGCATTCCAACAGCACACCGGGGATTGTGTTGCGCCTGATTTCAGCTGGGCTCTTTGCTACTCTGTTTTCCGCTAGGCCCGATGTCACGCAAACGTAAGTGTCTTCATGCAAACTCAAACTATGATGTTCACGCTGATTTAAGGTACAACTGATGGATGTCAGTAGAAATGGAATTATTGTTTTCTTTGTAGACAGCTACTTAAGTCCATAGATTACCTGGTTAATTGACAGTGGCCCAATGTAAGGTCTGAATGTGTTTATTTAAAGAGAAAAATGAAGGTTCAACATACCTTTTTCTCAAACATGGATTTCAACAACAAATATTCCTCTATGTTTACTATTTTGGGTACAGCTATATATGTTCATCTGGATCAATGTCGTGCTTCAATGCCTCGTCAAAACAAACAAGAGGTGTACGTTTTGTTTCGCGTTGGGCACCCCACATTTTGGCCTGCGTTCCACGCTGGGCTTGCTTTTGTTCCGCGCTGGGTCCTAGTAAAAACGACAGAAAGATATGCCATTTGTATGGACATTGAAAGATGGTGTTCTTCTGCAAGTAGTAAATGTAGGCATTAGTAAATTTCTTACAACGATGTTAAATATGCTGTTCCGTGTATGATGATAGACTCAATAGCGCAAGGGGTTTGCACACTTCTTTTAGACTGAATTGGAAAGAAACGACAGATTGTGCAAACGTAAGTAAAATGAAAGAATTGTAGAAAAAAAAGTTACTCTCCTTGCTAAAATTGCCTGAACAACCAGAATCGAGCCCAGTTAAGAATTGCGGCATCAAAGTGCACACATTTATATCGTGCACTTCCTGGCATGCCTGGCATGACTCGACAGCTGTGCTCTAAACTTGAACTGCGCCGAACATGTTGCACAAGAATAGCCAAGATTAGTGCACACGATTTTCACGACCATGCCGGCTTTTTTCTTCGCCGTTGTAGGTCTTGGAACAATGTTCACAAGCGGTCCGAGCACTACGCTTGTCAGTAAATTTCTTGTTGCACTGAAAACATGAATATGGCTTGATTTTTAGATGGATAGAGTTTGAATGTGAGTGCAAATGAGACGCTTCTCTAAAGCGCTTGTGGCAGGCTTGGCACTCAAAACTACAACTGTCTTCGTGGTGCAGTCTCACATGTCTCTTTCCACAAAGCGGACAAAGAAGGCCAGTGCCTTAGGGGTTGAGGTCAGTGGCAGACCAGCACTGTACTTGAGGCAACCTCTACTTCGCTGCTCGCATCCACAAAACTATCCAGGGTAACAGCTGAAACGTCCATCTGTTGAAAAAATCCCTCAAAACGCGTTAAATATGGTTACAAGAAAAGCGAATCTCAGCTGAGAAGGGGGATCATCGAGGAACACGCTCAGTCAACATGATGTCCCAGCTCGGAACACATGGGTGGCCAGCGCGGAACAAAACTCGACTGGCATGGATTTTGGTTTTATTTCTCGTGCCTCAACGCCGAAAAGCAGGTTCGAGAAAATGCATCAGCGTAACAGCAAGAAACTATAGAACAAACTAATTCTACAGAAAAAGTCATAAAATGATACCGTTGCTTATCATTTCTTCATTTTGATCAGCTGTTGTGCCCCAAAAGCGACATCCAGCAAGTATTTCAAGCCAATGGGGTCATATAAAAACTTAGATTAGAAAAAAACGAAAAAAACTATAGAGAGACAAATGACTTAGGTTAGTGCTGAAAAATATCCGTTTGCGGATATGAGTTTCCTAGAAGACATAGGATGTAGGCTTACTTTTGTTCAGACACTTACGTTTGCTTGACACCGGGCCGGCCCATCTAAAACCGGATTAACAACTAGTCCAGCTGAAAAAATAAAGCAGAACACAGTCAGTCCCCGGTGTGAGCAGTGTAGTCTTTCTTCCTTCCGAATCACAGTTTATCAAATTTATTGAATATATCAAATTCTCCGCTCCATCGGCTCAAACACATGTTGACGCCACGTTTTGTTGTTAAAGCCAGTGATTTTTTTGTCAGGGACAGTTTCGTACAATTAGGCCTACTCTCCGCGCGCGTGGGTCCTGTGAGCGCACATGCTTGCCAATGTAAAAGTAACACAAGGTCGGTTGGTATTTCGTGAATTGCTTGGCGGATATCATTAATCAGCTCTGACTATCATATCCTCCAACGTTGACGCAGACATCCTTGGCAAACGAACACAGTTTCTCGCCTACAATTTCTGCTTTGTTTAATGAGGTTTTTAAAGTATGCAATGGTCAGAACCTGTTTCAATTTTAACATGATGTTGGTTTGTTTTGTCGCATCTAAATCATGTCGTCTTGTTTTGTATTCTTGTTTGGATTTTCTTGAAGAGACTGATTTTATTTACCACTTTCAAAATATTTAAATGTTAACAGTTTAATCTGATTTTACTTAATATTTTTGTGGTCCTGATTCGGCTCTTGGCAGTCCGCTGGACCCTATAAGCACTGAGTATCTATTCTGCTTTGTCCTTCCATCAAACCTTCCAGGCAACTTCCTCCCCCCCCACCCCCTTTCCAGAAGAAAAGCTTGCAGCTCGGGTAGCTTTCATAGTGTTCTGAGACGAGATGTCCGCCCGGAGAATTCTAGGTAACTAAAACCAAAACAAAATGGTCTATTTCAAATCTTGTTTTTTTTGTGTTTTGTAATGTGAACTTGTATTTACTTTTTTTTTTTTTTTTTTTTTTTTTTTTAAAGAAACTAATTGTGTTATTATGTGTATATGTTCTAAGTGACATGGAGTTGTCACTGTTCTTTTGTGTGAACGTTACCGTGCATTCCTTGTTTAGGTGGGTGTGAGCCTGCCCGCTGTGTATGTGTATGGGTGTGAGCATGGGGCTATTTCTTCAGTATTAGCGACATGCCAGATGTTCACTACATTTTTTGTGAATAAAGGTTACTCGACTTTGGACTTGACTGTCTACCATAACATTCTCGAAGTACATGTGTTAATCTTCCGTTTTGACTGTATGATATCAACTATGAAATTCACGACTTACTTGTTGATTATCTTCTGCGCATTACAGTGACGTGATATTTTGAACAATTAAAAGGAGCGGACTACATTACTCAGCATGGCGTTAGCAACCTTCTTCAAGTGTTTCCTCGTCTGCTGTGTATGTGCCTCAGCCTCGGCTGTAACTGCGGTTCAGACTGATTTTTCCAGTGGCTCTGATATTGCTAGAGAAGACAAACGTATTACGAACTTGGAATCTCCCGTTATTCCCATCACCATGGACCCCGCATCCTGTTTTGACTTTGATAAGGAAGGTATGTGTTGGTTTTTCTTGATACGCGGTGGAAAGCATTGCATCCTGGTATCGTAGGCTTTATTCAGTTTGAAGCACGCACGCATTTCGCCGCGCGGAGGTTAAAGATCCTGACGCTCACGACCTAGACGGGCGAGTACCGGCTACACAAATAAACTCAGCAAGCACTAGGTCCCTTCTCCCCAATCCTCGGTCGCCCAGGATTGTGCTCAGTCGTCTGGGCTTTACTATGCGCCCAAAGTCTGCTAGTGGGCGCCCCAGGCCGCTTGAGTTAGATCCTGTATCAGCCAGCGCCTTGAGCAGCTCTTCAGCTAGAAGAGCGCTATTTAAGAGCAATTAAATAATCTTTTTTTTTCTCTTTGGCACTATATGGTTTAAAAAAAACTATATTTATATAAAACCATACAGTGCCAACCGCAATAAACAATAACAAGAGGTTGTTGTTGTTTTGTAGATTATAGTCACACGACACTTTCGCATATAGGTGACTACTGGACCGATTTATACTGACACCAGCGGGCCAGTTGTTGGTAAAGGGGAAAATAATATGATCACACATTGACCAATCCGGGATTCGAACCAGCGACCTTTCGGTTACTAGCAAGACGCTCTTACCAACTGAGCTACCCGGCCCCTAACAAGAGGTTATTTAATCGCTCTTATATAGTGCCCTTCCAGCTGAAGGCGCTGGCCGATACAGGATCTAACTCAATCTAAATTGCTTAGCCGGAAGTCCTTCTTCGCCACTACTATAAAGTTTGTCCGGTATGGACGCTGATCTGGGCAGGTGCTGGAGGCCAAGGATCGGCCTGCTGTGTGCTCAAAACCCACCAAATCGTTATAGCCGACATTTCCTTACCGAACATGTAACCGTTTCTGAGATAAATAAATAAACAAAATGTCCACAAACTGCAATAGCCTCATTCCGCTCGCTTCCATTAAAAATCAAATTGAGGTTTCAGCATGTTTTCCCATATAGACCAAAAAATTTATTGTTTTTGTACGAAGCATTGATAGCTCAGTTGGTAACACTTTCGCCTACCGTTTAGGGCGACCCAAGTTCGAATCCGATGCGGGCCATTTTTTTTAATGTTTTTTTTTTCCCACACTACAATATGGATATTTTTCTTTTTAATTTAGGCTTTTTACCATTATTAATTATTTTTATTATTATTATTATTATTATTATTATTATTATTATTATTATTATTATTATTATTATTATTTATAATATTATATCTTATATCAAATTTTATTTTAAAACCTTGGTGTTTATGATTTCTATTTGTATTATTCTATATTCAATATTATTATTATTATTATTATTATTATTATTATTATTACCAAGGATCGGGATGGGGTGGTACGTTATTATTATTATTATTATTATTATTATTATTATTATTATTATTATTATTATTATTATTATTATTATTATTTATAAACTAATAATAATAATTATTATTATTATAATTATAATAATTTTAAAACCTTGGTGATTTTTATGATTTCTATTTGTATTATTCTATATTATTATTATTATTATTATTATTATTATTATTATTATTATTATTATTATTATTATTATTATTATTATTATCAAGGATCGGGATGGGGTGGTACGTGTAGGTAAAAGGGGGCTACGGGTAGGTTTAAAGGGGCATGGGTAGGCATAACGGGGAAACGGGTATATATAAGGGGGTATGGTGATGGTCGATTCCTTTCATCCATACCTGCGAAACGATCAACGGGGAAGTATCAAGGAGGGTACAGGTAGGTTACAAGGGGGTTACGAAAGGTATCAAGGGGTTATGGGGAGGTATCAAGTGGGTTCGGGGAGGTATCAAGGGGGTATGATGAGGCATCATGGGGGGGGGGACGGGGAGATATCAGAGGGGGGGGTATGGTGAGGTATCAAGGGGGATATGGGGAGGTATCATCGTCCAAATGAAACTCGCAGACAACAGTTGTCTCTCTGTCTACATTTTAAACAGCAACCTGTGTACCCTGGCTTGCCAGGGTACAAAAACCACTAGTATAATATAAACTGAAAAAAAAAAAATACGACTCCAATCTTCTCACGAAGTTTCTTTTAATATTTTACGTTTCGTCCAGTTTAGGGCTTCCTCAGAACAAATATTCTCTGTAAAGGAGTTTTTTTTTTTTTTTTTTTTTTTTTTTTTTTAAAGTTAATTGTTACTGTTTTATATATAAAAAATTATTGTTAGTTCTATGTATGGTTTTTGAATATCGTTGTTGTTACTGTTACTGTTGTTTACCTTTACTCCCCGTGGTTAGTTTTACTTTTAAGCTATTTGTTTCATCGTTTCAATAATAATAATAATAATAATAATAATAATACAGGATGCTATATACGCGCCTTTCCCCAAATCAATCAGGCTCAAAGCGCGGCGATCTATACCA
Organism: Oncomelania hupensis; assembly: GCA_036898135.1. NCBI lineage: Eukaryota > Metazoa > Mollusca > Gastropoda > Littorinimorpha > Pomatiopsidae > Oncomelania > Oncomelania hupensis. The sequence continues at coordinate 74,044,829 of CM072516.1, forward strand.
ACATACACGCTCACCTGTCTCATCCACCCTCACACACACACACACACCAAATACACATCCATCACTCAAACAGGTGGTGTAAAGGCAGGAAGATCGCTATTAGAAGACGGAAAGAAAATCGAATTTTTATTTTTGAAATTTTTATATTGACTGCGTCCTGTACCATTATTGAAGGGAGGGAGGAAACCGGAGTGCCCGGAGAAAACCCTCGGTGACCTCAATAGTCTCGTACCTAAGTCACCTACGTTCGCCCCTTGCGGGAATCGAACCCGCGACCTTCGGCATAGGAAACCGGCGACTTATCCACTGCGCCACGAGGCCACCCATCGACGCTCACGACCTAGTCGTTATTATTCCTAATGCTAATATCATCGTGTGTGTGTGTGTGTGTGCGTGTGTGTGTTTGTGTGTGTGTGTGTGTGTACGTATGTGTGTGTACTTCTGTTTAAACAAACCTTTTAATACTTAGTTGTGAGTATGCTAGTGTTTCTTACGATGTTTAACGTGTTTTATCTCAGACTATCGTACCATATCGTTTAAATATTTATCCCTGCGAGTGTATGTGTGTATAATGTGCCTGCGAGCGCCTAAAGCAAGCTTTAAGTTTCGTGTTGCGCTAGTAAAAAAAAAATACTAGTATTTGTTATTATTATTATTGTTATTATTCTTATTCTTATTATTATTATTATTATTATTATTATTATTATTATTATTATTATTATTATAAAATAAAATAAATTAATTAATTAATTAATAATCGCATATTTTGCATCATGGTTTGATAATAACTATTAGAGTTATAAATTATGACGGTTTGTGATGAGTCTGTAGTAGTTCTAAGAACCACATCCTGTTGCTAATGGGCCCACATAAAGATGAAAATGACTTTTGTAGGGCGCTTAATCCACGAAGATCAGCCGTGAACTGACAAAACCGAGCAAGTCCACAAAACCTACTTTCGAGAAAATCGACGTTTTGTGTTGCGCTATATTACGCGACCGTTTCTGGAAGTTTAAGGGCATATTATAATGCAATTCCTCGATTTAAGAGTGCATACCTTGAATGTTAAAGAAATGTTTGATAGATTTGATGTTTTAAGACTATTTGTGGACTTGCTTTGTTTTGTCAGATTATTCTTGAGATAGATCTTTGTTGAGAACATGACAAAACCAAGCAAGTCACCCGCTTGGTTTTGTCAGTTTATTATTGAATTAAATCCTTGTTAAAAAAATTCACAAAACCAAGTAAGTCAAATCCGCTTGGTTTTGTCAGTTTATTATTAAGTAAATCCTTGTTTTCAAAATTCACCAAACCAAGTAAGTCCCATAGGCCGTTTCGTTTCTTTGTTAAAAAGTCTGACGAGATGAGTCACATAAGTTGGGTTTTGTAAGATGTGGGTGTGGCAGTTACAGTGAGTGTATATGTGTGCTTGTTTATTGTTTTTAGCCATTCTTCACTTAATATTCCTGGGTTGGTATGCAGGAGTCATGGGTTTTTTTGCTCTCCCTTCAAAATAATATTAGATGATGCCAATTTAATTTTAAAAATACAAAACTATTTTCCTTTCAGTTTCCTATTGTAGCGATCTTCCTGCCTTTACACCACGTGTATGTCTTGTATTTTGTTGCCCTTGTTGTGTGTCTGTAATATATTTGTTGCTGTTTGTTTGTGGGTTCGGGCACTGAATAGAATAGGCCCAACGTTTCCCGGCGTGTCGTAAGAGGCGACTAACAGGGGTAATGTTAGCACGGCATCACTGGGCGAAAGTCTTCTACACAGAAGTCATCGGCCAGGGCGAGGAACCTCACGTTGCTACATGTTCAACGACCACGTGCTCGGGGCCAAGGCGAGCCACACTGTATTCGTGGATTTTGGCTGTGCCCAACAGCCTGGAGAGGATTGGGCACCGCCAAGTCCTTTTTTGCCCAAGACACACTACATGCATGATGACACTATCCTCTAATTCCATACCGGATAGGTCGTCGCCCGGCTCAAGGACCGCGCCTTCCGTTGGCCACCAGGACGGAGGTGTTAAGTATGCTACTGATGGACAATTTAGCAAGATCCGCACGAGAAACATCATCGTCATAGGAACCTGGAATGTCAGGACCCTAACTGAGGAAGGAAAATTAGAAGAACTGGCCCACGAGTTGGACCACTATCGATGGAACGTTCTAGGCATTAGCGAACTGCGCTGAAAAGGCCTAGGAGAAACAACGACAGACAAAGGCCGCAAGCTCTATTTCAGCGGTAAAGATGACAGGCACGAACACGGCGTTGGATTCTTGGTCCACAAGAACATTCTAGCCACTGTCATGGGTTGCCGCCCAGTAGACTCATTACCATCCGCCTGAGAGCAGCCCCTTTCAACATCACTATCATCCAGACCTATGCCCCAACATCAGACTATGACGACAGCGAAGTGGAGGATTTTTATGAAAATCTACAGGCGGCCCTTGACCAAGTGCCGAAGAAGGACATAGTCATAGTGCAAGGCGACTGGAATGCCAAGGTTGGCCAAGATGCGCACCACAACTGGGGAGACACATGTGGACCCCACAGCAACAACGAGACAAATTACAGGGGTCTGAGATTCTTGGAGTTTGCCAGATACAACAATCTGGTACTGGCAAACACGCTTGGTCTCCACAAAAACTCCAGACGATGGACATGGCACAGTCCTAGGGGGGAGCATCACAACCAAATAGACTACATCATGGTCAAGAAACGCTTCAGATCAAGCATCAACATTGGCAGTACACGCACATTTCCAGGAGCAGACATCGGAAGTGACCACGATCTCTTGATGATGTCTTTCCGGCTCCACTTGAAGAGAGTAAATACTGCACTAGACTGAAGTTCGACCTGAACAAACTGCAAGACCAGGAGGTGGCAGAACTATTTCAGGCCACAATTGCAGGGAAATTTGCACCACTGCTCATTTTGGGGGCTGGTGAAGTAGATGTCAACACCATGACCACCACCTTCAACTCAGCTGTGACAGATGCCGCTACTGAGATCCTTGTCAAGCACCGACCAAAGAAGAAGCCGTGGATCACACCTGAACTTTTGGATCTGTGTGATAAACGAAGAGAGATTTAAAAAAAGAAAGAAAAAGAACACCTCACAGGGAGCTGATGTCTACCGAAAAATCAACAATGACATCCGAAAAGGCATGCGCACAGCAAAGGAGAACTGGATAGAAGATCAATGCCAGGAAATAGAGAACAGTCTGAACAAAAACAACAGCAAGAAGGCCTACCAGACTGTAAAGCGGCTGACAAGTTTCAAACAGCCCAAGTTCTCCACGATCCAAAGCAAGTCTGGCATATGCCTTACAGAAGAACAAGAAGTCTTGGACAGATGGACAGAGTACTGCTCTGACCTTTACCACCATACACCAAATGGAGACCCATCAGTTCTAGCATGTCCCGAGAACAGAGAAGACGAAATCCTCCCAATTCTCCGGAAGAAGTTGAGGCAGCAGAGCAATCGCTAAAGAAAGGGAAGTCAGCGGGAGTGGACAACATACCCGCGGAACTGCTACAAGCAGGAGGAGAAGCGATGATTGATGCCCTCACCATTATCTGTAACAAGATCTGGCAGAGTGGAGAGTGGCCTATACCATGGGCCCAGTCGCTTGTCATCACTCTTCCCAAAAATGGTAACCTTCAGGAGTGTGAAAATTACCGCACCGTCAGACTCATCATCCATCCCAGCAAGGTCCTCCTGAAAATATTACTCAACAGGTTGAAACCCCAAGCTGAACAAATCATAGCTGAAGAACAAGCAGGATTCAAGGCAGGGCGCAGTACCACTGAACAGATTTTCAACCTCAGAATAATCTGTGAGAAATACCTACAGCACCAACAACATCTATATCATGTGTTCATAGACTTCAAGAAAACGTTTGGCCGAGTCTGGCATGCAGCTCTATGGGCAACAATGAAAGCGTACAACATCAGACCTAAAATTATTGAAGTCATCAAAAACCTGTATGACAAGGCTACCAGTGCAGTCCTCCACAACAGCGCCATCGGGAACTGGTTCAGAACAACAATCGGTGTGCGTCAAGGATGCCTACTCTCTCCAACACCCTTCAACATCTTCCTAGAGCGCATCATGTCAGATGCTCTTGCAGATCACGAAGGCACAGTCAGCATAGGGGGTAGAGCAATCTCCAATTTTCGTTTTGCGGATGACATTGATGGATTGGCTGAAGAGGAACAAGAACTTGAACAGCTGGTACAGAGGCTTGACACCACCTCCAAAGCTTGTGGAATTGAAATAAGTGCAGAGAAGACCGAAATGATGACCAACAACACCAATGGCATCAACACGGACATCAAAGTCCAAGGCCAATCCCTCAACACAGTGCATAGCTTCAAATATTTAGGAGCCATTGTATCAGACAATGGGTCCCGACAGAAAGTCCTCTCCAGGATCGCACAAACAACTGCTGCCCTGACAAGGTTGAAGCCATTTGGAAAGACAGGACCATCATTCTACATTCCAAAGTAAGACTGCTGCGCTCCCTTGTCATCTCCATCTTCCTATATGCTTGCGAAGCATGGACCCTCACAGCAGATCTTCAACGAAGAATACAAAGCATGGAGATGAGGTGCTACAGAAGACTTCTGGGCATTTCCTATACCCAACACATCACCAACGACGAAGTCCGACAGACCATCACACAAGCCATTGGACAACACGATGACCTGCTCACAGTGGTGAAGAAACGGAACCTCCGATGGTATGGCCACGTCACCAGATCATCAGGCCTTGCAAAGACTATTCTGCAAGGCACAGTGCAAGGAGGTAGAAGAAGAGGGAGACCGAAAAAGAGGTGGGAGGACAACATTCGAGAATGGACTGGTTTGACACTGAGCGAAGCCATCAGGGCTGCTGAGGACAGAGAAAGATGGAGTATGCTGGTTAAACGATCATCTGTGGTGCCCCTACGACCTCAGGGTTACGGGACAGGATAGGATAGGATAGTTTGTTTGTTTATTTCCACACCTCGTGGAAGTTGCCGCGTAGGCGGAAGATCTACAGGATCCTTCATGGTGGGCAGGAAAGTACATGAAGAAAACTCTTTTTCAAAAAGCCGAACACGTCCTTTGCTGACCGAAATTTCGTCATCATTTTCACAGGAAAATAATATTGCACAGCAGCAATAACATGGATTCTCACTGGTCCACTTCATCTTAAGGCGCTTTCTCATTGGTCGGGAGGACTTACTTTTCTTTGTCAGGTTATTGTAGAAAATGACGTCATCATGCCAACTCGAGCATCAGCCAGAGGATCGCCGAAACAAAATCGCAGGGGACTTGCTTGGTTTTATCAGTTTATTCCCCCACTTAAAATTTTTTTAACAAGGACTTACTCTATGATATCTCCAAATCTAAACATAGTTCGGATTTGATTTTTACAGGTAAGATGCGTCATTCTCTTGCAAGTTTGATGGCGCAAAAAACTCATTTTTGACCTTAGGTGGACTTACTCGGTTTTGTCAAATCACGGCAGAGATCCTGCTCGGAGCGCGCAAACACAACCCAAAACACTAAACCACTAGACCTACACCCACACGAAAAGCACAGATAATAAATAGTTCACACACTGGCCCTTGAGGAAGAAATGACGTAAACACTGCAGCTTTGAAAATAAAAACACAACTACATGTATATACAGCGGTAAATAACTGATAAATAGGCCTTCCTCAGACATATCATGTAAACTAACGTCTGAAGACTCTACTCCTGTTTCTAAAGGTGTGCCTGATGCATGATTTTCATACAAAGGTTTTAACCAAGATGAAATGTTTTACATAAAATTGTCTATACCCACAGCGTATGTTCTGATTTTCGACCACTACGCGGTAGTCCTAAGCACTGGGATCAAATGTAAAACTGTAGGGTTGTATGATTTTGTTTCCAGTTTGTATCGTTGGCTCAAAACCCTGGATTTCGAGGGAAAAAAAAGAAAGAAAAGATCTTAACAGCAATCTTTTCCCCCTATTTTTCAGTCGAGGTAAACTTCAGAGCTCATTCATCGCTGCGGAGCGGCGAGGGCCAAAGGCACTTCCATACTGGCGAAAATGTGACCTTGACCTGCAGTGTGAAGGATGTTGGGGTCAAGAACGAATCTCGCCCGTACGTCTTCATTCGGTCCAGCCATCGCACAAAAAACTGCCCCAGCAGTCCTATATATTCTGGATGTGAGTAAACTCTTTGGGGAAATTTTAAAAAAAAAACTGTTCTCAAGGCGCTGGTGGAATACAAGGAGGCGTATGTTGAGTTGGTCTGTAATTATAACCTCTATCTCATAAATTAGTTCAGTGCATGCAATGTAATCGTAAATTGGTTGTACGTGTGTCCCCGTAACCTTGCGGTCGTTGGGGAGGAACGCGTTTGGGACTTCCATTTCCTCTAGACCAGCTTAAAGAGGGTTGTGGCTTTCCCCTCTCCATCGCTGCTGTACCTTACCCGGTTCTAAGCAGAGCCAGGTATCCGTTCACAACTGGGTGGACTGGGATTGATTGTTGCTTTAGGTCCAGCGGACTCTTCCGAGCCAAATCAGGACCAGACAACCCCCGATCCGCATAAAAGATCTGCTGAAACAACCCTAGTGGGAAAATTGAACGCCCTCCACCGGCCAGTCACTTTACAATAAAGACATCCCACGCAGGGGAAGGCTGAGGCTTTACCCCAACTACTCGAACCCCCGGTTACAAAAACAAAATAGAATACAAACATCATTATAAATTATCAACAAAACATATACATATAAAATGCCTATATTGCTAAATAATAACATCATAGGAAGCCCTAGTGACCACCCGGCAGAAAGCGTCCAACACTCCCAAGCTGATCCAACAGACCTCATACACAAACAAGGAGTCTTGTCCAGGAAGAGTTTTCAAGAAAAAAGGTAGGTCATTGATCTAGCGAAGAAGAAGATAGTATAGCAGAGTGATAGGACAGAGCAGGAATGGGAAAGAGTAAATAAGGAAGACAGCGACAGTGGGAATTTAAAGCACTAAATTTCCAGAAAGTGGGGATACTATTTATACTGAAACCCCCGGCACCCCAACGGGGGTACTGTTGCCGCAGTGAATTGGTCATGCCTTACAGTCAAGACAGGTTTTCAACTGGGGCTTTCACTTTTCCCTTTATAGGTTAGAACAATCTACAGTGGCAAGATTGCTCATGTCCCAAGGGGTGTTGACTGGGATGTGTTGTGGGCTGGTTTCGTGCAATCTTTTTATGTCGTTTGGTGGTTGCCTTCTAAACAAGGTCACCCATCCAAGTATTAACCCTTCCCGACGTTGCTTAATATGAAACATTGCTAGAGCATGCCCAAACCACTAAACTACTGCCACACTGAAGACCGTACAGTGTTAGCGCAGTCTAGCTCTCTCCCCCGTTGGGGTGCCGGGAGTTTCAGTATAAATAGTATTCCCACTTTCTGGAAATTTAGTGCTTTAAATTCCCACTGTCGCTGTCTTTCTCATTTGCTCTTTCTCATTCCTGCTCTGTTCTATCAATCTGCTATACTATCTTCTTCTTCGCTAGACCAGTCACCTACCATTTTGCTGGACCTAAAGCAATAATCATGTCATGTAATGTAACCTACCTTTTTTCTTGACAACTCTTCCGGGACAAGACTCCTTATTTGTGTGTAAGGTCTGTTGGATCAGCTTGGGAATATTGGACGCTTTCTGCCAGGTGGTCAATAAGGCTTCCTATGATGTTATTATTTAGCAATGTAGGCATTTTATATGTATGTGTTTTGTTGATAATTTATAATGATGTTTGTATTCTATTTTGTTTTTGTAAACGGGGGTTCGATAAATTAGAGTACAGCCTCAGCGTCCCCTGCGTGGGATGTCTTTATTGTAAAGTGACTGGCTGGTGGAGAGCTTTCAGTTTTACCACTAGGGTTGTTTCAGCAGATCTTTTATTCGGATCGGGGGTTGTCCGGTCCTGATTCGGCTCGGAAGAGTCCGCTGGACCTAAAGCAATAATCATGTAATGTAATGTAGTCTAGCTCTCTCGCACTTCGCAACGTAATCGTACTTTTATTATTTATTGAGATTGTTCGGTGTGTGGATGCATGCATTGTGATGATTGATATGAATACTCCTCTGTCAGTAGGGGGTATCATTGATATTTTTACTGTTTTACAGTGCAAGAGAGCGAGGTTGCTCTAACTCTGTACGGCCGGAACACCACGATCAAGACAGGACCCGGTGTAGGTTGTGCGTTGGATTGTTGGGCTGTCCGCTACAACACTTCCTGTGGCCTTAATCTGACCTCTGACCTTCTAAGAAGCGTGAACTTGACAACTAACGCATTTGACGTTACACGCGATGAGAATTTTACACTCGATGTGAAATTTGTGGGTAAGTGTTCGATAGCTTGTCACTTATACTATTGACAGAGGGACTCAATTCTTTAACGTACGGCTGAGGCAACACAGTCGAGATGAAACACCGCGCAAAGTAATCGTGACATGAAGACGACGGATCCTTGTTACCTGAAGAACCGAAGAAGAAACGATAATTATACTGAAGTTTCTAAATCCAAATATGGAGTTATGTTGCGTTTCCTTTTTATGTTTATCCTTGTATTTGTTTTTTTTTCCTTAATTGAGAGAGAGTATAAACCGAGGTTCAGTCTGTGGCAGCACGCATTCAACAGCACGGATTTTTTTAAAGATCCTGATGCTCATGTCCAAAACGAGTTAGCGCCAGCCACATCAATACACCCAGCATGCACTATTCTCCCTTTTCACCTGTCGCCCAGGATTGTTCTCATTTGTTGTCTCACTGTCACCTTCCCTCCTCTCTCTCTCTCTCTCTCTCTCTCTCTCTCTCTCTCTCTCTCTGTCTCTCTCTCTGTCTCTCTCTCTGTCTCTCTCTCTCTCTCTCTCTCTCTCTCTCTCTCTCTCTCTCTCTGTCTCTCTCTCTGTCTCTCTCTCTGTCTCTCTCTCTCCTTCTTTCTCTCTCTCTCTCTCTCTCTCTCTGTCTCTCTCTGTCTCTCTGTCTCTCTCTCTGTCTCTCTCTCTGTCTCTCTCTCTCCTTCTTTCTCTCTCTCTCTCTCTCTCTCTCTCTCTCTCTCTCTCTCTCTCTCTCTCTCTCTCTCTCTCATAATGACTTGAGATTCGTGAATTTTCTCCTGCGCCTCTCAATCGTAACATTCCCGCTATTACCTCTCTACACGCCTTTCACTCTCTCTGTCTTTCTATGTCTCTGTCTGTCCATCTGTCTGTCTCTCTTTCCCTCTCTCCCTCTCGCTACCCACGGCTACTTTTTCACTCGGCTGTGAAGCGGTCCCAAGGTGTGCCATTTCTTTCCGTTTCAGAGCTGCCGACCTCCTTAGGCGTCGAATGCGTGTCTCCCAACGAGAAGGGTCTGAACTGTACATGGGTGTTGACGAAGCCAAGAGTACAACAGCGATCCTACAGCTTCACTCCCTCACTCTCTTATTGGTGTGTGTGAGTACATGATGACGGTGATGGGGAGACGAAGATGGTGGGGATGATGATAATGATGATGATGATGACGACGATGACGATAATAATGATAAGGGGTGGGCATGATGAGGATGGGGATGGGGGATGAGGTTGATGATAATAATTGGGATTATTGAGGATGATAATGATGATGATGAGGAGGAGGAGGAGGGGAAGTTGAGTGGGAGAAAGGTGATGATGATGATGATAATGATGATGATGATGATGATGTTGGTGATGACGATGATGGTGATGATGAAGAAGATGATGATGATGTTGATGATCGGGATTATTGAGTATGAAGAGGATGATGAAGAAGACGATGATGATGTTAATGATTGGGTCTGTGAATGTTCACAGGGGGTTCCCCCTGAACAACAAGGAATTCAATCACTGCCCTTTGTTTTTGACGCAACTCTATGGGAGCAGCCATTTTGAATTTTTATTGCGAGTCTTAAAAAACAACAACTGCTAAGTTAAAAAAAAACAACAAAATATTTCATAACGTAAATGATATAATCATTTATAACTGCGAAAATTTTCAGGTATTTTTTATCAAGAACTTCGCATAAAAATACAAAAAATGGCATTACATTTTGACTCGACCTCGGTGAGAAAAGAGGGGTGAGAGGAGGCGGGGGGGGGGGGGGAGGGGGGAGGAGTGGTGGGGGGTGGGGGGGTGGGGGGGTAGCTGGATGTTTTTATGTATCTGATCTGGCATGCATCCGTCAGCTTCAGACTCTTTAAAATCCCTAAGATGGGATGCATGCGTGCACAAATTATAATTATAATAAACTTCGGTTTATTTTCCCCCCATACTCTATAGGATTTGCTATTTTTCCCCAGCCGTTGGTGTAATGAGAAGGATGTAAACAAAACGGTGGTGCCCGAGTCTGACTTAAGTTTCACCCAGAACGATACCCATCTGACTGTGGTACTTGATCCTAAAAATGTAACAACGTTCGAATCCCACTCGCGCTACTGTCTAAACTTCACGTTGTCAAGCTCCTGGGGTGCTGTTTCAGAATCAAAGAATGTCTTCACAAATTGGAGCATTGGTAAAGGACAGTTTTTTCTCTCTCTTTCTTTCTTTTGTTGTTTCTTTCTTTCCTTCTTGACCTGTATATTTCTGCCGTGTTTTTGTAAAAGGAAGTAAGTCCACTTTTTGACAAATTTGAGTTATTTATGTCACTGTACTCCATCAAATGCCCTTCATCATCTGTATAAATCTTGAGAAAAAAAGTGGCGTAGTACCCGAATTAAGAAGAAGCAAGTCCACCCTAACCCATCTTGACATACAAGTTCTTAGCTTGAACTTGAAATTTTCAATAGTACTAGTAGAGGCCATACCAGCCTGTTTATCGGTTCATTTGTTTTGCACTTACTTTTGGCTATTGCAAGTATAGTTTTGCTTGTTCTGGCATAAATTTGTCTGGGTAAACAAAAACTGAAAGAAGCGTAGTTTTCTGAGTAAATAGAAACAATTGTGTTTGTTTGTTTCAGAGTAGTCAGCAGTTTTTGAGATGCCATGCCAAAACGGTCATGCATGCAGAAGTGTTCAAACACGTTATGTAATGAGAGTCAAACCAGAATGTACTCTGCCTTTTGGATACAGTCTTATAATGAAAGAAAGATATGGATGAATGAACGAATCGAAAGAAGAAGTAGTAAAAAGAAGACCAAAAACCACAGAACCAAACTTTACTGACTTGGGAAAAATTAAAAGTTAGTAGAAAGTAAACCTTTGTTTTGTAAAACATTTTTATGCACACACTTTGAGATAAATGAGACACATTTATAACTACAATGTGCAGTACCACTCTCCAAGGATCTGCAACACCTCCATCAGACAAACGTGGAAAGAAGACAAAGAGAAAAGCGTGTTATCGCTATAAACTTATTTGCCACTAATAAATTAATTCATATAATCAGAATTTTGCATACCTTTGGTTATATCGTGTGCTGTACGCCGTGCTACTGATTACTGTTTGGTAGGAGATCATTACCATAAATGTAGGTCAGTGTTGCTATTAATGTTTGAAATAAATGTCATAGGTGAATGTCATAGTAAGTAACACCAAGGTGCACCATTTTTCTCAATAGTCAAATATAAAGAATATTTAATTTTAACGTGTATACTGCCTTCACTTAGTGTCCCATTAAATTTGTTACCTGATGTGCATACCGCGAGCCGTAATTTCTAATAATAAACCATCAAGTAATTGTTATTTGCTCTGTTTCTTCTTCTCTATCTTTTTATCTTCTCCAGTTACTTTACTGCCTAGCGTTTGATGCATTTCTACTTCCTTTTGTAATGTACATCCAAACCTATTAAACCAATCGGTGAATGCAGAACATAACAGTTCTGCTCCTGCAAACAGACATGATGTACATTTACAGAAAACTTTAGACTGTAAGTTGCAATGAATGTATTATTTTAGAAAACCTTACTTACGATTTTTTTTAGCCTGAAAAATACGTCAGTAATAAATCAACAAAACACGTAATATAAGCAAGAAGAACACACGCGCGCACACCCGTACCCACACCCACACACACTTATCTATATTATCTCTCTCTGTCTGTCTCTCTCTCTGTCTGTCTCTCTCTCTCTCTTTCTCTCTCTCTCTCTCTCTCTCTCTCTCTCTCTCTCTCTCTCTCTCTCTCTCTCTATTCGTCCCTGGACACCAGTCCTGAAGTCCTATAAAGGGGACAAGAAGAAACAAGTCCACTTACTAGAAATATGTAAAGGATCTGCTATTAAAAGAAAGCAACTTATTATCTGCTAGTAAAACTAAAAGGAATCAACTTGCTGTTCGCATGTAAAAGGAAGCAATTTAGTATAGATCTGCTAGTAAAGTTAGCAACTTCCTATTCCCAGGTAAAAGGAAGCAACTTTATATTCGCGGGTAAAAGGAAGCAACTTTATATTCGCGGGTAAAAGGAAGCAACTTGATATTTGCTGATAAATGGAAGTAACTATCTATGATCAGATAAAAGGAAGCAACTTGACATTGACAGGTAAACGGGAGCTCGAGCAACTATCTATGATCAGGTAAAAGGAAGCAACTTGCTATTTGCTAATCCTATCCTATCCTATCCTGTCCCGTAACCCGGATGTCATAGGGGCACCACAGATGATCGTTTAACCAGCATACTCCATCTTTCTCTGTCCTCAGCAGCCCTGATGGCTTCGCTCAGTGTCAAACCAGTCCATTCTAGAATATTGTCCTCCCACCTCTTTTTCGGTCTCCCTCTTCTTCTACCTCCTTGCACTGTGCCTTGCAGAATAGTCTTTGCAAGGCCTGATGATCTGGTGACGTGGCCATACCATCGGAGTTTCCGGTTTCTTCACCATATTTGCTAATAAATGGAAGTAACTATCTATGATCGGGTAAAAGGAAGCAACTTGATATTCGCGAGTAAACGGGAGCATCTATGGTCAGGTAAAAGGAAGCAACTTGATATTCGCGGGTAAACGGGAGCAACTATCCATGATCAGGTAAAAGGAAGCAACTTGCTATGATCAGGTAAAAAGAAGCTACTTGCTATGATCAGGTAAAAGGAAGCAACTTGCTATTGGCTGGTAAAGGGAAGCAACTATCTATGATCAGGTAACAGGAAGCAACTTGCTATGATCAGGTAAAAGGAAGCAGGAAGTTACTTCCCTTTACCAGAATATTTTAATTATTTCCAATTTTCTTCTTACCATTATTATTATTTCGCCTAAAACAAACACAAGAAAGTTTTAGAAGATGTGTTTAATCATATTTCTTTTGAAATAATCAAATATTGGCAAAAACTAAAACAGTAGATACAAAAAATCGATTATCTCGAAAAGGGGGAAAGTGGACTTACTTCCTTTTACCAAAACACATCAGAAATTTTCTGATCTATTTAATTTTTACCTATTCCTTTCTTCCTTCTTTCCATTTTTTCGGTTTCTTTGTCTTTCCATTTTCATCTCTTTTCCTTCTTTTCTCTTAAAAATGAAACAAAAGAAATAAAGAAATGGAAAGGAAGAAGGGAAGAAAGGAAGGAAGAAAAAGGAAGAAAAAGGAAGGAAGAAGGAAGGAAGAAAGAAGGAAGGAAGGAAGAACGAAATAGATAAAGAAAGGAAAAAAAGAAGGGAGAAAAGATGAGGGGAAGAAAATAAAAGAAGAAAAAAAAAAGAAAGTAAGAGAAAGACAGAAAAAAAAGTAACAATTAAGCTTACTCAGATGTAGGCCTATTCATTTTCAGTGCAATTCGACCCCGTGCAAGACGTATCAGTCTCTGGTGACGATGGTAATGCTAGCGTGCTGCACGTGCAATGGAAGCCTTTGCCTTCCCGTCACAAGGATTACGTTCATCAGTGCCAGCTGGAGTATACGCCCTCAACTGCACCCTGGATTCCACCAGAGGTACGTCGTCGTCGTAATCATCATTCATCATCATCATCATCGTTTTCTTGTTCTTCATCTTATTCTCCGGCTTCTCCGTCATCATTATCATCATCATCATCATCATCATCATCATCATCATCATCATCATCATCATCATCATCATCATCATCATCATCAGTGAGCGTTGTGGCCAAGTGGGCTAAGGCGTTAGGCGGGACTAACTTGCTTTGTCCGCAAGCCAGAAACCAATGGCGCCTGACAGGTGTGGGTTCGATCCAGCATCTGGGCGTTATGTTTCTCCGAATATTATTTACTATCGACTCGGGCAACGTCTCGGGAGTTTTCTCCCCCAGAAAAATTCAAAAATCACGAATACTCTTAGGTAGGTTGGGTTTGGGCGCGCCACAGGCTGCGACTAGACTACGCCTTCCCCAGGGGAGGCGGCCCAGAATTTCCCGATGGAAAGAGATAAACTGCAAAAAAAAAAATCATCATCTTCTTCTTCTTCTATTTAGTTAGTTTAAATAGATTAACGTCCCCGGACACATAAGCGTATAGGGGACGATTGTTTTCTTCTTCTTCTTTGTTTGATCGTATTTATTGGTTGATTTTTTTTTAAAGTCAAAGCGGTATGAGGTGAGCGGCTCACCTTGCAGAGAAAATAAGGTGACTGTGCCAGACCTACTGCCTCACGTCAACTACACTGTATCAGTGAGATATCGCATTCTATTCGACAACATAACCAACGTCTGGAGCAAGACGGCCTTTGCTTCGGGCACTACAGCGGAAGATGGTAAGATTTTGTAGTGTAGCGTTTTGCCAACATATTTATATGCCGTACACAGACTCTCGGATCTCGGAGACGGTAGCGTCCTATGCATTGAACGCGCCCTAAAAGTACTGAGAGAGACGCGTTCTAGAGAGAGGGAAGCTATCGTGTTCAGATAGGTTACCAGTGCCTGTGATGCCACAGTAAAGCTGCAAGCTAGGGCGTTTAGACGATGCGCACGATGGCGTCTTGAGCGGCTCGAGCTAGTTCTCGTTCTGGACCATCGCCTTGAGCTGCCACAGTCTCCTATATGCTTAATGTGTTGGGGACTATACATTTATCAAACATGTAACCGCTTGAGCGCTAACCACTCTTGAGAAGCGTTGTGGTTGATGGGAGACAACCAGTACAAGACAAATTTAAAGTGGAACCCTAGTACCTTCCCCTTCTTTGGCATTGTCACACTTCACGAAGCGCAGTAGCAAAATACTGTACATGTATTGATACATCTTTTATTCTGATGTGCTTGATCTCCTTCAACCTTATTGACTTATCTTCCTGCTATAAGTGTTTGGTGAACATGCATTTAATATTATACAAGGAATAGCATATCCTAAAAAGAAATATATTGCAGACATCTTTTTTTATTTATTTTATATGAAACACATAGGCCTACACGCACAAATACACACACAGGCACGCACACACACACACACACACACCCACCCACACACACACACACACACACACACACACACACCCACGCACACACACACACACACAAACACAGCACAGCACAGCACAATGGTGTCACTCCGCAACCCATCCACTCTTCATAATGGCCACCAGCACGCAGGTAGATAGAGCAACTAAGTTCCTGCCAATCAAAGACCGAATTGCAATATACATGTATATATACTTTGAAAAGAGATTGTTTGGGGGGTGGCGGAGGGGGGAGGGTGGAGGGGGGGTGGGGCTTTCTTGAAGGTAGTAAGCGACTGAATGCGACGTAATTCAGAGGGAAGAGAGTTTTAAAAAGACGAGGCAAACGCAGTTAAGGACATTTTCGCGAAGGAGTTCAGAGAATTTCTTAATAATAATAATAATAATAATAATAATAATAATAATAATAATAATAATAATAATAATAAGCATTTGTAAGGCGCCTACCCTGCGGATCTAGGAGCGCACACACCAACATTCATCTAATCATGTATTCATGTTTTATATATAATACTAGACAGCATACACGCAGACTAGACACACACACAGAAACACACAAAACAAGAATACTAAATGAGGAAAGAATGTAAATTATGTATAGTGCTGCTGAAAGAGAAAGGTTTTCATGTTGCTTTTAAAACTTTGAATTGAAGGAGAGTGTCTGACATCGGAGGGAAGAGAGTTCCAGAGCTGAGGTCCATAGATGAAAAAAGAGCGAAGACCATGTGATTTCCGTTTGTAGCGGCCTTGGCGGAGGAGTCTAATATCGCTCGAAGAGCGAAGGGTGCGTGAAGGAGTGTACAGAGTGACTAACTCATTAAGATAATCGGGAGCTGATCCAGTGATGATATTGTAGCAAATACAGGCTGCTTTATACTTTATGCGTGTTACAACAGGTAACCAGTGAAGTTTGCGCAAGAAAGGGGTGCATGGTTGTTTTCGATTTGGCTTGAAAACAAGCATCGCAGCAGCGTTCTTAGGAAGTGAGAAAAGATGCATCTTGAGGGCACACAGAACGGGCTGGCTAATAGGGCGTTATAATTTCAGACAGGTAAGTAGGAAATGAATCAGCCTGAAGACAGTAAAAATAGATAGAAGCAACTTTATAATCTTACGTGTT
Organism: Oncomelania hupensis; assembly: GCA_036898135.1. Taxonomy (NCBI): domain Eukaryota; kingdom Metazoa; phylum Mollusca; class Gastropoda; order Littorinimorpha; family Pomatiopsidae; genus Oncomelania; species Oncomelania hupensis. The sequence continues at coordinate 74,061,342 of CM072516.1, forward strand.
ACGATTGAGACCCGCAGTATAGATCCGACCATTTTGTTTTGCAAAGCATCCAATGATACCTTTGACTTGATTTTGCGCTGTTGCTAGAAGAAGCTTAGTATAATGTTTATAATTTTCGTCTGTCGATATTGTTGAGAATTTTCTAGAATGACTCGTTTACTATCGACCGAAGCTTCCAGATAGGTCTGGTAATAGCTAAGCGATTCTTCTAACATAAAGAAGGCTCTATGACGTAAGACAGTGCATAGTGCCGGTGACGTTTTATTTTGATTGGTTATTATTGCGTCATGCTGGAATGTTCGACTGTTTTATCGACTGCAGAGAGCTGTATTAGTAATGCACTGTCTGCTTGTAGGATGATCTTTGTAGTGATTTTCGGAAAGCGATCTACTATGCAGTTGTTGATGTTTGCTGAATGAAGTTGGAAAACTTTAAACGACGACTCTTGCCTTGTTGCTGAGTGAACAGGCTGCGTGGATAAACAAACTCGAGTTACACTTATCAAGATTCAAGCATCGGGGCTGGGTCAAACATTGATAAATAACAGTATACCATTTTGGGGGTCAAGGCGCGATCTACGCCATAGCCAAGAGTTCAACTGCGACATCAAGGGAGTCAACGTTAAGAGAGGTAGTAATCGAGGGTTGCCTCCAACGAGTTGCGTCGGGAGGGACCAATATACTGGCACTACATCCCCGAATGTTTCGGGTTGACTGCAAGGGCGTGTAGTCGCCGAAGAGTTGCTTCGTGAGTGAACAACAGACCCTGACTACGTGGCTGCCGCAAGACTGCGTCGAGGGACAGTCTCGAAGCTACATCGCCAGTATTATAGAGAGCGACGAGCGGACGTCGCGTCTACATCAGCACAAGATCGTATACATCAACACCAGCGTGGTGCAGCGTCGCATACGACGAGTACAGCGATGCCTGCGTCAACGAAGGCGACTAGAGACAAGCATCAACGCTACTGCAGAGAGAGTGCTGTTCTAGAACAGTCTAGAAATGTGCAGCACAGTCAAGAACTTTCCAGAAAAGTATCAAGATGGCTGACTTCTGGAGGAAAGGACTTGAACTGAATCTAAAAGGCAAGCAGCTGACGGAGTACGTCAAGTCTCAGGAGAGAATACAAGACAGAGTACTCGCAGAGCAGCGTCGGCGTGAAGAAAGAGAATTAGAAGAACAGCGTCAATAAAGACAAGGGCAGCGTCGGCGTGTAGAAAGGGAAGTTGAACAGCAACGTCAAGAAAGAGAAGAAGTGCAGCGCCGCCGAGAAGAAAGATAACTAGAAGAGCAGCGTCGCCGAGAAGAAAGAGAACTCGAAGAGCAGCGCAGGCGCGAAGAAAAAGAGGAAAGGGAAGCTGAACGTCGGTTCGAATTAGAAATGGCGCGCATCCAACACGAGCAGCACGCGCCATACGTTATCAGCGATCCTAAAGCTCCAAATTTGCTAGCGTTCGTCGACGGGAAAGACCAGATCAACAGTTATCTGGCGAGATTTGAAAGGTTCGCCGAAACCTCTGGTAACCTCAAGACTGGGCGATTCGACTCTGTGCACTTCTGACGAGGCAAGCACTCGATGTCTAGACTGTCGAACACTGGCGTCAAAGACTACGATGTCTTAAAACAGGCCCTTTGGCATTGCTACAGCTTTACAGAGAAGGGCTACAGTAAACGCTTCTGAGAATGCTGGCTTTTGTCAGACGAGATGCCAAAGCAGTTTGGGGAGCGCCCGTCGTCATACCACACAAGTGGGTGGAATTATCAGGCAATGGAAAGTCTTACGACAGTTTTCATGACCTATCGTTCAGCATCCTCATATATATATATATATATGAGGATGCTGAAAGATATCTCATCGTTCACGGGAAGACCCCGGGGCCACCCAAGGTGACGAAACATTTTCAGAAGACTGAATACCATGGGAACAAGATCCAGTGGAACCATACGAGCCATGGGCAGACGGACTCCACGGAAGGGCAATCAAGAAGCTGTTTCACCTGCAACGCCACACAGACCACAAAGCTGCTAACTGTCCTCAAAATAAAGGGAGTGAACAGCAGAGCAATACGGACATTGCAGCGCGGGCAGCGGACGTAGGCGTTTCTTCAACCGCGATTGCAAACCAGTGCCTCTGACGGCGCTGACCAGTATGCGGCGGGAGCGTCATTCTTCCGAGTGAGACCGAGCGCACAGCTACTCCTGCGGACATGCAAAGAGTGCGTGACCGATGGCCAACTTCTCCTTGCTAACGGGAAATCCATCTCTGTCGTCGCCAGCGCAGCTGTAACCGTCCAGAACATGCCTGTTTCCAAGGGACGCGTCGGAAATCACGAAGTAAATTAGGATGCAGTGCGGTCATCGTCAGAGACGATCTAATACCTAAACAACAATTCACTGGCGATTCTAAATGGACACTGTCTTATGACCGACAGCAAATGTGTGAAAGCGCCAGTTGCAAAGATTCAAGTCAACACCCCTTTGTACATTGGCGAAGTAGAAGCGGTTTGCCTGAAGAAGCCGATGTACGATTTGATGATAGGGAATAACTATGGCTCGAGACGAGCCCACGACCCCGATCCAGAGTGGAGTCCTGCCTCAACTCAACACGTCGAGGTTGCGGAGGAGGATCCATTTCCATTTCCCGATGGAGACATTACAGGGCTGCTACGGTATAATGTGGCCACTCCGGCTCAGCCCTGCCGACCAGAAGTCGTTGGTGCTGTCACTACCAGGGCCCAGGCCAGGAGAGATAAGATGACCGAAAGGTACCTGGTTCGAATCCCACATTGGCCAATGTGTGACCTTTTTTTTTTCCCCTTACCTTCAACTGGTTCGCTGGTGTCAGAATAATGTGACCAGTAGTCGCCTATACGCTTCGGTGTCGTGTGACTATAATCAACAGTTACACGTTTTTAGGTCGCCAATAGCTCCAAAGCCGCCATCGTGGACAAAGACAAGATAATCCAGCTGCGTGAAGCTGATAGTACTTTAAACAAGTACAGGAACCACCAAGACCACGTGACCAAGGGCAGTGGCACGATTTATTTCGAGGTGAAAGCCAAGATCATGTACAGAATCTTCAAGCATCGAGGCTAAATCAACCATTGATAAATAATAGTGTAACACAATGTGAGCGTTCACAATCAGCCAGTGTAGTGAATGAAGTGCAACGTTGACGCTAGAGCGCCGCGGCTGACGGACAACCAGGCGTGCAGCATTTTCTTCGGGATACGCCGGGTGTCATTATTGCTTTACCTGCAAGATTTTTTTTTTTTTTTGGGGGGGGGGGATGAGGGGTGGGGGTGGAGGGGACAACATATACCATTAGTATTACAACTTAGACAACATATACCGTTAGTATTACAACTTACACAATATATACCATTAGTATTACAACTTAGACAACATATACCATTAGTATTACAACTTAGACAACATATATCATTAGTATTACAACTTAGACAACATATACCATTAGTATTACAACTTAGACAACATATACCATTAGTATTACAACTTAGACAACATATACCATTAGTATTACAACTTAGACAACATATACCATTAGTATTACAACTTAGACAAGATTTGTCATTTAACAGGATCAAGCATTTTCGTGTATTAAACAAGATGGCAAGCAATTCCAATGTATTTCCAGACACACACATAACCGAAGAATAAGCATTTCCAAAAGTGTTAAACCCCCGTGGGAGTGCCGGGGTTTTTCTGTATAAATAATATCTTCATTTTGTGGAAATTTAGTGCTTTCAATTACAACTGTTTCTGTCACTCTCGTTTGTTTTCCTAATCTGTTCTATCAATCTACTATCTTCTTCGCTAGACCAGTCACCTACCTTTTTTTTCTTGAAAACTCTCCCAAAACTCCTCATTTGTGTATGGCGTCCGTTGGGCCAGCTTTGGGATATTGGACACTTTCTGTCAAATGGTCACTAGAGCTTTCTATGGTGTTATTATTTAGCAATGTAGGATTTTAATTTATGTGTTTTGTTAATATTTTATAATGATGTTTATATTCTATTTTGTTTGATAAACTGGGGTTCGATAAAATAGAGTACAGGCTGAGCGTCCCCTGCATCCTATCCTATCCTATCCCGTAACTCGAAGGTCGTTGAGGCACCACAGATTATCGTTTAACCAGCGTGTTCCATCTTTCTCTGTCCTCAGAAACCCTCATGGCTTCAATCAGTCCATTCTCGAATGTTGTCCTCCCACTTCTTTTTCTCGTCCCGATACCTCGTCGATTTATTGATATTATTTTGTCATTTTTCAAATAAATAATATGATTGCCCTGAAGTACTTTTTTTTTTCTCATTTGTGTAATACCTTTTGTGCGTAAATGCCTGCCAGAATTTCCAGATTATTATAATATAATAACTGTATTGTATTGAATGCATGGGATGATGTGATCACAGTTTCGTTTTATTTTATTTTTCAGCGTATTTCGTTATGTCCCTGAAGCTCTTTGTTTGAATTGGCTAGAGCCTCGGATAAACTTGAAACTTGAGGTTTTGAGCAAAAACGTATTTAGCAACACCACCAAATGACTCTAGTGGCATTGATCTTTGCGGTCGAGTAATTGTGATGGTTCGAGAGGCAGGCCACTAACCTAGGTAATGTTTCTATAAAATTTGGTCAAACTCCGTTCAGCGGTTATTGAGGTATGGCGTCCAACGGTTAACGGACCGACGGACGGACGGACGAACCGATATTTAGCTCGTTCTGAACCCCCTCCTCCCCTTACCCCCAGCCCTCCCCCTTGCTATTTCAAAGTATATCCAAGCAGTCTGGAAATACCCAAGATTAAAAAAAAAGACACTACACCCTAACCCTTCGGATGAGAGTATAAACCGAGGTCCATCTAGTCTGTGCACGTACGCATTCCATCGCGCGGATTTGAACGATCCTGACGCTCAGTGTCCTAGACGGGTAACTGCCGGCAACACAAATGCACCAAGCCCCTTCTCGTCGTGGTCCTGATTCGGCTCTTGGCAGTCCGCTGGACCCTAGAAACACTGAATATAATTATATCTATCTATCCTTTCTCTCCCCCCGCCCCTCCCCCGCCCTTTCCCCCCGTCCCTCCCCCCATCCCCGCTTTCCCACGATTGTGCTCAGTGGTTAGCGCGTCAGACGATGAGCCCAAAGGCGGCAGCTAGTGGGCGCTTCGGGCGGCTTGAGGTAGTTTCTGTATCGGCCAGTACCTTGAGCAGCTTTCCAGCTGGAAATGAACTATAAAAATGCGGTTCAAAAATTGCTAAAAACCAGCGCTTTTTTTTGTGTTCTAATTTTTTTCAGTGCCGTCAAGACCGCCAGAAACGGTAGCAGGAGGATACAGTTGGCAGTCGTGCGATGCTCAGGGCTGCTATTATACCGTCTTCTGGAAGGTACAGTAACAATTGTTGTTTTGTTTGTTTTTTTCCTTATCTAGCATGTTTTATAATACATGAAAGAATGGGTTGAGCATGTTTAGTGGGAACGGCTTAAGTACAACAAAAAAACTGAAATGTGTGTCCTTATTTTAATAATAACTCCTCCTCCTCCTCCTCCTCCTCCTACTACTACTACTACTGCTACTATTACTACTACTACTTCTACTACTACTACCACTACTACTACTACTACAGAACTACTACTACTACTACTACTACTACTACTACTACTTATTATTATTATTATTATTATTATTATTATTATTATTATTATTATTATTATTATTATTATTATTATTATTATCAGTAATACGCTCTCCCATCTGGACGCCGTTGCCGTGTACCCAAGTGTTCCACTGTACGAACCAGATCTAGTTTGTTCCAAAATCCATCCAACTATTAAACAAACGTTAATATGTGTCTCTCAGAATGAAAAGAAATGTTTTATGGTGTGCATGTTTGTGTGTGAGTTTGTGTGCGTGTATGTGTGTGTGTGTTGGATTGTCTTAATTTTGTCTCCCCTTGAACTGTTTTCAGTTGGGGACTTTGCGCATTGTATCACTTTAGTGTTGCCTTTTTTACTTTATTGTTGCCTGTTGCTTCGTTATAGTCTATGTATTTTATTACTTTATTGTTGCCTGTGGCTTCCTTATGGTCTATGTATATTATTACTTTATTGCTGCCTGTGGCTTCCTTATACTCTATGTATTTTATTACTTTATGTAACGAAGTGTATACTTCGTGAAAGTCTTATTTTAATAAATTATTGGTTATACCTTACTGGGCTATTCACTTTGACTCCATTATGAGAAATATAAAGAAATAGATTATTAAAACGATTTTCTCAATATAGTATTTAAAGAAAGGAAACGTATTCACTCTTTCAACATTCTCCCACCAAACACCATCAGAAACAACTTGGTAAATAATTAACCATTTCTATTAAATTTCAAAGAAGAACTAAGACAAAAAGTAAATAAATAAATATTAAACAGGAAAAATATTACAATAAAGAAATATTAAATTTTATGAAGGTCTTTTTGAATAATCATAAGTCCGAGAGAAAACCAACACCAAATTCACTGATCCAGAGTGTTCCTGTTCAAAAAGATATAATGAGGCGGCGTCCCGCCTAAAAGCAGAAAACGGTATCTACTGAGTCTCAATGTCGCAATGTCTCTGAGTATTTCGTCTGTTAACTCTCTCGATCGAATTCATTAATGGTAAGCTACTTCAGTTGATCTTGGTGCGTAGAACATCTCCCCGAGATGACAACTAACTACATTTCCCGGTGACTTGATGACTGGGTCGAACAAGCAGTGTCCATCCCCAAATTCCAAAATTCCAGTCGGTCATTCCAACCTCCACCCTTGAGGTTGATTCCCAGTCTTGGTGACTTGGCTAACACCGATTAGGCAGGGGGCGGAGATACCAGCCAACGCACTGTCCTTGAAAACATCATCATCTCCCAGATGACGATAATGACTTCAGCATCTCCCAGATGCTGATGATGACAATCATCACTCCAAGTGGGATCCAAGTAGAAACCCTGGATGAGAAGTAAAGTAAGGTCACTGTAGCCTAATCCCATATATGTAAATAAAGTTTGAAACAATATCCTTACTCTTTCAGTTTCATTCATTATCTCTCTATCAAGATACAGCAATTTATTTTTATTTACTTTCTTTTACATTCACCAAGGATGCATAAAAGAAAAAGACATTTTATAATAATAATACTTGCTCATCTCTAGTTTATAAAAGATTAAAACACTGAAGTCAAGAATTTCAAAACTCATTTATGGGAAACCACCAATCAAATAGTTTCCCAATTAAAATAAATAAATCTCTTACCTTTCACAAAAACAGTAATAACAATTAATAATTCCTACCTGTTCATTACAGGGTTATAAAGTATAAAGTTGTGACAGTTCACATACCCCCATCTAGTTCTGTAGGCCACATCTATTCAAACTAGCAAATTCAAACCAAGTGCATTTTTGCGATTACTTCTCTAGTTATAAGACACCAATCAGCGGTAGTTACTGCCCTTGATAGACTAAGAGGGAAACAACTATGCAATACCAATGAATAGCAGTCATGGGTAGAGTATTTGCCCTTATACAATAACATGACTTCCTGACACTTTATTATTGCCTGTTGCTTCATTATAGTCTATGTATTTTATTACTTTATTATTGCCTGTTGCTTCGTTATAGTCTATGTATATTATTACTTTATTATTGCCTGTTGCTTCATTATAGTCTATGTATATTATTACTTTATTATTGCCTGTTGCTTCATTATAGTCCATGTATTTTATTACTTTATGATTGCCTGTTGCTTCGTTATAGTCTATGTATTTTATTACTTTATTGTTGCCTGTGGCTTCGTTATAATCTATGTATTTTATTACTTTAGTGTTGCCTGTGGCTTCCTTATAGTCTATGTATTTTATTACTTTATTGTTGTCTGTGGCTTCGTTATAGTCTATGTATTTTATTACTTTAGTGTTACCTGTGGCTTCGTTATAGTCTATGTATTTTATTACTTTAGTGTTGTCTGTGGCTTCGTTATAGTCTATGTATTTTATTACTTTAGTGTTACCTGTGGCATCGTTATAGTCTATGTATTTTATTACTTTAGTGTTGCCTGTGGCTTCCTTATAGTCTATGTATTTTATTACTTTATTGTTGTCTGTGGCTTCGTTATAGTCTATGTATTTTATTACTTTAGTGTTGCCTGTTGCTTCGTTATAATCTATGTATTTTATTACTTTATTGTTGTCTGTGGCTTCGTTATAGTCTATGTATTTTATTACTTTAGTGTTGCCTGTGGCTTCGTTATATTCTATGTATACTTTCAAAATAATTGAAGGGCCACTCATATCGTTATTTATGTATTTTAATTATTTTTGTTGCTGCTTCGTTATAGTATGTATTTTATTTACTTATGCTGTGTTTTCAAAAATCTATGTATTTTTATTCGTGTTCCTGTGGCTTCGTTATAGTATATGTATTTTTAACTTTAGTGTTGCCCTTTTTATACAAAAAAATGTATTTTAACTTTAGTGTTGCCTGTCTTCGTTATAGCAAAATTTTAAAATTAAAAAGTGTTACTGTGGCTTCGAAAGCTTGCATTTTCTGATTTTATTATTGCCCGGCGTTTTTTTCTGTATATTACTTTTGTTGCTTGCCTTCGTTATAGTCCATGTATTTTTTTACTTAGTGTTACTGTGGCTTCGTTAGAGGCAGATTACATTGTGCCTTGGCTTGGAAGGATGTATTTTATAGAAGTTGGCCTGTGGCTGGAGTGTCCCACGCCATTGTTAAATAGTGGGCATGCGCTGTAACAGCACTGGAAGCGTCCAAGAACCAAGAAGGTCCACGCTTCATACCACTTTAGACAACTGCTATCATGTATCGCTTATAGTTATATTGCTTATTTCAAAACATCCTGTACAGTAACATTCAAGACAATGTTATTCTGACAAGTAATCACATGTGTGAGTTTTGAACTGTCTGCACTGAGGAAAAACAAACCCAATCAAGAAAAATGACCCTAATTTACGGCCTTTGCTAATAAAGCTCAATTAAAAAGTGATTTGCACGCGAAAGGCTTGCATTTTCTGAGTTCAGCAACAATCGGCTTTTTTTCTTTAAATGGCAGCGCTTTTGCTGCTTTTCTAACCATGCCCCCAAGGCGATGATTGACTGATGCGGATAGAGGCAGAGCTATTGCATGTCTTTAGGAAGGGGTGGGAGTGAGAGAAGTTGGCAGGCGGCTGGGAGTGTCCCACTCCATTGTCCAAAGGCTGCGGGAGCGCTGTAACAACACTGGAAGCGTCCAAGAACCAAGAAGGTCCGGACGCTTCCGCGTTACCACTGCAAGACAAGACCATTTCATCACCCTGTCAGCTCTGAGGATGAGGTCCGCTACAGCAAACACCATCAGAAGACAGCTTCACGCAGCCAGCAATGTTAACGTCAGCGACAAGACAATTCGCAACTGTCTACACGAGGCAAACCTGCGATCAAGACGACCAGCAGGTACGGCCTTTGCTCACCCCAGCTCACCGTGCAGCGCGTTTGGCCTGGGCTCAGCGTCATTTGGTGTGGACTAGACAACATTGGTCAAGGGTGCTCTTTACAGACGAGTCTCGGTTCTCATTGTCTTTCAACGACCGTCGAGTGAATGTTTTGAGGCGTCCACGGGAGCGTTTTGCTGGTGCGCGAACATGACCGCTTTGGTGGTGGATCTGTCATGATGTGGGGTGGCTTAAATTGCTGACACAACAGCTACATTCCTGACATCATCATCCTGAGACCAGTACATTCTGCGCCGAGGCACAGTGTTGTACCCTGAAAGCAGAAGGATGGTTAAAAATGTTTTCATCTACCCAGAATTGACCGAGAATGACTGATTTCCATTTGACCTTGCCTAAGTGATACTGAACTGGACAATCATTTCAACAATGTCGTCATCAAAAAAAAAATTAAAAAGTTCATGTGGATCACATGATAAGAGAGCAGCATCATAAGATTGACTATTCCACTTGAAACGATCCTACATCTTGCCACTGAGGTCCACTCTTCTCCACTCACGAACAGTCTTCTGCTTTGCTTTTGATCCAGTAGCCGTTCTGCTGGTCTTGCTGGATGTTGAGGCAGCTGTGGGTGGGGTCTTCCTCTTCTCAATCCTGCCATCTGAAGTAGATGGAGTTGGTGCTGAAGGCTGAGAAGTTCCAGGTCTTCAGCAACAGCATGGGCATCTCCAGTGGGAGAAGGAACATGAGATAACAGAATGGCGAACTGAATGGTAATAACGCCTGGGAAAAAGAATAGTCAAAATCTCAATGTAATTTCAAATCAGTATGACAAAGCAAAAGAAGAGAGCATTTTGAAGTAGTGTTTGCCTACTTTGAACACTGTGTTGCTTCTCATCATCTGTGCTAAGTGAGGGGAGAGAAGAGGGGGTGCGTAAAGCCTATGACTGGATTTCATATTTGATTCAGTTTAGACTACCTGTAGATCAGAACTTACATTCTCCTGTGTGTTGGGCTTTGCAGCATAGTGCGTCCAGATCCTCTGTCTCAAAACCGTGACTTCTGCTGCAGCAGAGAGCTGGCGGCCATTTTAAGTCAACCGTCCCTGCATCGTCCTTCTCGGCACTATCTTCATCCGTCAATTCATAAAGTTGGGGAGGATCGATGCAAATATTGGCTGTCTCAAAAGTCCCGTATTCCTCTAACATGCTGATCACATCATAGACAGTGTAAGTCCTGAAAATATACAATAACAACAAATTCTTAACGTGAAAATACCCCTACCCTCTCAGTCCTAGCATCCCATTTTTGGGACGCCACTTCAGCAGCTTCTAATATAAATATTTCAAACTTCTATTAAAAACTGAGAGACACATTTTCAGATTACATATAGAGGACCATTTTATCTTCAGTGACCTCATCAAAAAGTTGATCACAGGAAAAATTATTCACTCACCTTACATTTGGTGCCATGCTGAACCTCAAAAGCAGTCACCCTGCGATTACAAATGGCTGCTCTACGTTGTAATCAAGAGAGATGATCTTTATTTCAGGTTGGATGGAATGCGGTAGTGTCCCTTTATCTATTGTAGCAAGCATTGATGACAGTAGTCTTCATGTTTAGATCTGAAGGGGTTGAATTTGTAGCGTCCCAAAAATGGGACGCTAGGCTTATATGGGTAAGCATGATCACGCGGATATTTGTAAATTTTCAATAATAATTGTCATTATCCCTTGATAATTGTAATTTTTCTATGATATTTGTAATTATCAGGTTTTGGCGCTAGGAAGGCGCGGCAAAAACTGATAATAATTAATTAACACTGGATTACCGATATCTTTGTAAACTACACAGAACACTGGTTAATTTCAATTATCTCTTGATACTGGTAACTTTCGGTTTTGGCGCTAGTAGGCCGTCACATATTTGCCCTAGGTTGTTGACAATCGCTCAGTTGCCTCAGGCCTTACACGAGGCGCATCAAGCAGCAAGTTGGCGCCTTCGGCAGCTTGAGTTAAAACACTGTTTTCTTTCAGCTGGGAAAGAGCTCTGTGCGAATAATTCAAGATAAACTATTCACTTGCAGAGCTACCAATTAATGTAGGCTTAGTTTATATTTGCACTACTACTCACCTAGGAGTAGTAGTAATAGCAGCAGCAGTAACAGTAGCAGTAGTGATTGCACTATTACTCACCTATTAGTAGTAGTAGTAGTAGTAATAGCAGCAGCAGTAACAGTAGTGATTGCACTATTACTCACCTATTAGTAGTAGTAGTAGTAGTAGTAGTAGTAGTAGTAGTAGTAGTAGTAGTAGTAGTAGTAATAGCAGCAGCAGTAACAGTAGTGATTGCACTATTACTCACCTATTAGTAGTAGTAGTAGTAGTAGTAGTAGTAGTAGTAGTAGTAGTAGTAGTAGTAGTAGTAGTAGTAGTAATAGCAGCAGCAGTAACAGTAGTGATTGCACTATTACTCACCTATTAGTAGTAGTAGTAATAGCAGCAGCAGTAACAGTAGCAGTAGTGGTATTATTTTTTCTTCTTTTTCCTCCTTCCTAAGCATCATTTCATCCTTTCTTGGAGTTTGGTTGGACAGTATACTGTAGTTTTCTTCTTTTGTGTTTTGTCAGTCTGAAAAAAAGTTTACTTCGAAAATGTGCATTGTGTCTCGTCTTTTTCATTTTATTTTTTTTAGTATTAGGCTTATTATTATTTGTATTTTAAAATTAATTAGCAATCTTTTGGTTTATGTAGCTTACGCCTTCGTTTCTCTTTACTATAATGAGATCTTTACATTCTTGTGGCAGGCTATACCTCTTCAGTTTCGAAACGGCATCGTCAACCAATATTTTGTGAAGGTCAGTCACGGCGGTGTCACCTCTCCTGACAGGAAGTTGGAACCGACCAGCCGCGGAAATGACTTCTTCAAAAACCTGTCGGCCGAGAGCTTGAGTGAAGTGGTTTTCGTGAGTCACTCACCGAGTGACGGTGCTCCGCCACGAGACGCACGGGCGTGTGTCTGGGCTGCAACCAAAAAAGGATTTACTTCAAACTACAGCTGTACAGCCCTCTTCCCATCAAATGCGCGTGGCAACACAGGTTGGTGTACTGGATTCGGGAAGAGGTCTGTGTTTTGACAGGTCTATGTTTTATCAGGTCTGTGTTTTATCAGGTCTGTGTTTTATCAGGTCTGTGCTTTACAAGGTCCGTATTTTATCAGGTCTGTTTTATCAGGTCTGTGTGTTTTATCAGGTCTGTGTTTTATCAGGTCTGTGTTTTACCAGGTCTATGTTTTATCAGGTCTATGTTTTATCAGGTCTGTGTTTTACCAGGTCTGTGTTTTATCAGGTCTGTGTTTTATCAGGTCTGTGCTTTATCAGGTCTGTGTTTTATCAGGTCTGTGTTTTATCAGGTCTATGTTTTACCAGGTCTATGTTTTACTGTAGTGATAGTGTAGAGCTCTGTGGGTTCGGGCAAATAGAATAGACCCAACGTTTCCCGGCGTGTCGTAAGAGGCGACTAACAGGGGTGATGTTAGCACGGCATCACTGGGCGAAAGTCTTCTACACAGAAGTCACCGGCCAGGGCGGAGGAACCTCACGTTACTACAGGTTCAACGACCACGTGCTCAGGGCCAAGGCGAGCCACACTGTATTCGTGGATTTCGGCTGTGGCCAACAGCCTGGAGAGGATTGGGCCCTGCCAGATCTTTTTTTTGCCCAAGACACAACACATGATGAGGCTATCCACTAATTCCATGCCGGATCGGTCGTCGCCCGGAACAAGGACCGCGCCTTCCGTTGGCCACCAGGACGGAGGTGAAAAGTATGCTACTGATGGACAAATTAGCAAGATCCGCACGAGAAACAACATCGTCATAGGAACCTGGAATGTCAGGACCCTAACTGCGGAAGGAAAATTAGAAGAACTGGCCCACGAGCTGGACCACTATCGATGGAACGTTCTAGGTATCAGCGAACTGCGCTGGAAAGGCCTAGGTGAAACAACGACTGACAAAGGCCACAAGCTCTATTTCAGCGGTAGAGATGACAGGCACGAACACGGCGTTGGATTCTTGGTCCACAAGAACATTCTAGCCACTGTCATGGGTTGCCGCCCAGTCTCCAGTAGACTCATTACCATCCGTCTGAGAGCAACCCCTTTCAACATTACCATCATCCAGGCCTATGCCCCAACATCAGACTATGAAGACAGCGAAGTGGAGGATTTTTATGAAAATATACAGACGGTCCTTGACCAAGTGCCGAAGAAGGACATAGTCATAGTGCAAGGCGACTGGAATGCCAAGGTTGGTAAAGATGCGCACCACAACTGGGGAGACACATGTGGACCCCACTGCAACAACGAGACAAATGACAGGGGTCTGAGGCTATTGGAGTTTGCCAGATACAACAATCTGGTACTGGCAAACACGCTTGGTCTCCACAAAAAATCCAGACGATGGACATGGCACAGTCCCGGCGGGGAACATCACAACCAGATCGACTACATCATGGTCAAGAAACGCTTCAGATCAAGCATCAACATTGGCAGGACACGCACTTTTCCAGGAGCAGACATTGGAAGTGACCACGATCTCGTGATGATGTCTTTCCGGCTCCATTTGAAGAGAGTAAATACAGCAAAGTGCACCAGGCTGAAGTTCGACCTGGACAAACTGCAAGACCCGGAGGTGGCAAAAATATTTCAGGCCACAATTGGAGGGAAATTCGCACCACTGCTTATTTTGGGGGCAGGCGAAGTAGATGTCAACACCATGACCAATACCTTCAACTCAGCTGTAACAGATGCCGCCACTGAGATCCTTGGCAAGCACCGACCAAAGAAGAAGCCGTGGATCACACCTGAACTTTTGGATCTGTGTGATAAACGAAGAGAGTTAAAAAAGAAAAAGAACACCTCACAGGGAGCTGATGTCTACCGAAAAATCAACAATGACATCCGAAAAGGCATGCGCACAGCAAAGGAGAACTGGATAGAAGATCAATGCCAGGAAATAGAGAACAATCTGAACAAGAACAACAGCAAGAAGGCCTACCAGACTGTGAAACGGCTGACAAGTGTTAAACAGCCCAAAGTCTCCACTATCCAAAGCAAGTCTGGCATATGCCTTACAGAAGAACAAGAAGTCTTGGACAGATGGACAGAGTACTGCTCTGACCTTTACAACCATACACCAAATGGAGACCCATCAGTTCTAGCATGTCCCGAGAGCAGAGAAGAAGAAGAAATCCTCCCAATTCTCCGGGAAGAAGTTGAGGCAGCAGTGCAATCGCTGAAGAAAGGGAAGTCAGCGGGAGTGGACAACATACCAGCGGAACTGCAACAAGCAGGAGGAGAAGCGATGACTGATGCTCTCACCATTATCTGTAACAAGATCTGGCAGAGTGGGGAATGGCCTACACCATGGACCCAGTCGCTTGTCATCACTCTTCCCAAAAAAGGTAACCTTCAGGAGTGTGAAAATTACCGCACCATCAGCCTCATCAGCCATCCCAGCAAGGTCCTCCTGAAAATAATACTCAACAGGTTGAAACCACAAGCTGAACAAATCATAGCTGAAGAACAAGCAGGATTCATGGCAGGGCGAAGTACCACTGAACAGATTTTCAACCTCAGAATAATCTGTGAGAAATACCTACAGCACCAACAACATCTATATCATGTGTTCATAGACTTCAAGAAGGCATTTGACCGAGTCTGGCATGCAGCTCTATGGGCAACCATGAAAGTGTACAACATCAGCCCTAAAATTATAGAAGTCATCAAAAGCCTGTATGACAAGGCTACCAGTGCAGTCCTTCATAACAGCGTCATCGGGAACTGGTTCAGAACAACAATCGGTGTGCGTCAAGGATGCCTACTCTCTCCAACACTCTTCAACATCTTCCTAGAGCGCATCATGTCAGATGCTCTTGCAGATCACGAAGGCACAGTCAGCATAGGGGGCAGAGCAATCTCCAATCTTCGTTTTGCGGATGATATTGATGGATTGGCTGGAGAGGAACAAGAACTTGAACAGCTTGTACAGAGGCTTGACACCACCTCCAGAGCTTATGGAATGGAAATAAGTGCAGGGACGACCAAAATGATGACCAACAACACCAATGGCATCAACACGGACATCAAAGTACAAGGCCAATCCCTCAACACAGTGCACAGCTTCAAATATTTAGGAGCCATTGTGTCAGACAATGGGTCTCGACAGGAAGTCCTCTCCAGGATCGCACAAACAACTGCTGCCCTGACAAGGTTGAAGCCCATTTGGAAAGACAGAACCATCAGTCTACATTCCAAAGTAAGACTGCTGCGCTCTCTGGTCATCTCCATCTTCCTATATGCTTGCGAAGCGTGGACCCTCACAGCAGATCTCCAACGAAGAATACAAAGCATGGAGATGAGGTGCTACAGAAGACTTCTGTGCATTTCCTATACCCAACACATCACCAACGACGAAGTCCGACAGACCATCACACAAGCCATTGGACAACACGATGACCTGCTCACAGTGGTGAAGAAACGGAAACTCCGATGGTATGGCCACGTCACCAGATCATCAGGCCTTGCAAAGACCATTCTGCAAGGCACAGTGCAAGGAGGTAGAAGAAGGGGGAGACCGAAAAAGAGGTGGGAGGACAACATTCGAGAATGGACTGGTTTGACCCTGAGCGAAGCCATGAGGGCTGCTGAGGACAGAGAAAGATGGAGTATGCTGGTTAAACGATCATCTGTGGTGCCCCTACGACCTTCGGGTTATGGGACAGGATAGGATAGGATAGGATGTTTTACCAGGTCTGTGCTTTATCAGGTCTATGTTTTACCAGGTCTATGTTTTATCAGGTCTATGTTTTACCAGGTCTGTGTTTTATCAGGTCTGTGTTTTATCAGGTCTATGCTTTATCAGGTCTATGTTCCCCCCAATCACACACCCCTATCCCACGCACACAAACCTTTGTGTGTTTTTTTGTGATAATACAGTAATTAATATCTTAAAAAGTAATGTATTTAGTCACCATCATCGTCATCATCACCATCATCATCATTATCATCATCATCGTCACCATCATCATCATCATCATCATCATCATCTTCTTCTTCTTCTTCTTCTTCTTCTTTTTTTTTCTTTTTCCTTGTTCTGTCGTTCTAAAAGTTTTTTTTTTCTACAATTTACAGAAATACTGAAGCCGACTAACGTCAACGCGGAGCTGATTGAAACGGAAAATGGCACACACACCTACATCTTGCGTTGGAACAAAACTACTGGTCCGAAATCTTCACTGCGACCACCATTCTTCCTTCTTACGTGGTGTCGAGGCAAGAAAGACACCAACACAGTGAAGTGCACGGTAGCCTTCCAGTTTCATTTTTCGTTATAATAATAATAATAATAATAATAATAATAATAATAATAATAATAATAATAATAATAATAATAGTAATAATAATAATAATAATAATAATAATAATAATAATAATAATAATAATAATAATAATAATAATACTAATAATAATAATAATAATAATAATAATCATATTGGATGCTAAGTACACGCTTTTTCCCAAATCACCAGCCAGGCTCAAAGCGCGGCGATCTGTACCAACATAGACGCTCATATGTTCCACCTACTCTCACAAACGCAACAAACACACATCCATCATTGTGTGGTGTAAAGGCGGGAATATCGCCATTAGAAGACGAAAATGAAATAGAGTTGTCCTTTATTTGGACATTTAGTTTGACGGCATCCAGTAGCATTATTAACGGGAGGGAGGAAAGCGGAGTACCCGGAGAAAACCCTCTGTGGCCTGAGAAAGAAAACCCTTCTTGAGTAGAAATGAGGAGCGATGTGGTTCACATGCTTCTTGCTTGTTTAGCTCGAGAGTGAATGAATGCCGAATTCTCTACTGACTGTGTTAGTGTGTGAATGTCATTGTCCATGGCTGTCGTGCAGAGAAAGGAAATTGTCCTTTACTGTTCGTGGGGCACATAACTGACTGACTGAAACTGAGACTTTATTTTTATTTGAAATTTACATAGAAATTCGACTTTTGGCTGCACAAACATAGTAATCGTAAAATGTAAAATATGTTTACAAAGAATGGCATGTAGAAACAAATAATATTCTGTTTGCCGTAGATGAAACTGAGCTGGGAAATCCACGAAGATTTTTATAGTTTGTATAGAACTGAAGATTCCTTACACTATCATTTTTAATATTGTTGTGAATTTCTTTGGAAGACAGATTTAATTTAACTGATAGGGAATTAATATTTAATGCACCTAATTTTGCAGCAAGATCAGCCCAGTCATTATATAGAAATCCACAATGTGATGGAATCCAACAAAAGGTCACTTCAGTGCCACTAATTATCAATTATTATTATCACTAATTATCGGCTGCGCTGACAATTGTTAAAAACAGCCCAAGGACTCCACGATCCAAAGCAAGCCTGGCATATGCCTTACAGAAGAACAAGAAGTCTTGGATAGATGGACAGAGTACTTTACAACCACACACCAAACGGTGGCCTATCAGTTCTAGCATGTCCCCAGAACAGAGAAGGAGAAGAAATCCTTCCAATTATCCGAGAGGAAATTGAGGCAGCAGTGCAATCGCTGAAGAAAGGGAAGTCAGCGGGAGTGGACAATATACCCGCGGAATTGCTTCAAGCAGTTGGAGAAGCGACGATTAACGCCCTCACCTTTATCTGTAACAAGATCTGGCAGAGTGGGTAGTGGTCTACACCATCGACCCATTCGCTTGTTATCACTCTTCCCAAAATGGGTAACCTTCAGGAGTGTGAAAATTACCGCACCATCAGCCTCATCAGTCATCCCAGCAAGGTCCTCTTGAAAATAATACTCAACAGGTTGAAACCCCAAGCTGAACAAGTCATAGCTGAAGAATAAGCAGGATTCAGGGCATCGGGAACTGGTTCAGAACAACAATCGGTGTGCGTCAAGGATGCCTACTCTCTCCAACACTCTTCAACATCTTCCTAGAGCTCATCATGTCAGATGCCCTTGCAGATCACGAAGGCACAGTCAGCATAGGGAGTGAAGCGATCTCTAACCTCCGTTTTGCGGATGAAATTGATGAATTGGCTGAAGAGGAACAAAATATGGAAAAGCTAGAATAGAGGCTTGACACCACCTCCAGAACCTATGGAATATAAATGAGTGTAGAGAAGACCAAAGTGATGAAAAACAAAACCAATGGCATCAACATGGACATCAAAGTCGAAAGCCAATCCCTCAACACAGTGCATAGCATCAAATATTTAGGAGCCATTGTATCAGACAATTGGTCCCGACAGAAAGTCCTATCCAGGATCGTACATACAACTGCGGCCCTGACAAGGTTGAAGCCCATTTGGAAAGACAGAACCATCAGTCAACATTTCAAGGTAAGGCTGTTGCGCTCCTTTGTCGTCTCCATCTTCCTATACGCTTGCGAAACATGGACCTTCACAGCAATCTACAACGAAGAATACAAAGCATGGAGATGGGAGGTTACAGAAGACTTCTGGACATTTCCTTTACCCAGCACATCACCAGCAACGAAGTTCGACCATCACACAAGCCATTTTACAACACGATGGCATGCTCACAGTGGTGAAGAAACGGAAACTCCGATGGTATGGCCACGTCACCAGAGCATCAGGTCTTGCAAAGACCATCCCGCAAGGCACGGTACAATGAGGCAGAAGAAGAGGGAGACACAAAAGAGGTGGGAGGACAACATTCGAGAATGGACTGGCCTGACACTGATTGAAGCCATGAGGGTTGCTGAGGACAAAGAAAGATGGAGTACGCTGGTTAAACTATCATCTTTGGTGCCCCGAAGACCTTCGAGTTATGGAATAGGATTGGCATATGAAAAAATAAGCAACAAGTTCTGTTTCCACTGACCACTTTTATTCCAGCAAATTCAAGATTCAAGATTCAAGAATACTTTATTTATCTCAAACAGTGCAAACACGCAGTCTCGAACATTTCTGTGTGTGTGTGTGTACGGGTGTGTGTGTGTAGGTGAGTGTGTGTGTAGGTGTGTGTGTGTGTGTGTGTGTGTGTGTGTGTGTGTGTGTGTGTGAGCGCGTTGTTTTTATTTTACTTTCTTTTCTTTTTTTTTTACTTGCACGTGACCTTTTTTTTAAAAATGTTCTCTCCTCCAAATTGATTTTTTTTTCTCTCATTGTTTTAGATTGCTCCAGGCATTTATTTACCTTATAATCGACAGCTACTATATTGTGTAAAGTTTACGTTTGGGTGCATGTATCTGTTTCTCGTTAGTTAGTTCATTCATTTATTTCTTTATTACTTTTTTTTTCCTTTTCGATGTAATTGTATTTCTTGTCTGTTATACTGTAGTTATATGTTTTCTTTTCATTGTTGAGAAAATTAGTTAATGTACTTCTGTTTTTATTGCTTTGTACTCGTTCCTGTTCGCCAGACATTTCATTGTTGTCATTTGTCAAAGGGTAGCACTTATTTAAGCTTTGCTTTTGTGTGCCCTTTATGTTCTCCATGCCTTGTTTGCTTGTCTCGTGAAAAATAAAATTCTGTTTAAACCAAACAGAGAATTTCAGACATTTTTTGCTGACACTACTACAACAAATTGCAATACACGTGTAAGAAAATACAATTACAAGCATTCACCCATTAAAACATGAAAAAATGCATAGAGTAACGAAGCCACATGCAACGCTAAAGTAATAAAGGCAACAATAAAGTAATACATTGCGTCCCCATTTGAAGACAGCTGGAGGGGAAACAAAACTAAGATAATCCAACACACACACATACACAATCACACACAAACACGCACACCATAACACACTTCTATTCACTCTGAGAGACACGTTTTAACGTTTGTTTAATAGTTGGATAGATTTTGGGACAAAGCTAGATCTGGTTCGTACAGTGGAACACTTGGGTATTCGGAACATTGGAAGTATGAAGTCCTCTTGCATTTTAGAACTGTGGGACTATTCCAATTGAAGAATTTCAGAAGGTGTCGTTGGTAACATACGCGAGCGAAAACTCTTGTGACACCTGAAAATAGCTCTTACGCATGTTCGGGCGGTTTGAGTTAGATCCTGTATCGGCCAGCGCCTAGAGTCTGGTCAAGTACGGCGAGACAAGTGCGCTATAAAAATCCTCAAGAATAATAAAAAATAAATAAATAAAAATGTTGTCGGATGCAATTTTGTCTTCCTTTGTACGTTAAAAATCAATGTTCTAGTTATGAACAGTCATTGAAATCCTTGTATCTCGTATCCTTTCTCATTAGAATAATTATGCTAAAAAAATGAATTAAAAAAAGAAATACATTATTAGATTTAAATTCTACGTTACATATATACTTATATATTTTCATAATGAAATTCCAGGACGATTTCAACTGGACCCGCGTGGCTGCTAATACTTCAGAATTCAATGTCACCCTGCCATCTGTCAGTTCGGAGTCAGTTCGGCGTCACCTCTGGCAGTTCGGAGTGGCCACTGTAAGTCAAGGTCAAGGTGAGACAAGTACAGGAATCACCTGGGCCTCATGCATATTCTCCCAGATTGCAGGTGAGCTTTTTTTTTAAAATTCCAACCAAATTATTGTAGTCAACATACAATAACAAAAATGTTATAGTTGTAGTAGAGATGTCAAAATGAATCGGTGAAAAAGAACTTAAATAACGCATACAAAATTCCACACCCAAAGGTGTGCTCATGAACCAGGGTCATCCACAATGAATTAATAAAACAATACATTAATGTATACAGATAAATATACATATTTTATAGACGTTCATTTAAAAAAAAAAAGATTGTAATTTCCTTTCTGCGGTCTACTGTTGTCACGGTTTCCACTATAGAGGTTTGAGAACTAATTGCCTTAGCTCAGTGGCAGAGTGTTCGCCTGGCACACCGATGTCCCAGGTTCGAATCCCATGGTGAGCACTGCAAAAATAATAATAATAATAATAATAATAATAATAATAATAATAATAATAATAATAATAATAATAATAATAATAATAATAATAATGACAATAATAATAATAATACTGGATGCGCCTTTCCCTAAATCAATCAGGCTCAAAGCGCGGCGATCTGTACCAACATACAAGCTCACCTGTCTCATACGCCCTCACACACACAACAAATACACACCCATCACTCGAACAGGTGGTGTAAAGGCAGGGAGATCGCTATTGGAAGACGGACAGAAAATCGAATTTTTATTTTTTGACATTTTATATTGACTGCGTCTAGTCCCATTATTGCATTAACTTTTCACTGTCTGTCTTAGGAGTAGGATTGCTCTGGTGGTTTAGTGTTGATTTTAGTTCCGACCTTTCCTCCCTGGGATGGTTGGTCCCCCCCCCACCCCCCACCCCCCATCTCCCTACCACCACACCCCCACACACACTTTATCCCTCCTGTCTGCCGTATCGCCAAATGTGGGTGTAGACTTTAATTAAGGTTCAGTGTTCATTCCAAGGTTTTAGAATAACTCTCCCCTTGGCTGTTGTCGTTGTTATTATGTCTTCTGTATTGGTGTAGTTCTTCTTCAGCAAACACTACAGGGACTGAAGTCCAGATGGAAGGAAAGGTGGAGGGGTCGAGTATCAAGGTGTCGTGGTCAGTGCCCTGCACCGAAGGACGAACAGGCAGACGACCATTACGTTTTTCTGTGCGCATCTTCGGGAGTCCAGAAACGACATGTTCTTCTGGGGAAGAGGGTAACGAGAAACAGAGTTGAGGATCCTTCCAGATCGCAGAGGGAGGAGTTGATGATGATGATAAAAAAAAAATAAAAAAAATAATGATACTACTACTACTACTACTACTACTACTACTACTACTACTACTACTACTACTACTACTACTACTACTACTACTACTACTACTACTACTAATAATAATAATAATAATAATTAAGAAGCAAAAAAATAAAACAAAAACAACAATTAACATGACGATGATTATCATGATGATGATAGCGACGACGATTCAGGTTCTTGTTATCTTTACTCTTACATAGTACATATGTACCTTTTTTTTCCTTTCGTTGAAGGCATCTACAACCACGACGTCACGTCCCCTCGATTTGACGCAAGCAACTCCGTCACCACTTCCTTGCCAGCCAACATGACGTACAATGTCTGTCTGATCACCCACTTCGGTCCCGGCGTGCCACCCAGCCATACGAGTAAAAGCGTTACTGTCCCTCCCGGTGAGTGTCCGAATAGAATGTAATGTTTCCTCTTGCTTCCATTGCTGCCTCTCTTTCCGTCTCTGTTCTGTCTGTATACCCTTTCTGTCTGTCTGTCTGTATACAATGTCTGTCTGTCGGTCGGTCTGCATACACTTTCTGTCTGTCTCTCCATCTCCCTCTCTTTATCTGTCTGCCTCTCTGGCTGTGTCTCTTCAGGTTTGATAAATGAATAAACCTATGAAATGGGTGATTAGCAAGGCATGATGATGACGTAGTCGTTTATAGCGCAATTATCCACGGGAACGTTCAGGCTCATGTCAGGATCATGCGATGATACATGCAAGTATTTGTTGTTGTGGTCGTTGTTGTTGTAGTTTTTTTGTGTTTGTTTTATTTTGAATTTACTGCAAAACGGTATGCTTTTCAAATTCCAGAGCTGCCACCAAACAGTCCTGATTATTCGTCGCCCGTTTATATCCTTGCTTTCAGCGCTCTTTTTGTCGTCATCGTCGTCATCATCGTCATCGTGGGGTAAATAATGTAGAAATTGTTTGCCTATGTTGTTTTTGTCGTTTGCTTTGTTGTTCGTGTTGTTGTTGTTGGCTGTGATGTGGTGGGGGCGTTGTTGCTTGTGGTGGTAATGGTTGCGTCGCTATCGATGATTGTGATGATGGTGCTGACAGTGTTGGGGGATGATAATGATGACAAAGATGGTTGTTGCTGTTGTTGTTGGTGGTGTATGGTTAATATCTTAATGGTGATCGGAGACGTATTTTTACATGAACTTACTTTGGATACAAGAAAGGTTATAACAATTATTCAATCTTTCATTTAATATCTGTTCACGCATTTAGGTAATATTAGACAATTAAAATTGCACGTTTAAAAACATTTTAACTATTTAAAATCCAAATAACAATCAGCCTGTAAAAGGTTTAGCAATAACATCTACAACTTCTGTAACATTTGGATGATACAGAACTTCAACCCCGTCTAAAGAATGTCCATATTCAGTTATGTTATGTCTTTGTACTTCAGACTTGTCCATTATAACATGTAGTTGCATATTACTGTATTAATAATATATGTATATTATATGTTTGTAGGCTGAAGGCGAAAAAAAGGTGTTCCAGGATACGGAGAAGATTCGGCTCCAGAATCTTTGATGGTTGGGTAAGAAGCATAAATCTGCTTAACGAAGATTGGATTTAATAATAATAATAATAATAATAATAATAATAATAATAATAATAATAATAATAATAATAATAATAATAATAATAATAACAATAATGATGATGATGATGATGATGATGATGATGATGATGATGATGATGATGATGATGATGATGACGATGATGATGATGATGATGATGAAGATGATAGCTCTAAGAATAATGATAATAATACCCACAAAAAAGTATGATTTTGGTAACATAGGAAAATAAAATAGGGTTGATAGGTCGGCTGTTCCTTTTTTTGTTTTTCTAATATTTTAAAGATTTTTTTGGGCTTTTTTCAATTTATTTTTTACAGACGATCCCCAAAATGGTTTTAGGGTCGGGCCAAAAAATTTGGGTCGTTCGGGATACCGTAAACATACATTTTTGGGAGGGGTCTAATAATGATGATGATGATTGTGATGGTGGTAGTGATGGTGATGATGATGATGATATATAATAATAATAATAATAATAATAATAATAATAATAATAATAATAATAATAATAATAATAACTGGCGATCTGTATCCCAAATACAGATTCAAATGTCACGCACACCATTACATATACATCAACACTGCACACATCCAGCGACATTGCGCTTAGAAGACGGACAACTGAGAAAGGATATTAGTTTTGTTATTTTGATGCTTACATGAACTGTTTTCAGTACCATTCATGAGGTTAAGAGGAAATCGTACGTACTCCGAGAAACCCATCAAGTTATTATTAACATCGTTATCTTTTTTGATTTTGTTTTATTTTATATCGTTGTTGTTGTTGTTGGTGGTGTCTGTCGTTTTTATTTAATTGGTTTTTTTTAACATACAGGACAATATACCACAACCCAACAACAACGACAACAACAACAACAAGAACAACAACAAGGAGGAACCGTCTTCACATCTATCTTCAGAACTGCAGCCGCAGTCTCCAGCCTTGCACATTGAGACGTCATCCAGTCCTGACGCCACCAGGGTTTTGTCGTCATCATCATCGGGCTATGATAGCCTCACGCCACCGAGCCCTCAATCTCAAATCATCACCATGGCGGAGGTAGAGAGTTCCAACCAAATGCGCCAAAGTTGTCCGCCTTCGCCCGTAGTTATGGTAACAGACACGTCTTTTGTCTCAATGCCGACAGGTCAAGGTCGCGTGCAGGATAATCTTAACAAATGTGAGGGACGTGACCCTCAGCTTACCCTTGTGCCTATGCCAGCAGGGCAAGGTCATGAATCTGTGGCGACAGGTCAAGGTCTCATGCATGCCCATGACCCTGAAATATACATGGCGCATGGAAATCTATCAGTTTTCTTTACCGCTGCGATCGATAATGCTAACGCTCCTGTGCCTCTGGATGAACCAACTTGCAGCCTGCATGTGCCTTCTGACACTGAAGGGCCTGTGGATGAGGAATGTTGCATGTCTATCCACACTAGCCAACCAAACAGCTGTAGGGCAACTCAGAACAATCCCGACAGCGGTACGCGCACGCACGCTTCGGAATTGGTTGTTGTGAAGGCTGTCATGCCTTCAGACAATGTTGTGCACGATGAATACCTGCATGATGCCGTTTCATCTCTTGACATGCGTGCGCCAGAGACCGAGGAAGCGATCAGTAAGGAATATCCGTGTCTTGTGCCTGTAGCTGGAGAAGCTTCTGCTATGCTATGCTACGTGCCTATAAAAAGTCCGAACCCGACAGGCTATCTTCAAGTGGCTGACATCAACAAACATTGCAGAAATTGAGTCTGAATGTGTATTGGAAGTTATTTTAGACGAACCTCACTCTCAGGCGCCTGTAGCTGAAAAAAACCTCTCCCGTGCATGTACCTATGGAAAGTGGAAACGCCACAGGCTACAGCGGTTAAAGTGAAATTTCACGAAAAGCACCTGGTATGTATGTAGTGGGGAAAATTAATTTGCAATTGGTTACATTCAAATGAACTAATGGGTCTGTATATTGAAGTAAAGCAGAGGTTACAGAGAATTCGCACTTTCGTGTGCCTGCTATTAGATCCAAAACCGTTATTGAAGGGATGGAGGAACAACTGTTATTGAAGGTAGGAAGGAACGTACCAGAAAAAAAACCCGTGGGTGACTTGAAAAGTCTCGCACCTACCTGTAAGTCAAATAAGTTAGAATATCTTATCTAAGTTTTCTAGTAGTCGGAAACCAGAACGCTCAGACACATTTTGGTCTGTCTGTCAGTCAGTCGGTCCGTTGGACTCCATATCGTAAGAACCACAGAACGGATTTTTTTTAAAACTTCACAGGAACATTACCTAAGTCATTGGCCTGCCTCCCGAGCCATCATCGGCGCTCCTCCCGCGAAGGTCAAGGTCACTGGATCCATTTTGTTGCACAATATGTTTAACACGGCTATAAAAGCGATTGTGTAGATGTTCGTTATAACAGGAACTTCCAATCCTGTGCCATCATTCGCTCCCAATTTCACTTTTTTTTGCTCAAAACACAATGTGTGCATTACCTCAAGAATACCTGGGCGGAAATTCACCATTTTTACTTTGAGGCTACGTTAACTATTGCTTTTGCATGTTGGATCCATCGTATTTGTACTTTGACTTAGGTCAGGATCGTTGTGCTTCGCCTTGTTCTAAAAAAAAACGTTTTCCTGTCCTATTCTATCCCGTAACTCGAAAGTCGTTGGGGCACCACAGATGATCGTTTAACCAGCGTACTCCATCTTTCTCTGTCCTCAGCAATCCTCATGGCTTCAATCAATGTCCAGCCAGTCCATTCCCGAATGTTGTCCTCCCACCTCTATTTCTGTCTCCCACTTCTTCTGCCTCCTTGCACCGTGCCTTGCAGGAGGGTCTTTGCAAGGCCTGATGCTCTTGTGGCTGTGGCCATACCATCGGAGTTTCCCTTTGTTCACCACTGTGAGCGGTGTCATCGTGTTGTCCAATGGCTTGTGTGATGGTCTGTCGGACTTCGTTGTTGGTGACGTGTGCTGGGTATAGGAAATGCCCAGAAGTCTTTTGTAGCACTTCAATCTCCATGCTTTGTAAAACTTTGTGCGCTGTTATCTAAAACATTGGCCTAGTTGCTGTTGATATAGTGGCCTATTATTCCGTGGCTTTCCTTTTGCTATGACACAACGGAGTGACAACAACACCCCGTCAAGAAAAATAATACCTTTGAAATTACTTATGTGTCGGCTATGTCGTGCGCGTGTGCGTGTGTGTGCCTGAAATGCCTTTGAATGGATTGCTATTACTCTAAGCGTGTGCATGTGTATACACGCTGTGTACTCGATGCGTAGTTATCCAGATCGGCCTCGAAAGAACCCGATGGACCTCAAGGAATGTAGATATAACCGAAAGTCAGCAAGCGCCTTCCAGGTTTTTGAACGTCCGATCTCTTGTATGTTTTGCTTTGGCCTTGATCGCATGCCATTTATTTCCAGCTGTATTTCATTCATTCAAAAGCAGTAGCTTACATCTCTGAATTTTGGTATAAAACCAGTTAATATTCTGTGCAGTTTTGTAGTTTCGTGTGAGATGTTTGTATAAAGAGTGCTTTGATGTGATTGTATGAGGACTATAACAATTCTGTTTTAGTGCCTTTGTTTGTTTTTGTTTTTTTATTGGTTTTTTTAATATATGGTTTGATATTGAATAGGGCAAATTTTTGGGTTTTGTCGGACTATAAAGTTGTATTGTATTGTATTGAATAATGGCAAAATATGATTTATCGATGCATGAGGACTAACAAATTATGAGTTCTTTGTTTCTTTCTGTTTTTTTCATCTTTTGTAAATTATTGTACATATAGCCATATTAAATATGCTAGCTAGAAGACGAGATAAAAGAAGAAAAAGATAAAACGCAGCAGCCTAAAGATGTTTTCCACAAGCTTACATATTATTTTGCTAAAATGCTTTATTCAGGAGTAAAAGCGCCAACTGCACAGAACCCAACCGCACAGTATTTGAAAAAAATTAACAATTATCGCTTGAACTTTGGAACTTCGTCCTTTTGTTGACAAAACCACGCACAGTTTCAACAGAAGGGGAGGGATTACAGGCGCATTAAAAATAAAACAATGAACGGCACACAAAAAAGCTGCTCCATTAGCATCACAAGACAGATCTCTGAAATGTCAAACACCCGTTTTAAAGTTTACATTAGCTCATTATGCAAAAGACATTTATATATTAACCTTCACATCAAATTTAATCAGAGGAAAATTGGCACGCCATGTATGCATCACAGTTCTGAAATACTAACATACCAGTTTACAGAAGAAGAGAAAAGGAAATGCACTTTACTTAAATAGTGACATCACAACTCCAACAAAGGGCTTAAAGTTAGCAACCTGCTCTTTGATTTAGTATTCATCAGTGGGTTAGATTTAAAGACATCTGGCTGTTATAGAGTTCATGGCAATCAATCTATTTTTGTTAAGTATAAAGGTGTCTTCGTTGTAAATAGTCATTTTTTAAAGAACGACGTCGCTTGATGCAATAATTCATACCATTCAAAACTTGTAAGCAGTATGACAATGTTGCTGTTACAATGAAGAGAGTCTACGGCATAATTCTTTTAAATGTAATAATACAAATATGCATGCTGAAATATTTTCATGACAAGCGCAATTGTTTTTTGCAATATGAGAATATGTATTAATTTACATGAAAATAGTCTAACAATCGATTGTTTTATTTAATTAAAAGTAATATATGCTTGTTTAATATTGCAATGAAAACTTTTGTATATAGGAGCAAAGAATATATATATATTTAACAATGAATTGCTTTAAATTAAATTTACAAAGTATGCTTGCGGAAAATATCCCAATGTTTAGGGGATGCAAAGAAATGTTTAAAAATCAATCATTCAATATTTTATAAATACTGTAAGCCCCTTTCATCCTGGATATGGCCTCGCAAGAACATCCATACCATACCTGGACCAACACTCCCTCGCCCTCGGCGAAAAAAATGCACCGGACGGACGCTCTTGCAAACCCCACACCGCAACACTCTTGCAAACCCCACACCCCACGATTGTCAGGAAGGCGAGGGCTTACAAGGGATGATGTTAGACGTGGGATAAATAAACATCTCTTGGGAGCCTTGTAGCCTTCCTGACGACCGTGTGGTGTGTGTGGGGGGTTTGCAAGGCGTATCCGTTAGGCGCAATCCTTTCGCTGAGGGGATGTTTCATGGCAAATCGACATTTTGAAGCAACGACACATATGCGTTATGGTAAAAAAAAATAATAACAATAAATAGTTTTACATTGAATACTACAAAAGATTATTTCTGTCGTATGCAAGAAAATACATTTGAAAAGCAATAAGTAATGTTATTAAAAGTCTAAAAAAATAAATGGTTATAAATGGAAATGGAACTTTACAAAAATTGCTCATGCAAATGTACTTGAATAAGTGTTTTATGGCAAATCAACATTTTTAAGCAATGTAAATTGTTCATTATGGTTAAAGAAGGTCGAATAGTCAATTTTTGTTTTACATTGATTGAAACAAACAATGCTTCTGCAACATTTCTTGAATTTTAAACCAAAATGTAAGCAATGAGAAATGGTCATTGTATAAAAACATCACGTTGCCTTTAACAATACGCTTCTTTGGAAAACTAGTGTTTATTTTTTTTGTTCCCTGTTTAGTTGGTTTGCTTTTGTTCCAGATATTTAAAAATTATTATATTTTTCTCAGGGCTTTTTTTTTCCTACAGTGAGACTTGCAGTTTATCAAATTTTGATCTCATGTTTGCATAGGGCTTATTTGACAACCTTATTATGTTCTTAGAAGCTTTTTGTAATAATGTATGTTTTTGTTTGGCAGCAGTTTTGGAGCAATACAGAATTTTTCTTATGTTCAAAATGTGTGTCTTGTTTTCTTATCTTTTTTATTGGTTTTATTATACAATGCAGTACAATGCAGTACAATACAATACAATACAATACAATACAATACAATACAATACAATACAATACAATACAATACGACGTTTGTCTCACAAGGAGCAATTACAATGACAGCAACACATAAGTAGGCCTACTAACACATTGAACTCTTTCTATACTTTGCAACGCTATTGTGTAGTGTCATCGCACAACGCTTTCATACTGACTTGCACATACGCGTACCTCTACTTTCGAATGTAGCAGTGTATAGACTCAACATAGTATACGAAACTAAGGTGGAAAAAAACTCTTATATTTTTATTATGTAGTACGCTTGCAACGTTCGTCTGGCATTGACTACTGTTGTTTCAAAGAGAATGGGTTTCTAACATGGAAGGGGATGCTAAAAGTGTTACTAGTGGACACAGTGGCGAAGAAGAAAGCGATGAAGATGATGCGTCATTCCTGTAGGTACACGCTACAATTAGAGGGAGGTAACGCTGTTTTCCACAACAGTCAGGAAAAGGTCTATTATTGAATTGTTGGCTCCTTTCAAATTTGAGGGGGTCGATGGGGGGGGGGGGGGGGGGGGTGGGGGGGTGGGTGGGGTGGGGGGGTGGGGAGTGTAATTTAAAAAAATAAATAAATCGGTAAATAGCAAAGATAATTCTATCGAACTTGGCTATTGGTTAGTCCATTGTAATTGATTTATGGACCTATATAAACTTTCAAGCCTTTATTAAAGTTCTTGTTTTCTATTTTTTTAAATTTTTAATAAATCCTACAAATCGGTCAGTATATAACGGTACAGGGGGATGAAACACGCACCAGCATATAACGAGTTAATATGTACACGATAAAACTAAACTCATTTCACAACGCACAAAACGAACAGTAACTCAATAGTTGTAAAGGTAAACACTTAACACTAGATCACACAACCGCTAGGTGGCACCATCACAACTCAACACCTCTTGCATCATATGACAGATAGCAATTGCACTGACCTCAATGATTTTATTTTAAAAAAAAAAAAGGATACACAAAACTAAATAAAAATAAATAATATCATCTTCTCTTCCACCATCTACTCTCCTCACCCCCACTCCGGCCTCGAACACACACACACGCATTTATAACAGTGGCCATCTCGGGAGTAGCCGCGAGCCTCTTCTAAAAGCAATTAAGTGGCTAAACAAATCAATTATTAGTGTTGTTGTCATTGTTGTTGCTGTATTTTTGTTGCTGATGATGCTTTCGTCGCTGGTTTCATTGTGATCGTTATCGTTGGTGGTGGTAGTTTAACAAGTATTTACATTTTGTTGTGTTTTTTGAGTGTGTGTGGTTTGTTTTTTTAACAGCGCAAAGGAAAGAAACTTGCGGTTATTGATTCAAGGGAAGTAACTCATTTTCAGGCGAGGAGTTAATGTTTTAGAAAATGTTGGATTACCTCCCTGCCTCCGTTCGACCGTTGTAACAAGCATTGTTGATGATGATGATGATGATGATGATGATGATGATGATGATGATGATGATGATGATGATGATGATGATGACGACGACGATAACGACGACAAATTCGCTGCTGCTTCTGCTGAAGATAATGATACTGAGTATGATAAAGATAACATTTGAGAACGGGCAAAAAGCTACTCACTACAGAAGCGAACAAGACACGAAAAAATAATAAATCACCTGACTCAAGGCCTGTGAATCGAGGCGCTTCCCAGGACGAGAGGGACCATTGTCCAAATTACGCACATTTCCTAGTGCCGTAAATCGTGAACACCAAATCTATTATTGATGGCCTTGAAGAAGCGTTTTGTCTGGGAGCAGTGGCCGCACATGAAAGTTTAATCACCACTTGCACCTAGCACTGCTGGCTCTAAGAGGGGAC